>OV884014.1:55594932-56088048 GCA_930367205.1 Acanthosoma haemorrhoidale
AAAGACATAAAACAATTTGAATTAAAGATCTCATGACGGACCTGCCAAATTAGTTAAGGTAAATTGATCAAATAAAGTAGAAAGGGAGATGGTGAAAAATGAGGTAGGTCACAATATATATATATAATAACCATAAATATATATATAATAACAAAATGTTTCTTTCTCCGTCCGACGAAAGTAGCAATAGAGATCTTACTAGGCTTGGGTATAGGGCCTGTTTATGTGTATAGACTCTGTTTACAAAGTTTCCTGATGCTGTTTGTATTCCTGGTGGTAGTCACATTTGAATAGATTCCTCTTAAAAAGTATAAGATGATATATAGTTGTTCTTTGTATGACATTACAAGGTCTAGACGTGGTACAAAGGCCTTTATTAAGAAAGCTAAGAACAATGTATCGTGAACATGAAATTATATATTCATGATTTAATTCCACGAATTCCGGTAAAACCATAACAATTAGAGTAAGTCAGTTTGTAGTTGAAAAAAATTGTATTTTAGGCATTAAGACATGAATTTTTTTCTAGCCTCCACAAAATTATGATTTATTTCTTATTGTTTGTTATTTCATCAATTTCTTCATAATGGATTGTTTTAAGAGTTTGTATGTTGGAATATTCTTTACTTTTATTTTCCTTTGTATATTTTACATTTCTTATTTTTCAGAACGGCAAGTTGGGAAGGAATGTTTACCTGATTATCGGGTTCCCTTACTTAGCGTATATACTAGTGCCCACAGAACTTTCAATATTCTGTGACTGCACCGCATCGGGTCCTGACGAGGGAAGTCGTCTTGACAGCTTTTTCGAAAAAATTAACTTAAACAGTCAAATATCTTCCGTTCTGTTCGGCGACCTTTTGCCATGGCTTTCATTTTGTCATCGTCAACTACAGCAGGTCGACCAGAACGTTGGCCATCTTTCAGAAAAAAATCTCCAGAACGAAATTTTTTAAACCAATTCAAGACAGGTGCGTTCTGTTAAACAATCAACACCGCCACTCCACATATCTCTTTGTGGGCCTCAGCCGCTTCCTTGCCTTTATGAAAATAAAAATTTTAAATGAGTCGAAAATGCTTATTTTCCCACTTTATGTTAAAACTGACAGTTGTAAACAAAATTACATAGTATTTGTTTCTATAGCAACCTAAAGGTAACGACTATCAAATCTCAAAAGAAAAAAAATTCTAACATTGACAATAGAATAACGATACAAACATAACGCTATCTACTGGTGCAAACCGAAATCACTTTCTTCCCAACCCAAAACATCCATTGTATCCGGCAATGAGTAAGATAAGGGACATTTTTTAGTAGATAAAAGTTTATTTACTTTATCTATTATAATAAGTATCTATGATATGTTTTATCTATCACTCGTATGGCATTGGACTGTTGCACAAGATAGAAGGATATGTCAATACTTATACTGGACTATAGGTACCAATGACCGATAAGTGTTGCAGGCTCACGTATGAGTGGCGTCGGTCGTTGCGAAAGAACCAATTCTCGCCTCTCTTTGACCTGGTTCTTGTTTATTGATTGCGAACATATTTAATAGCTGGGAAGTCCGGAATGACGAATCACAAAAGCAAATTCAAAATGTCCTCTTAGGATATTAGACCTAAATCGGAAGATAGAGCGAGGTCGTCATAGCATTCCACCAAAATGATTGTTGATATGCTATGGAGCATAAATCTTAGCTGTGTCGACATTACCAATCGACCCGCTCTATTTATATCAGTTATATTTCGAATTTTTTTTGTTACATACTTGGGATCAAATTTATGGTGGGGAGGGGGAATTCTAATAATGATGGCAAGAGTTTTTGAGCTTAATGATTTTAACTACATAGAGATGAATATAGGATTTACACAAACTGATGATATATAAATGTGTCCTCCGGCCAGTTTTCTGTATGGTGCCCCACTATATACTCACTTGACTGACAATATAGCTAAAAGTTTCCATCAATTTCAGAATGGGATTGTAAGAAAAGTGGTCAGACTTACCTCTATCGAGAGTTTAAAACACGCCGACCTGAACCCGTTGCTTGGTGAGTTCATCCACCGGAGACAATTCAAGTTGTTTGACTCGTTGCAACAACAGCCAAGTGTTTAACAAACCCCACCCCCATTCCCGCACAAATGGCAACAGACTGTCATGGAAAATTATGTTAAGATTTTGTTGTTAAATGTATGTTGCTTTTAAGTCTATGATTCATAAGGTGAGCCCCATCACTTTTAAACATGTCTAGACAATCAATGTACAATGTACATAATACTTTTGTGATAATCACAAATTGTAATGTAAAATTATTAAACATTGTATAAAATGTAGCTAAGCTATGGGACATATAATGACCTATTGTAAATAGATTCATTTATCTGGTCAATACTGATTTCCTTACTTTATAATAACAAGGGGATATGAAGAGGAAAAAATATATAGGATTTGTGCCCTATCTAAATAAATGGTGGGTGCCGTGGCAAGGGAAAGAGAATTCATGTGGGCTTAGACCAGTTACTATTACTTATTTCAATATAATCTAATGACTGGGCATTTACAAATGTTTATGATGAAAATAACTCATTAATTTTAATAATACAGTGTTGTAAAAGTATATTTAAAAAACAAATACACTCCAGAAATGACAGTTATATGACTAATATTTGCTCATGAGACAGACGACGCGGAACAGCTACTGCCCTTCCTGATTTGTTCCCTGAGAGCCGCTCTCGCTTCCTCCACCATCCTCACATAGGTTCTTGAGTCCTCTTCCTTCTCAAGACGCATGCGCTCTAGCCTCGACTCCAGTGCCAAGCACTTCTCATTCAGTAGGGCACAGCTAACCAAATATTAAAAAAAAAATTATATAACATTATTGGCAGGTCTAAGGATCAAACCATTAGTTCCTTTTACCAACTACAATTTTTTTATAATAGTATAAAATCTACATAGATTCAAGGACAGTGGCCTTAGCAGGTTATCGTTTTTTTTATCAAAATATTAATAAAAAGAAATGAAAATATAATTTTGAAAAATAAATATTTAAATGAATGAAAGAAAACAAAAACGAAAGTTGTAAGCTATTGCAGGACATTTGGATGTCTGAATAGGCGTGAGATGATTTAATGAAAAAGCTGTGATTTCGATAAGGGAAGGCTAAGAATGTGGCTGTTGGAAGGTATGGAGTTTTAAAGGGACGATGATCTTATAAGGAAAGATCTCTCGAAAGGAGCGTGGGATCAGCTGAAATGTACTAACCCTAGTAGTTTGGATTTAATATATTGCTAACTTAAACTTAAAAAAAGTCTTAGGCTAATTTATAATTTATACTTCAATTGAAGTAAAACTGTCTAAAATAAATGAAAATATTTTTTTTCACTCTACTTTTTGCATATAATAAATAATTTATCTAATTATTTATTTTAGTATTTATTAGATTCCACCGAGATGGGTGTGAATGTAGGTCTAACAAAACTGTTTCAAAGTAAGAGTACAAAATGTTAAAAACCCTTTAAGATCATAGCTACTAAGTGACTTAGAGTTAATTTCACAAATTATTTCTATCTTTTAATGAATAAAACTAACTACAGGATATTTTCCTCCAAAATATGTTCATTTTATTTGTTTCTTCAGTCGTTTATAACCAAATGAAAAATTAATAATCTTTGAAAAATTAAGAAATATTATTCAAATACCCAGTACTTAAGAAATAAATATTTATGCAGCTGTAGCAAAATCCTTAATTAAGTGACGTATCACTTTTGAGTAGGACTTTTTTTTTTTATTACGGTTGAGGAAGAGAGCTGAAGGAGGTCGAAGGGAAATCTTTGTATGGGGCGTACAGTACATCCTTGGTAAAATAAATTATTAAATATCAAAATTAATTGTTCTTGGGATTCAATAAAAGGAACAGCCCTGTTAGGATTTAAAAGCACACTATCCCCTTTTTAATATCACTAATGATATTTTTGAAACTTCAGCGTTGCGCTTGTCGTACAAGTGAAGTGAATGAAAAAGTAAGTATTCCGGGCCAGGTATTTACACACAAGTGCTGCCATTCTCAGGAGTGTGACACAAAAGTACAATGTAGCATTAAACATTGAAAAGAAGTAGTTTGCAATACATTTTATAAGGTAAGATAAATTTTACTTACTTATCTTTCAAGCTGTCCATCTCAAATTTATTGAGGGACTCGGGGCGGGGAGTAGGTCTCCTGTAGCTTCTGGCCACTCGCTCGAGCTCAAGTTTATTAACTTTGGTTTCCAATTTCGCTGATTTCTGTTTTTCCAGCCTGAGCTGATCCTGTTCAAAAATAAGTTTTATCAAAATTGATAATTATTAGTATCTCTAGAAACATTTTAATGATATACTATCAGCTGGTAGTAATAATAATAGTGTTTATTTATTGTTTTATAGTTCAAATACAATATATATATTCCAAATATGAACTCAAAACATGGAATTACCCTGATTTAATTTTCCTGCAATTTCTTTAAACATGAACAAAATCCATATAAAATAGCATATTAATAAATTATTCATCTAATTTTCCAAGCAATAAATGATCCGTAACAAGAATACTACTACAACTAATCATTACATAAGAATAATTAATAAATAAGAATTAACATCACTTTAACAATATAAATATTTTTGATAATTCCAATACTATAATATTTTACAAGAAAATCATTAGTTAGAAATAGGTAAAATAATAAGAATATATAAACATGGAATTAAGTCTAACTACGAAGGAAACTGTTATGTTAAGTTAAACAAAGACTTTGATAATCAAAAGAGAACTTTCAATCACAGAAGACACACTAGAGGAAACATAAGAGATTTTGGAGGTTTTTTTTGGGGGGAGGGCAGTACCGGTGCTAAATCAGCAAGTATAGAGTACTGCAGTAATATAATATGTTCATTCGGATTAAAGAATATATTTAAAATAATTAACTGAACCCTGGTGTTTCATGAATAGTTTTGTTGCTCTTTTGAATTGAATTCCCTTATAAATGTTTAGACAGTTGCTTGAATTTCTAATATTAAACTGATGAGTCCCATCACCTGTTACTCTTTCCTTTGCATTGTTTAATTATTAATTTCTTTCATTCCCTATATTAATATATACCAATTACCTTTCACACACTTGTCTCCCAGGTAATAATTCCTATGTTTTCCTTTTGTTACAAATGTTACAATGGTTTCTGAATGTCATTCATCTCTATTCATTTATGTTTTCCTTTTGTTACAAATGTTACAATGGTTTCTGAATGTCATTCATCTCTATTCATTTATGTTTTCCTTTTGTTACAAATGTTACAATGGTTTCTGAATGTCATTCATCTCTATTCATTTATGTTTTTTTTGTTTCAATATTATGCATTGAAGTCACCGCATATAAGTATTATTATTTATAAGCTAGACATACTTATTTGATTGTTTTTTTTATACTTAGAGGGCAATGTCCTAGAATAAAGTGTTTTTTTTTAATTGTATTTAATGCTTTAATTCAGTTTGTTAGATTCAGTGTAACTTTAACCACTACATAAAAATGTAGCTAATGTTATAATTAACATTTATATTTAGTATTATACAGATTCTTACCTATTCCTATATTTGTTTTAAAATATTAATAAAAATTGCTTTGAAAAAAATAAAAGTATTTTATAATCCATCTTCAGATATAAAAGTTATATTTTAAATATTTTTTTTTGAAAATAGCGAATGGTAATAGAGTAATTGTCAAAAATGTTATTGTAGTTCAGAATTAGGAGAGAATATTTAAATTTGTTATGAGAAATGAATCAGATACACTGATGGACAAAATTAACGCACCACTCAATTTTTAATTTTCAAGTTAAAATTAAATAAATTATCATCCGCTTTTATTTTGAATAACTATAGGTATTTAGGTGATATCAGAGTAAATATAAACTGTGAATAATGCTTTGTTTACTCTTAAATCAATTTTTCACAAACAGTACCATTTGCTCCATCCAATTTAAACTTTATAAACTTTGTTCTCACTCATTCTTTCTCTTTATAAACGTTTTTAACTTTGGTCAATGGCTCCAGAAGGCATTTAAGTGAATATGACTACTTTAGGGCTGTTACATTTGGGGGTGTACATCACTCACCTGGCTTTGGGAAACCGGAGCATCACCGAAAATGAGATAAAATATCTCATAAGGCAAGTCAGAAATGTTTCCACTTCCAGCAAGACTGTAAGAAGAAGGCTTAGTGGAAATAATATCCAGCCCCTGGACCTCTCCTTACCACAGCTCACAAAATGGCCAGGCTTCAGTTTGCACGTGAATGTGTGAACTGGACTTTGGAAAACTGGAGATCTTTTTACAGATGAGAGAGATGGCCTCAAGTCTTCAGATGGTTTTCAGATAGTAATTTTACATGATGATAGCCGGAAGGCTAGGCTGTATGGTTCCCCAAGTAGCATTTCGTAGTGGCTCATGGATGTTCTGGGGTACCATTTCTTTCGATGCTCGTACTGAATTGGCTGTTGTGCAGGGAGGGTCCCTAACATCTCAGAGGTGCTTAGGAGACATAATCGAAGAACATGTTGTGCCGTTTGCTCCCTACATTAGCGAGGAATTCTTGTTCATGGATGTTAATGCTAAACATTAATCATAACAGGTTGATGATTATCTGATTGAGGTTGGGATTGAGTGCTTGGTGAGGCCACCGCGGAGTACAGACTTAAATCCTATTGAACACGTCTGGGACCAACCAAAGCGAAGAGAACGACGTCGGAATCCATCCCCTAGCACCCTTCAAGAATTGGAAAAGGCTGTTGTTGAAGAGAGGGAATATTTTCCTCAGGACATCATTGAAAACCACTTCAAATCAATGCCAAGGTGGTCAAGTGACGTGATTCGTGCCAAAGGCTTTAAACAAATTTTTTCAAGTTTATCTTTTTTTAATCCCGTTGGAGGTTCACCTCAGAAAGGGGGAAAAAAAAAAATCTTTTTTTACAATATTTTTTCTTTTACTCATTATGTGCCTTCGATTATCTGTGTAAAATACGTTTTCAAATGACTTATTTTTTCAACCAAAAATATTTTAGAAATCCAAAATTTGCACAAATTGGAAATCTTTCAAAATATAAGCGTGGAGCGTTAATTTTGTCCATTTGGTGTATTAGGTGGTAGATTGGAGGAATACACACCCTAACAGATCATGATGATAGTCGATTGTTAGAGGAAGTTAATGAGTCGTGAAGAGATTAATGTTGTTAAGAGGCGATTTAGTTGTGAGCAGGTAAGAAAGGTAAGCAGTCAATTGCTATGAGAGAAGAGATGCATTGCCTGATTTCCAGAGATTGAGAGCAGCTAGGTTAAGAAGAAGAGCACACCAATTTGTTGGTTATAATATGGTAATAAATTAAAAAAATAAACCCATATGTTGGATTTTTATCACATGTAATAAAATTTTCAAGCAAATAATTTTTAAATAAGGTTATGCATTAGCTAAATATAGTATTAGCTAGATTGTAGCTCCTTAGTTAAATGGTGAAATGCAGATAAATATAATATATAAGTTTTAAAATAACTTATAACCAATATTAAAGTTTCTAGAAAATAATGAATGCATTGTTTGAGTTGACAAACAAAGCGAACAAAAAGGATCTTGTCAGACATGGAACAGATTCCAAGTCCATACCAGCAGTAAAGGATAGCTATCTCAGAAATCACATAGCTGAGGATAAAGTGAAATCATTGGCCAGTACGAGTTTCAAGAAATGTGCTCATAGAAGCAACTATATTCAAAAAACTTTGTATCAACCAAAAAAGCCAACACCAGTTACTCCTTCTAGAAATTCAGCAAATTCAAGGGAAGCAGTCATCAAAATAATGCCTTCCAAATACATAAAGAAATTTAACATGGATGATCTGGCCAATAGCAATTACAAAGTCAAGGATATTTTAGCGACTAAAAATAATAAAATCTTGGCAAAGAAATCAAGTGCAAAAACTGATTTAAGACCAAAAGCTCCCGATGGTTCAAATGTTATGCTCGATATGATTGGCTTAGAAAACCAAGATAAGAGTGATGATGGAAAGAATGAAGAAATTAATACCAAGCCCAAGAGTGCACAACCATGGACCTATAAATACTATTACAAACGAGATGATTTGAAAGAAGATGTACATACCAAGAAGGATTTGATCCCAAAAAATCTTGACGATCTTAATAAAATGTATGAAGATTGTATGAAAAAGAGACGTCATCACTGCAAGAAAACTTTTCTTAGAAGTGGGACAGTAGCAAAAAAGGGACTTGAAGAAAAAATAAACAAAACAAGCACAATGTGCGCCAAAAATTATAAGTCCAGACCTTAGAAGTTGATCCCGTCAGGTTGTTCAAATGTACAGGCACATATATACTTGTAATGCTCAATATATATTTTGTCAGCTTCTTAATAAATGTATACTTATGAAATTCATGGATATACATACATAGTATTGTGTTATGATATCAGGTTCATGATACTGGATAAAGGAGAAAATAAAATTTACTTTCCGCTATTTTAAATGGCAGGCTCTATTGTTGGGACATTTCATTTATTTTGTCCAAAAGTTTTAGAAAAAAAAGTGTTCACAAAGAGGTTTAACCAATATTAAAGTTATTTATGGTTTAAGGGCCAAAATGGGTTGGGAGAACTGTTTTCACTATTTGGAACTGTTAGTTCATACAACTTAAAAAAACAAAACAATATTTTAAATGGTTATTTAATTTTTTCGTTGTTATTTTCTATTACTCCTGAGAAATTAAGTGTCTTCCCAACCTAAGATATGGGCACAAAATATGTGATTTAAAATTAATGGCATATTTTTCTTCTTTCCGGTAGTAAAGCTTTAGGAAAGCCTTTTATTTCTTTGTTCCCTTACATTAACGGTTTGAATTCCATGGCATTATTGTGTTGCTCATATATTTTCAGACATAATGAATAATTATCCTATTTAATCTGCCAAAAATTCGACACACATAAGTTATATTTGTGGACACATCACCAATTCAAAATGAAAAAAAAAAGTGACATGTAAAATTATGTACAAATTTAAGGTGAATATTAGGCATTGCTGAAAATATAGTGAGGGTCATTGTCACACTTTCAAAATTCTGGTTACGATCCTTCAGTAATAATAAATATTATTAAATTATAAATCAAAATTTTACATGTTTCCACAAGTCATTGTACCATACAGAGAGTTTAACATTTAATTATATTACAATAAATTTTTCATTTTCAAGTCTTTACATTGCTTGATTGAGATTATTTTCATAATAAGGTTTTAAATCAAATTTAATTCTCTAGTTTTTAGATAGACTTTAACACATTTTCAACTTTGATTGTATAATTAAACATTCTAACATTTTAATACACTATAATAAACTTTAATTTCCAAATTCTTACATGTGCTTGATTTATGTTATTTTATAATAAATTCTTTCAATTGATTTTAATTTTCAAGCTTTTAAATATCTTTTAACATATTTTCCACTTTGATTGTACAATATAATAAACTTTAATTTCCAAATTTTACACGTGCCTAAATGCCATTATTTTACAATAGATTTTTCTATTAATTTTAATTTTATGTATATTTTTTTTTTATAGATTACTTTTTTATATTCATCTGATTAGCATTATTTCATAATATTAAACTATAACTCTTTTTTCTTTTCTTTTTATAATTATACTCTATGGTATTAAAAACATCCCTGGTTTTGTTTTTAATGTCTTTCCATTTATTATTTTTCATTTTGTTTCCACTAAACTCACTTAAATGAGCTGAAATTTTCAATTCTAATTTGTTCCACTCCCAATTTTTATTTGTTGTATTTTTTAATTTATTTAAGATTTCTATCGGGTCAGATTTTTTAAAGTTTGGAAATTCTAATTTGTTATTACTGCTTATTACTCGTATTATTTCGTTATCAATTATTAATTGAGGTTCACACGAGTTACTTGACATTTTACTTTTATTTTCTTCCAATTTATTTTTCAAGTCTTCCACTTCCTTCTCAAGTCTTCCACTACCTTTATAATTATTTTCTTTTTTATGTGTACCTAAATCATTATTAATTAATTTTTGTTCATAATGTACGAGTTTATTTTCAGTTTCTAATTTATTTTCTTTAAAATCATTTATCTGATTTCCCAGTTCCGGTTTTAAATCCGTTTCTAAAGGATGTATTTTTTCATCAAGGTTTACATTAAATTCTTTGAAAGAGTTTTGTAATCTTTGTTCAAAGCTCTCGAATCTTTTGTCAATTTGTACGAATTTTTCGTCCATTCTACGATTATTTTCGGCAAATTTTTGGTCCATTCTACGATTATTCTCGCCAAATTTTTCGTTCATATTTTCCATCATTAACCTAAACATCTTTTCTATCTTACTTTCCCTCGTAACTTGATTCATCTACAATAAAATTTTGTTAATTTTTTGATAAGCTCGTACTAGCAAGTGGTTGCCTTTTGTTAACCTCATTCTCTTTATTATCTACATATCTATTAATTATGCTTCGCTCATTTGGATCAATATTGACACTACGCTTATCGTTTTCCATGACTGAATTTAACAATACAAATCTTAACCACAAATACAAATTTTAAACTCTAGACCTAACCTTTATATCAAATTAAACACAATTTTTTGTGACACACTTTTATCCAATCAATCCTTTAACCAGATTTCCTTATTAACATGTGCCTGTTTTGCGCCAAATATTAAAATATTTATTATTCATATATTTTAATTATATATTTTTTATATAATTTATATTTTATTTTTAATCTTCATATTTAACTTTTACTTTATCTTAAGGGTCTGTTAATAAAAATAGGATAATTCTGGCAAAAGGAATAATTGTTTCTTTACACAAATTGGTTAAATTAATATTCAAATAAGTACGAAATAAAATAACATTATTAAAAACTAAAGTTAATTTGTACCTTAATTATTAAACGCGATACTGGCCCGTGTTTCTTTGTTGATATTCTTCGATGCGTCGTTTTCTTTGTGTGGTTCGGATTAGCGTCTTGAGCGTCATTGGTTCTCGTGCGTGCCGGGTGTATATCTGGGGCCGGTCTTCTCTTGTGCACCACAGGCAGTACATGTACCTAGGTTAGCGTCCCTCCTGGTGCTTCCTTTCTCTCCTGCCGGGTCTAGATGAATGAATGAGCAAGCTTCTCGGTATTCTCTCTGTCCTTTCCGCTGCCTTCTTGATCCCTTTTTTAACTTTATATATCCCCTTTAACTTTTTTAACTGCGTAAACTTCTTGATCGTACAAACTGCCGGTTGTTTCGGATATATATACTTTTATTGTTTTTAGTTTAATAAATTAAAATATTTATATTTAATTTTTGATATTATTTATACTATAAATATTAATGGTAGATACAACGCAATGAATAGTGTTTAAACATTCATGAATCGTGATCCACCGTTCATTTATGCCCGCTAATTTTGAGTTTATATTAAAAACACCATCAAAAATCACCACATCAAAATATTACAACAATATATTGTTGTGATATTTTAAAATGATGATTTTTAATGGTGTTTGTTTAAGTAAACTCGAAATTAGCGAGCATTGAATAACGTAATAACGATCCGTGGTTCATCTCTATGAAAGTATGAACGTTTTTATTGTCGTCATATTAATTATTAATATTTATAATAAAAATAATATCATAACTAATGTAAACATTTATTTTATAAACTACGTAAATTAAGCAAAGTATCAATATCCGAACAACCAAAGAGATCAAGAGTCAAGAATGTAGTGGTAGGTACAGAGAAACCGGCATGAGGACAAAAACATTCATTCGTTCATCAGAAGCAGACAGAGGAGGACCCACGCTAGCGGCCTCGTAGTGCACGAGGTCTGACTTTCACTTTCACCAGATGCGACAACAAAGATGTCTGGAACCACGCGCGGCAGAGTAGAACAAGTATGCTGATCCGTACCACACGAAGACATCAACACAAAGAACACTGGCCAGTATAATTACGTAAATTTAGATATAATATTATACTTTTATTTCGTACGTATTTTTATTTGTATATCAATCTTTTATATATTCAATGTGTGTAAATAAAACCAATATTCCTTTTGCCAGAAGTTTCCTATATAATTATTAACAGAACCCTGAGATAACGTAAAGTTATAAATATAAAGTTTTTAAAATTATATGAATAAATATATAATTAAAATATTATTAATAAATAACAAATATTAGAATAATATTATTACGTTCTCTTTACTTTTAAATTTTTTTTTTTTATTTACTTAACGTTCTATCAACAAAATAATTCTGGCAAAAAGATGAATTTAATTTTACAAACATAAAAAATATACTTATATTAATTTTATAATTACTTGTCCATTAATTTGATTCCTTTTCTTTTTCAATGGTCTTCTTTTTACATGTATCAGGCTGATTCCAAACTAGAGTGAATATAATGCTCTGTATGTTTTCTCAGACCCACAACAACAACTCCTTATAACTGCTAAAACTAGAGAGTAATTTTATGTGTTCATCTATCTTCACAACAACCAGTATCTCTGTGAGTTTTTTATTATCACAACCACAGCAATACTAATTTATTATCACTGGCTAAAAACTAGAGAGTAATACTGTGTGTTTTTCTCATCACAACTACCAGTAGACTGCCTTTTGTTTTTTCTTCCACTCTCAATTGTTTGTTTGCCTTCTTGATTCAAAGTTGGATTAAATATTTATATACACACTCCAATATCTAATATCACAACATTCGGGTCCGCTCCGATTTAAAAATTTTTTGAGCTTGTCGATAAAAAATTTTTCATTCCACTTTACTTTTGATTTCACTATTCACTTTTTTAGCACTTTAACAATTTGCGTTTTCTTATAATTAACTGACAATATCAAATTATGTGTCACCAAAATTTTACATTTTTCATTTCAACCATTTACATCACAAATGTAATTGTACCTTACAGACCTTTTAACTATAGTACCATAAATTTATAATTTCCAAATTTTTACATTGCTGGGTTGACAATATCTTCATAATAAAGTATTAATTACTTTTAAATTTCAAACATTTATATAGCTTTTAACATTTACCAACTTGATTGTACAAATTAAACATACTAACATTTTAGTAAATTAGAATAAAATTCAATTTCAAAGTTTTTACATGTGTCCGATTGACATTATTTTCATATAAGGTTTTAATGAATTTAAAATTTCAATTTTTTCTATAGATGTTAACATATTTGATTGTCCAGATAAACATTATACTATTTTAATACAATACAATAAACTTCAATTCAAGTTTTTACTCGTCTGATTTACATTATTTTCATTAGGTTTTTCAATTAATTTTAATTTTCAAGTTTTTAGATAGATTTTAACATATTGACAAATTTGATTTCACAAATAAACATACTAACATTTAAACATTACAATAAACTTCACTTTTAAAGTTTTTACTTTTGTCCGATTGACATTTTTTTATAATAAGTTTTTTCAATTGATTTTAATTTTCTATTGTTTATATAGATAGTTTTATATTTCATCCGATTAGCATTATTTCATAATACTAAAGTATAACTCTTTTTCTTCTTTTTTTATAATTATACTCTATGGTATTAAAAACATACCTGAAATTATTTTTAAAATCTTTCCTTTTATTTATTTTCATGTTATTTCCACTAAACTCGTAAAAGGGGATTTCACTAAAATGATATGAAATTTTATATTCGAATTTATCCCAATCCAAAATTTTACCTATTGTATTTTTAAATTTACTTAACGTTTTTACTGGGTCAGATTTTTTAAATTGTTGAACCTCTAACTTTTTATGATTATTAATTACTTGTATTATATCACGATTAATTACCGATTTAGATTCACTAGAGTTACTCCTTATTTTAATTTTATTTTGTTCCTTTATACTTTTTATAACCTCCGCTTCCTTCTCCTTTTTATTACTTGTATCATTATTTTCTTTTTTATTTCTATCTAAATAATTTTTAATTAAATTTTGTTCATGATCTAGGGGTTTATTTTCAATTTCTAAGTTAACTTCTTTAAAATCATTTTTCTGATTTTCTAGTTCCAGTTTTAAATCTGTTTCTAAAATATTTATTTTTTCATTCATTTTATCATTTAAATCTTTGAAAGAATTTTGTAATTTTTGTTCAAATATTTCAAATCTATTATCAATTTTTATCAATTTTTCATTATTTTCATCTGCCAATTTATCGATTTTTTTAGATAATTCTAATACATTTTGTTTATTTTCTTGTTTTAATTCTAATAAATTTTGTTTATTTTCTATCATTAATCTTAACATCTTTTCCATCTTACTTTCCTCTGGACTTGATTCATTTAAATTAAAATTTTGATCATTGTTTGATACAGGACTATCAAGTGATTGCCTTTTGCTAACCTCATTTTCTTTATTATCTACGTATCTATTTATTATAGTTTGCTCATTTGGATCATAATTTAAACTTTGGTTATCTTTTTCCATGACTGAATCTAACAATATGAATCTTAATCACAAATACAATTTTTAACCCTAACCTTTATATCAAATTTAAACACAATTTTTGTGACACTATCTAAACAATCCTTTAGCCAGATTACTTCGTTATCGGTCCCTGTTCGGGCGCCTAATATTACGTTCTCTTTACTTTTAAATATTTTTTTTTTTTTATTTACTTAACGTTCTATCAACAAAATAATTCTGGCAAAAAGATGAATTTAATTTTACAAACATAAAAAATATACTTATATTAATTTTATAATTACTTGTCCATTAATTTGATTCCTTTTCTTTTTCAATGGTCTTCTTTTTACATGTATCAGGCTGATTCCAAACTAGAGTGAATATAATGCTCTGTATGTTTTCTCAGAACCACAACAACTCCTTATAACTGCTAAAACTAGAGAGTAATTTTATGTGTTCATCTATCTTCACAAGAACCAGTATCTCTGTGTGTTTTTTATTATCACAACCACAACAATACTAATTTATTATCACTGGCTAAAAACTAGAGAGTAATACTATGTGTTTTTCTCATCACTACCAGTAGACTGTCTTTTGTTTTTTCTTCCACTCTCAATTGTTTGTTTGCCTTCTTGATTCAAAGTTGGATTAAATATTTATATACACACTACAATATCTAATATCACAACAATATTTTCATTTAAATGAGTGAAAGTTTGTAATGAAATCGGCTTAGGTTGATGAAAGAGACTTGTTAGGTTTTTTTTCCATTAATAAATTTGATTTGATTCTTATAATATTATAATTTGATTTCATGAACTGAAGATGTATACGCATTTGTAATATCTCTTAAAATGTTCACCTTGTGAAAGGTTTCATTTCAGAGTCACATGATTAATGAGTTTATTCTAATAAAAAATCAATATATTCAAGCTATAATAATAATAAACCACAAACCTGAATTTTATCTAGAGATTTTCTTTCCTCGTCCAACCTTTTATTCAATACGGTTGTAAGTTCCATCAATCTTAATCTCTCTACTTCAATCGACTGGCTATATGAAGGGTTACTGAAAATCTGAAAATGCCTTAAATTAATTATGTGAGGAAAGAACACCCATCATCCAACATCAAAGAATATCCGTGTTATTATTGTTATATTTTTAGTAGCTATTATTTATAATTATACAAAACTCAAACCGTTTAAGTAAATCTGAAACATTTAAAATTGTAACTGTCGGGTCATCCCAAGGGGGGAGGACGCCTGCCACGGGCTAGGGTCTCTATGACCCAGCCACTGTCCGGTGAGTGTCAAGAAAGAGATAAAATGGGTGGACCTGTGGTCTTTGACCTTTGCTGGTGGCTTAGTCGGTGGGCAGCTTTATTCATATTGATCTGACCCCATAAGATCTTAGAAGGTGTGGCTCGACAGTGCACTATGTTCAGGAAAAGAGGAACAGGGTAGGTATTATAGGTAATTCGTGTGGTCTTGGAATGACCACGAATTCACACTAGGTATCTAAGGGTAGGCGAAAACCATCCGGATCCCAAAATCGAGAGTGAACTGGAGAGAGGCAGACTGGATCGCTGCTGGAGATGCTACTAGGTAAAGTTTGTAGGGCCCCAGTAGACTGTCGACCACATGAAAGAGGTATCTTCCAAGGAGGTGCTAGTTTTAGCGAGATGAAGGCAGAGAATCCAACCAGGAAGGTGTGGGGTCTGACAACGCCGGACTAAAACATAGCGAGGTTAGGAAAGTGAGATGCGGGGGTAGTTGAATAAGAAAGAGAGCAGCAAGCGCCAGTGCAGAGAGAGAGAGAGATACACATATCATTACAGTGTATACATAGAAACTTTTTAATCAATTAAAAACATTAACGTAAAGAATATGGTACTTACAGACTGTTGTGTAGTTGGTCTTTCAGTAATGAAACCTGTTGATGATTGTGGTGCAGTGCCAAAATTGTCATTTTTCACTCTGAATAATTTTTAGATTTAATTAATTTTGAATGTTGAAATCATTAAATCCATTGGTTCAAAAGTAACTTACAAATATGATTGGGAATAATTTTGATGACATTCTTGGATTTTTTCTTCCAATTTTTGTATTCTTGAATCCCGCTCACACACAATTTTTTGAAATTGTTCAGTCTTGACTCTTTCCTGATTTGAAATGAGAAATATTAAAATCTTTATTTTTTTCATAATTATAGTTTTTGTCTATTGAGGACTAAAGTAATGGATTAGCTAGAGCAGGCACGGTCAAACCTTTCGTTGTTTGAAGGCAAAAATAATCATTCCATCACAGACCTGATTATTAGGTAAAAAATAATTAATATTAAATAAATTAAAACAAGTTGCTTCATATTTCATATATCATTGCTTTTGTATAAAGACAATGTTAACTGTTTTCATTTATATTTTCATGGGAAGTTTTTATTTATTACATAATTTGCTTACAGGGAAACAAATTCCAATGTGAATTGTCCCTTTAACGCATAATAATTCTTCAGTGATATTGAAGTCCGGTGCGACTTCTGGAATAAATATTGCTAGTTGGGTTGTTTCAGGAGCATCGACGTAGTAATCTAAAGCAATCGAAAATGTTTCAAATCTCTTTTTTTTTTTTTACGTTACCAACTATAATTTTTATCTATTCGGCAACAGTACATCTTGACAATTAGGTCATTTAATTATTTTTTTCAGTTGCTGGTGGATACCAAAGTTCTTCTTCGACTTCTGTATTTTATCTTTTGTAGTCATCAATGTTTTGGTGTCTTGAAGTAAAATTTCTTTTCAAATTGTATTCTTTATTAACTGATATGGATTTGCCACAAAGCATACTTAGATTCACAGCATCAATAAAAAAAAAAAAAGAGAGACCTTTTTGGTAGAAAACATGGCGTGTTTTCTGTAAGTCATATGATTTCACTTTGATGTGAGTTCATAGAACACACCATGTTTCCTCTCATCATGAATGAATCAGGCAAACATCACTGAAAAATATTAAAGATTAGGGTCAGATCAAAAGAGCTTATATTCTAGAAAGATTAGAGATATTTAAAAAAAATCAATGCTATCTTAATAATTAAGGCTAATTTTTAGATATAATACCTGCTTCAGCTCTGTGTTCAGAGCTGCTAACTGATCATCATATTTCTTAACCAAATGAATTTCTCTGTCATGATTTTTCTGTGATATATTTGCAAGTTTCGACTGAAAATTTTATGGAAAATGTTTACAGCAATATTGAAAGATAATGTAACAGCAATACTAATCAACAATAAAGTACTAACAGTTAATGTATTAATAAGTTTAACATCTTCCTCATTTTTAACCACCAGTGTATCATATTTTCCCTTTAATACCGCAATATCAGACGAAAGGACATTGACTCTGGCTCGAGCTTGATCTCCTTTATTTTTTGTATCGTTAAAATGACCTTTAAGCTCTTCCACTTCTTTTGTCAAGGATGCAATGCGTTCTTTGTCTTGACTTTTTTCAAATGACTGCACTGCCGCTAGAATGATAGGTTTAAGCATTAGTTCATTCAAATTAAAAATTGAATCTATATCACGACATCTTACTATAGGATTATACAGGGGTGGACTTATTAAAATAATGTAATTCTAATATATTATTACGTTCTTTGAATATTATATGATAATTTTATTAACTATTTATTATTAGGTTCTATTAACAAAAAGAATTCTGGCAAAAAGATGAATTTAATTTTACAAACATAACAAAAAATAAACTTATATTAATTATATAAATACTTGTGTATTAATTCGATTCCTTTTCTTCTTTAATAGTCTTCTTTTTATTCAAGTTTATAATTCTTCTCTTCATGCTATTTCTCTTCCGTTCCGTTTCAAGTCAACAACCACTAACCAACAAAGTTTTTAAGTTTTTCTTACTCACAATCTCAAGCTAATAACATATATTACGGGCTGATGCCAAAGCTAGATGAGTATAATTCTCAGTGTGTTTTCATTATCACAACCACAACAATACTAATTATAACTGGCTAAACTAGAGAGTAATTCTGTGTGTGTTTCTATCGTCACAACCACCAGTAGACTGTCTTTTGTTTTTTCTTTTCACTCTCTATTGTTTTTATTTGCCTTCATGATTCAAGGCTGGATTAAAATTTATATAAAAACTCCACATATATCTAATATCACAACATTCGGGTCCGCTCCGATTTAAAAATTTTTTGAGCTTGTCGATAAAAAATTTTTCATTCCACTTTACTTTTGATTTCACTATTCACTTTTTTAGCACTTTAACACTTTGCATTTTCTTATAACTAAATGACAATATCAAATTATGTGTCACCAAAATTTTACATTTTGCATTTCAACCATTTACATCACAAATGTAATTGTACCTTACAGACATCTTAACTTTTAATTATAGTACCATAAATTTATAATTTCCAAGTTTTTACATTGCTGGGTTGACAATATTTTCATAATAAAGTATTAATTACTTTTAAATTTCAAACTTTTATATAGCTTTTAACATTTACCAACTTGATTGTACAAAATAAACATACTAACATTTTAGTAGGTTTCGAATTTAATTTCTTTAAAATCCCTTTTCTGATTTTCCATTTTTGGTTTTAAATCCGTTTCTAAAAGATGTGTTTTTTCATCCATTTTTACATTTAAATCATTAAAGGATTTTGTAACTGTTGTTCAAATCTTTCACATTTATCGTCAATTTTTAAATAAATTTCATTATTTTTATCTGCCAATTTATCGATTTTATTAGATAATTCTAATAAATTTTGTTTATTTTCTTCTTTAAATTGCTTAAAATTTTGTTTATTTTTTTCACATTCTTGTTTTAATTGTAATATTAAATTTGTTTCAAGTTTTAAATTAGTTTGTTCACTTTTAAATTATTTTCGTGAAATTGTTCCATTATTAATTTTAACATACTATCCATCTTACTCTCCTCCTTATCTACGTATCTATCAATTATACTTTGCTCATTTGGATCATAATTTAAACTTTGGTTATCTTTTTTTCATGACTGAATTTAACAATATGAATCTTAATCACAAATACAATTTTTAACCTAATCTTTATATCAAATTTAAACACAATTTTTGTGACACAATCTAAACAATCCTTTAGCCAGATTACTTCATTATCAGTCCCTGTTCGGGCGCCAAATATTACGTTCTTTGAATATTATATGATAATTTTATTAACTATTTATTATTAGGTTCTATTAACAAAAATAATTCTGGTAAAAAGATGAATTTAATTTTACAAACATAACAAAAAATAAACTTATATTAATTATATAAATACTTGTGTATTAATTCGATTCCTTTTCTTCTTTAATGGTCTTCTTTTTATTCAAATTTATAATTCTTCTCTTCGTGCTATTTCTCTTCCGTTCCGTTTCAAGTCAACAACCACTAACCAACAAAGTTTTTAAGTTTTTCTTACTCACAATCTCAAGATAATAACATGCATTACAGGCTGATTCCAAAGCTAGATGAGTATAATTCTCAGTGTGTTTTCATTATCACAACCACAACAATACTAATTATAACTGGCTAAACTAGAGAGTAATTCTGTGTGTGTTTCTATCCTCACAACCACCAGTAGACTGTCTTTTGTTTTTTCTTTTCACTCTCTATTGTTTTTATTTGCCTTCTTGATTCCAAAACTCCACAATATCTAATATCACAACAATATATACATGAACTGGTGAGAAGAAAATGCCGGGGTAAACTAGGAAGTGGAAAGGGATAACGAAGCAACATATGCCCACAAATCTTGTGTTTATTTCAGAAGGTTTGGGATAACATGAAAATACCAAAAGATTAGGAACTGAATGTGACAGTGCTGATTCAAAAGAAGAGTTTGTTTGCAGCTATAGGGCAATATATCTTTCATCTGTCATTTATTAAATATATATCTCTGCAACAGTATGTAATATAATGATTTAAATATCATAACAGAATTGATTTGAATCCAAAGTTAAAATATGTAGTTGTTTGTGTTTATATTTAAGAAAGGTGTTTTACATAATTTGCATACCTGTTGTCAAACATCTTATCAAACTTATTAAGATATTAAAATTTGATATAAAATTAATATCTATTAAATTACACTACAATATGGAAAATGTAGAGGAGAATCAAGCTCCCTGCCTTCCTCAACATAAACTCAATGAAAGAAGTGATGTAATCTAAACACCAGACATATTTGGACATTTTATCATTAGAATAAATGAGAAGGAGTTCAGGCCATTTCCCATGGAGTAGGTTAGTTATGAACTAGATCCTATAAACGTCACAGTCCACTGCCAGAACGAATGGCTCGAGTTTTAAACAAATTCCACAGTTTTCAGGACTCAAATTAAAATACTTATTTTGCTAGCATTTTACCTACAATTAGGCACAGATAATACAGTAATTGTTGAACTCACATAAAGATTTTTCTATTGAAGGGATGCTAGTGAGAGACAGTTTCTCCGTGAGCTCAAAAACTTTCTGCTGCAAACTGCACACCTGTTGAGCTCTTCCCCTCCAACCATCACTGGTAATTGTGTGAATGCTATAGTTTTCTCCAACTTCGCTCGCCAGAGCCTATTAAAAAAAAAATCTTACAGAATTTAATAGTTTAAATCACTGAGATCGTATTTTGTAAAAATAAAATTGTACCTTATGCAAAAGTTTTATCTCATGCTTGTGTTGTTGGATCTGATTTCTAGCATCACACAACTTTGCATTGCATCCCTGGAATTTGTCACTTAATTCTTTTAATTCTGTTTCGAATTTTGTGATTTTGTCTTCAGAAACTTCTTCTTTAGGTAAAACAGTTTCTTTTTGCTCTGATTCTGCAGGAAAAATAGAATATCTGAAGAATAAAAAAGTTTTCAATAAAAAAATGGGTTCATAGCAACCGTAAGGATTAGATAAATTTCAACAAACTGACCACACCTTGTGATGCTAGACGGGTTTCAGCGATTTTAAGCTTATTTTGAGTACTCATTAGCTGTGCATTCAGCCCTCTTATTTTTTTGCTCAGTTCAACCATTTTCGCCTCGACAAATCCTTCAGAATTTTGTAGGCCAATGAGTAGTGGTGATCTGACATCTGATTTTAGGTTTGTTTCTTCAAAATTATCATCCCTATGAATTTCATTGTCATGTTCCTTTGACATTGGATGTGTTTTCTAATGAATAAACAGATTCATGAATAAATAAATAAAGTACAGATAAATACAGACTGTTAGTGACTACTTGAAATTTAATATCTATATATCAAAAAAAAAAGTTTCACCTTTGAGTAAGTTTGTAGCCCTGGAAACAAAGGACCACCAGGATGACTCTTAAAATTCTTAGGCTGCAATTGTTGATGAAATAAAAAATTAAGTACAGTTAAAAGTAATATCTAATTCCCAACTTAACATAAAAGGAAGAAAAAAAAAGATTTGTAGTTTGAATATTGTGTTTTGTTCAATTTCTAATTTTATTTAAAAAATATGAAAACTTTCATTCAATAATAAAGTCAGATGAGGGCTGCCTAGAGGTAAAGGTGTTTGAACAGAAGGTACTGGCTCCGAATCCCACCCATGATACTATTTTTTTCTCTTTAACGAATAACTATTAAAATTTTATGTTCGAATGTTCATACAATATAAGTTTATCTTAAATCGACAGATAATAACAGTGTGATTTATCTAGTGTTACGTTACCTACTATACATACTAATATAATTCAACACACACACACACACTTGCCATCTAATGTATACTAAATGTTATGGATAGATTTTTAAATATTCAAATTAACAATTGGTTGAATAGCAGCAATAAATAATTTTAGTTTAATCTTGGCATTGCTACTAAGATGAGGAAGCTAAGGGTTTATTCTGGATGAATGGCTTATGATTTATTTTGATTAATTAATTAAAGTAAATCATATTAAAAAATAAACATTAATTTTAAAATACCGAAAATAGGATCTTTTCGAATTCATCCTCCCAATCATCTTCTTTTGTTTTTACATATTTTGTTTTTTTCTTCTTAGAGTTATTAATTTTGGTTCCTGTTTTGTCTTCAAAATTTTCATCTTCTACTTCCTCTTCCTCCTTTAATATCGTATCCAACTTATCTGTCAATTTTTGTATTAAGGACATCCAGAAACTCAATTAGCATACATTTTTACAATTATTACTTGTAATAAATAGAATATTATCAATTAAATTCATTCAAATATGTAATTTAAGTTTCCTTTGAAGGAGAAACATTAAGCAATCAAGGAATTGAAATTTTAAGGGAACAATGTTTACAGATAAAATATCTTTGACTTGGTACTGAACCTACTAATACATACACAGATGTCTGGTAACAAAGTCCAGACATATGAGTAACTTGCAATCAACCATATGTGCATTATTTGATAAAATAATTGTCATGTTTATTTCAAAAGTTTTTTGCATTTTTTTACACTGGAAGGTAATCAATTCCATTCAATTAAAAAAAATCAGTGTTGCTTTCATTTTTACTTTTAACATAACATAATATAATTTTTTGTTAAGTTAGTAAATAACAATTTATGTATACTGATTAAAGCATTGAATAAACTATTTTTATTTTAAAATTTGTTATTGATTCTTATCATTTCTATTAATTTTCGAACTCAATTTAGTTTCAAAAGGATTAAAAATATAAAAAAATTGAAATTGAAGTAAAAAAGAAAGCAACGTTAACTGTTTGAAGTGATCGGATTTTTTCGCCGGCAAGTATATGTTTTTTTAAACATATTATACATAAATCTAAATAAACCATCATATATTGTGTTCCCTTTAATGTAATTGCTTTGTTTTTCATTTTTTAGACAACAATACTGCTGGACAAGAAATAAACGATTTTGCAACAAAGATTTAGTGAAATTTCGAATGAGCTCATTTATGCAAGCGAATATTAACATATAAAAAAAACCCAGATAATCAATTTATACTTACTTGCCTATATGTAACATTGAAGGTTACTATTTGTAGTTACCGAGTTGCTTGTTCGAGTAGGCTACCAATTCTGCGTAGGGCTGGATCACCAGCCAATAACTGGATAACAAACCAATAAAACTGAGCTATGTATCATCTTACATTTGTGGCAAAACAAGAAGTGAGAGTAACCTAGCTTGCTGTCCCGCTAGATAATAAGAAAGCCAAGGTATAATTTCTTAACCCTCAGTTAAGAACAGGTTAGGTTAGGTGTGTCTTCGATCTCATTTCTTATACCACACTCGACTCCACTCCTTAGCTGTTTATCCTTACAAGAGATGTGAAGCTTTGCCATACAATTTCTTATGAGACTGAATTTTTCCCATGTAATTTTAAGTACTTCAGTTCAAAAGTAACAAGTTAAAGGGACTGATTCTCAGTCAACTAGAACAAGGCAAATAAAAGTCGGGAGGTGAAGCCACCAACCCCATTATCTCCAGCTCTGGCAGCAAACTCATGCGTGTACCACCATGGATTTATTGTTTTAATTAATGGAAAGAATTTGTCTCTTATATTTTTATTAGGGCATTATAAGAACTGTTTCGTACATTAACTTTGCAAGAAATGAGAATCTCTGATGTAATAATCAATTTTTTTTTATTTTATTCACTCAAAGCATATCACAAATATCTATAATCACATGTTAGATCGATGACAGACTGCTCTTGATGACGAAATATAACGAGAGAAACTACAAGGTATTTCATACAAAACATTGCTGTTGCCAAGCCTGTCAGGAAATAATAAGACAACATTGCATGTTAAAATTTACATTGTTTCTGGCAGTGATGATAAATCTTTAGATGTAAATATCTTTTTTTTCTTGTCTGATCAAAAACATAATAAACTAAGATGTAACAAGTTAATTAAACTCACATTTCTGGTATAAAGTCTTTTATTTTATAAAATAATAAAACACATGAAAAAATGTACAACAGGTAATAAAAACACGAGTATAATAGTACAGTTTCAGTGACTATCCATAAACTGTACATCGGAAAGAATAAGGAGAGTATCTGGAAGAGGTCTCGGCTGAGGTGAAAGAACAGTCAGTGTCTGGTTTTCGACATCTACGTTTGTCCTGAAACAGGATTGATTGGTCATGAGGCAGATAGCAATGGATTAAATAAAACATGAAAAAAATGTATAATATTTTGTAATTAATATAAATTTACTATTTATTTTAAGTTAACTTAAATGGATTTATTTCTGGTCATAATCGTAGATTTTGTTTCAGACTTTTAAGCAATTATTCATGAACATAGAAAGGCAATGATTATTTTGATGAAGCGTGACTGAAGCCAGTCTATATATGAGTAAGGTACTTCCAGATAATTAGATAGCAGTTATCTGCTGTGGAATCTCTGTATTACCTCATCGTGTATATAAGCTATCTGCTGGTCTGTATGTAATGTTTCGTTTGATACATAGCAATGGTTACTTTGTAATATGTCAAAGTATAATTGACTGTATAGTCTGTATCCTTGCATCTTTATCATATCTTTGATACTAATGCAATTACTTCGCAAACACAGGTCTATGCCAGTTTGATAACTTTATTGTAAACAGCTCACTTGTTTTCTGAGGAGAGATAAATGTTGTCGAATCAGTGTTTTCAGTTGCTTGTTATTTCAGGTGTCTTGCGTGTTCTCCATGTAAGTTGTTGTTCAAGATATACTCCCAAGTAACGCAGATTGTCGGAAGTGTTAATTGGTTCGTCACTGAGGCCTGGGACTCGCGTTAGTGTGAAAGTAGACAGTGAGTTTTGTAGGATTAAACTGAATTTTTCATTTGTACTTCCAGGCACTAATGTCAAATCTCGTAGAGTTGAGCCTGAATGTTAAGAGCTAATATGGTTGTGGTTCGGCAAAAGGTGAGTAATGATGTTTCCAACAGTGGCTGTTGAGTACAATCAAAGGTATATATAGAATAAGGAAAGGGCTTAGGAAATTGCCTTGCGGTAAAAAAAATAAATAAGTTTGTAAATATACTTACACACAAATGTAGCCGGCAATATTTGTAGTGATAACTTCTTCTTCTGTCGAACTGGCAAAACTTACAGCTAATATATGATGAAGTAGATTAGGACCTAGAAATAATAATAAAATATAAATATTAATTTTCATTAAGAAACATTTTCAAAGCAGGCATAACTGAAGCAACTAGACTTAATTAATAACACTAATTTTTGGCTCTCAGAGCTTTTTTTTCTAGGATATCTTTGAATTTGCTTTAGTGTGAATGTCTTTAATGACCCTTTAAGCAGGAGGAAACAATCAGGACATTAATTCTTAAATAGCTTCTGAGAAAACTTTAAAGTCAGAGAGCAGCGGCGCAGTTAATAGGTACAGAGTTGACTTTTTTTTTCACATACTTACTGATATTATTTTTTAAAAAACCGGAAGCTTCAGGTGTGGTTATATAGAACTTTCATATTGAATATCTTAAGTATCATTTTTATGCCCGTTGCTTTAAGAACAAACTAACCAAGAGAAAAAAAAAAAAAAAAAGGATTGCTCTATACTTGTTAAGAAATAGACTATCTCCTTTCGGACTGGGGGAAAGAGACGATAAAGACAATTTAAAGATCGAGCCATTATTTAAACTTGCGCTACCCAGATCCGTCTTCACTTCCCTCTGGTCCCCTAAATTCTCACTGCTTTGTCTTTCTGCACAAAAATGGCTTCTTTTTTTTTTTTAAGAATGTGTTGATTTTCTTTCCATAATCAACACATTCTCCATTGATCAGAAATGAAAAAAAAATTTACCTGGTTGTACAGAAACTAGTTTAGTCATGTTGTCCTCAGCTTTCATCCCAAGAGGCATACAAGAATCTGGCAGCGGAGGTGCACCTATTTTATACACTCTCAGGTCTGACCATTTTACATCGAAACTGTGAGGGTGGAGTGGAGTTTTCCCGCCATAAAAATATTCTCTCACCCTAGAATCTCGAGAATTCATCCGAAATTTTTTTGTCCTTTCTACTACCTACAGGAAGAAAATGATAAAGCATTTTTTATTGTTTATAAAATGTCTCCAGGACAACAATTGTAATAATTTATATAATTATATAAAAAAACAAATTGAAGATAATAAACAATTAGAAGCATTCCTCCACCTATTATCCAAAAGCGAAACAAAATCAAATGAACATAAGGATTTATGTAGTGGTTTAGCAAAAAAACAACCTTCATACCTATTATCTGCACTTGTTATTTTGATTTGTCCCTATACTATCTAAATCACTAGGATAAATAAAAAAATTGGGGTGTTTTCACAGAAATAAAATGCGTAGAGTATGTTTTGTTTTTAAAATGTATACTGTATAATTGAGGAATTTTGTAAAATGAAATAATTATTGTCACATTTATCAATTTTCCAACCCAATTTTAT
Source organism: Acanthosoma haemorrhoidale (assembly GCA_930367205.1). Classification (NCBI taxonomy): domain Eukaryota; kingdom Metazoa; phylum Arthropoda; class Insecta; order Hemiptera; family Acanthosomatidae; genus Acanthosoma; species Acanthosoma haemorrhoidale. The sequence continues at coordinate 55,621,904 of OV884014.1, forward strand.
TTTTTTTACAATCATTCTGGTCTGAAAAAATTTTGGCTTTAATACCCACCCAATCAATGCTCACAGGGCAAGCGCTATAAAAACACTATAATATAGCAAAATGTTAATGTATTATACTATTCATTTTGAAGCCCCCTAACCTAATGAGAAAATCTCTATAACGTAAGGGTAGTAATAAAAAGTATATTTTTCCTCTGTATGTGATGGGGTTTAATATTTCTAAATGGATTAATTTTAATCTTTGCCTCAGATTTCGATAAATTGGGGAAGTACAACTATATAACAATAACATAGTAAAGGATTTTGTTTTTCATTCATCCTAATGTCTGCCTAATAATTAATTAAACACAAGTAACTTAAAACAGAAACTATTAATTTATCATAAGTGAATAAATTCTATCAATCAAAAGTAAAGAAATAAAAAAATTAACATTACAATCATATAGAAAAAAATCATTAAATGTACATTACACCACAATTAAAGGCTTTAAAGATCTTGCTAATTAATCACTTTTGATTTATTTCATAAATTTTCTTTATCGACTGAATATTGCCACTTATACTTTTATTTTTAATATTGTCAGAGGGCCATCAAATGGAACTAACATGAAAAATATCACCTCTCTTTGTAAAACATGGGTTGAACTAATTTCCGTAATTATAGTTAAAAAAAAAAATCATGGCAAGAAAATCTTTAATTTGGTACCCCACTCAATATGTTTTGTATAGTTTTAATTTTAGCCCATTTAGGCCAATAAATCAATCCAAAATGGAAATTTTTATCTCTCTGTGTAAGACATGGGTTGAGTTAAAATTGTGAACACGATTTTTATGAACGTTCTATTAACTTTATGTAAGTAAAAATTTAAAAAAACAGATATTACATATTATTAATCACAGCAAGAAAATCTTTAATTTCATTCCCCACACAACAGGTAAGAAAAATTATTCTATCATCAAGAAATTGATTGATTAATAACCCTTAATTGTGTTTTATGGAGTTGAAAATATTTTTCAAGTTGTTGGGTAATAAAGATGTTATGTTTATAGTCAATCAGGGGACTCACAATCACCAGGAAAGACATGCAGAGCTGAAAACATAAGGGTTTCTGATAACTAAAATTTTTAAGGGTAATAATGGGGCCTATCATTGCATTACAAAATCCACACATTCTATTGACATGTAAACAGCCCTTCATAAAGTAATAATACAAAAATACAATTTTTCACACAAAGTATTTTTAAATTAACAAATAGGTAAAATAAACTCAAATAACTTACCCCACCACTTTTTGGAAGAAGAACCACTTTTACAAAATTAGGCATATCCCTTACAAGCTCATTGTACAGTTTTTCCTGATCAAGCACAAGTATAATGTCTACTTCAAATGCCTGTGCGGCATGTGTTAAATGGCGATAACCTTCTCCCTTAACCCATCCGCAAGTATTGATTATAATACCTGATACATTAGCTGAAAAATATATCAAAATATTATTTTGAAAACAAGAATTTCAAGTTATACATGTTTTTGAGAATGAAATTAAAAGCTAACTTAGAAAACTAGTGTGCTACATTATAATGGAATGTTTAATCCTAACATATAGTATAATACCACAAGAAATATAAAATTAATTAATTAATTATTCTTTTATTAATTAATTATTCATAACAAAGAAAACAATCACAAGGGTTGAATCATTCATGCCAACCATCAAACCTCCACCACCATTTATACATTGTATTGACACTTTTAAACACTATATGTCAGAAAACAGTCGCATTTTCCGAGTCAAGAATTTGACAACTGGACCCTGCTAGACTTTTAAGTGGATTTAAAAGAAAATTATGAGAGATGTGACAGGCCAAGGGGATCACTAACAAACCTAACCCTGGTGGGGTAGAAAGAGATAAGTTCTGTGAGATAAACTAATTACAAAAGATTGTAGAAGGTGTGCCCCAACAGTGCACGGTGCTCAGGAGAAGAGGAACAGGTGTTTACGTAGAGGTAGTTTACATGGTCTTGGAATGACCATGAAGTCACACTTAGTACCTAAGGGTAGGCGAAAACCCTCTTGATCCCAAAGGCAGATTGAACCACTTGACTTGAGGCATTCCTTGACCGACCAATATTGGTTAGTTCATAGAAGAGGGTAACTTCTGACGATGTTGCCACAACATATCGATGGCTTACTGCACAGATGTGCTAAAAGACATTTTGGGAAACATAAAAATGCTACAAGCATGAGGACTTGGTTCTCATTGGCGATAAGTGCAAAATTATTTTAAATCCAAACAGAAAATATAATTGAGAACTTGTAATTTTCCTAAAGATAGAACCTTTAATTGTATTTTTCCTAAAACCAGTTCTGATGTACTTAGCGCTTCTATGAAGTAAGCCATTGATGTGTGATGACAAGTTTTAAATAATTAATTTGTTAGACAATGGTTGGGTTCAGAATGTTTGTTGAGCCTTTTCACTGGTCCTTCTGGACATCCTACAGCTGGCTCAACATCTCCGTGTTCTTCAAGTGTGGCCTATCGGCCTATTTGGATGATAAGCTTTCACCAAAGGGATAAATAACCAGGGGGAGGAATACAATACAAGGAGGGAGATTTCTCATTATATTTAAAATTATTTTTTAAACTTACATTTCCTGTTAGTTTGTAGCCTTTCATGAACAATCTCTGACATTTTGTTCACTAAAAGGTTAAAGGTTTGGGTATTTTTTTCCATACTTGTATGTCCATAATGATACACAAGTGGTGCGTTGTGTGGAAAACCTTCTTCGACATCTGCAGGTCTTTCGACTAAAATGGCCCCTGTAATATAAATATTAATATTAAAGAAACACATGAATGTATATTTCATTAAGTATCGCTACAATATTTCTTAGCAGTAATAAATACTAGATAACAGCTGCATAAATGTACAGCCTTCAGCAAGTTACCATCCTCAAGGCAGGCCAAAATACTGAAATGTATACGAAAAGTAGTCATATCAAAAATTATAAGATGATGTACGACTAACATTTTATCAAAACCAAAAAAGTATTTGATGCACATAAGTATTAAAATAAATTTTTTAGTGAAAATTAGCAAAAAAAAAACATTACACAAAATAACGACACAATGAATTATAATTAGTCTATTAGCTTATGTTATGATTGGATACTGGTTGAGGGTTCTCAATCTTAATCAATAATATTCAAATTAAGAGTGATACATCGCACCATTAAACAAATAGTTAGCAGTGAAAACAAATTGTAATGTCTGTTTTAAAGACTTTTCGTAATTATAGTCCACTATGATCCCGAGAAATATAAACTAAAGGCTTAATTTAATAATAGTAAAACTAATATTGAACAGGCTCAATGGAAATTCAAGGTATAAAAATTAATATTTGTTAGCTGTGACACATGTGTGTATGTGTATTAACAAGACTAGAGTTATAGTACTCCGAATTACCAATGGCTCCCGGAATGGAAATTTGTCCTTGGCCGACATCCAAGTCGACATATACTGGTGCTCTACCCATCCGAACTGCATAATTAAGAAGTATTCGGCAAACAGTGGATTTCCCTACATCAGTGGGACCTACAACCATTGTTATAGGCCCTCGTTTTACCTCTGTTTCCGTTTCCGCCTTCATCCTAAGCTGCTCAAGACAAGCATGACAATTTAAATAAAACATCTGTGAAAAACAAAAAAAAATTATCCAGGTGGCAACACTTAATATAAAAAAAAAAATTATTTTTAAGCAGTCAAAAATTACCATAGGCGTTTCCTTTGCTATGTAACAAAGATTCCTTTTCCCTCGAAGTTCTAGAGTACATCCTTGCCAACTAAAAACTGCAAGTTTGGCATTGGTAATAAAAGTATAAGGTTTGCCTTTGACAAGTTCTGTACCGAATATTTCGGCTAGACCACTCTTAAGCTAAAATAAAAGTTAACAATTACATATATACAATAACAGAAATAAGCCATCAGCAAGAATAAGAAATAAAAACATGTTTTTTATCTCTTTTTCAGGATCTCAAAGTTTTTCAAAACGCATTTTATTGTTGTTAACAGATAATTTTGCTTGCAATGTACATTAAATCTTTATAAGATGGTGTAACAAAGGGTTTAGTACTGGTATTTATCTCATTAAACATATCACTATTTTCTGCCATTTCAGCTACATTCAATGATAATAATAATAAACTGTCCTCAAATCGACTAGGTAGGTTTTACAATAAACAACCTGTATGAATAAATACAGATGCTATGATTTTCATTAATGACAGGGAAACAATTATAGCTCTGCTATCAGGAAATGGACTTATGGAGAAAAATTAACATATCTTGAATGACATTATTTGTAAAATATGTCTAGATTTGGTCTCCTAGGACTCATATCGATTGTTTATGACCAGATTAATAAGTCAAATGTGATTGTCAAGCAAATAATAGAGTTTGTAGGCACAAATTCCGATTTAATAGATATATTTACCTACATAATTATTTTAAAATATCTTAGCAAGTACATATTTATAAGGGAATTCTTCACTACATTGTTCCAAGTTAGATAAGTCTGTGGAGAAATTGCTGAGTAAATATCTTGTAGATCTAATTTTACCAAGCCACTTGAACTGGACACCACTCGAATAACACATGAAATATACAATATAGTATGCTAGAAGGTTGTATCATAAACCATTATATATCCTAGACATCATCCATATATTTAATCAAAAAATTTACCGGGGCATCAATGACCTTTGATGAGGGTTGACATGCCCTAAACAAACAAACAAACAATAAATACCTCTAAAGTAATAGTATCTGATTTTGATTCGACTTCGAATCTAAGTTCAGCATCAGCTTCTAGCACAATTTCATGAAGGTCTGGATCTTTTTCTTCGGTCATTCTTATTTCGTTAACAAAAATTAACAGATTTGAAAGAGGGCAGGTTATAGAATTCACTATTCAAAATAATTCTTCAAAACATATTCAAGGTAGAAGGTATCATTACGGTTATGGTTATACTTATTATAATACTTTTATTATTTTATTAGATTAGTTTAATGGAAAAACTTATTAACAAAATATAATTTGAACTAATAAAAATTTCAGTTGATATAAAAATATATTTTGTTTCATCGATTAAATTTTGACAATATTGAAAGTTATGAAAATGTGGCTACACTGTCAGTATGTATTCGTGTTTGTCTGAACAGTACAATGAGCTAGTGTTCAATGGGCAATGACTGTTTCTATCTAACTTCTGATTCCCTTTCAATTTACAACATACGTGTTTTCATTTCTATAATGAATGTAAAAAATTTTTAAACATCTTCTCTCTTCGTATAGTAAGAAAAATAATGACTGCTATAAGTTGGTGACATTTTATGATCACTTGAATAATGTACATTACTTGTACTTAATATATTAACAAATAGCAAATACTCCTTACTGAATTTTAACATTTAAACTCTATTCATTGGATCAATAACTGAATAAATTCAATCATATTTGTTCTGGCAATTCAAATTGTTAACTTATGTACATTCCTTAGTTAACATTTACATTTTGTTACTAGATATTATGAATTTTTCAGACAACTAATAAAAATGTTTCTGAAACCCAAGAAAGTGGACTTCGAAGAGACTTGGGATGTTTTGCAAGAAACTGTGAAAGGGGTTATTACCCTTGGAAATGTGCCACGGTCAACTTGGAATGACAGATTCAGGTAAAATAACTTAGGGTTATTATTGAATAGTGGAGTTCACAGTAATTAAAAGTCACTCTTGATATATTGTTGGCAACTTCTTCATATATGTTGCTCATGGCTGGCTATTACTTCCATTATTCACTTTCTATATTTAAACAGTTATTATTATTTTTATTTTTTTTTATAATATAATTTATTTTGTTCAATTTCGAGATGATTACTAAACCTCATGTTTATTTATTTTGGGATATACTATGTTAATGATTCTTTTCCTTTTGTATTTTATGTTATGCTCGGTGGTCACTTCATTAAGGTTATGTGCAAATTTTTTCATATTTCTGTTTTTGTCTTTGAGTTTATCAACTCTATTACTTTCTATGACAACAATTTTGTGTCATTGGCACTGAAGGTTATGAACCTTGAAATGCCATGTATTTAGGTCACTGTTATATATTTATCCTGCAATGAACTTGCACTTTCTTTTTCTGTTGTTATTTCTAAGATGTTTATTTATATTTTGTTTACAGCGATGTCTATTCACTCTGCGTTGCTTATCCTGAGCCTCTTGCAGATCGTTTGTACCAAGAGACAAGACTCTTTTTAGATCGCCATGTAAAAGCCCTTTTAGAAAAGGTAATTCAAATATCTTAGTTCTAATTTTATTACTGTGTAATTAATTGATATTTGTAAAAATATAATTTTGTTATTATAGGTTCTCCAAGCAGGGGAGGCCAGCTTACTTCGGAATTACTATCAAGCATGGATGGAGTACAGTCAAGGCATCAATTACCTTCACAGGCTTTATCTGTTCGTAAAGTGTACACAATCCTAAACATTACAAATATGGGTACTAATTTGTTATAACGGCACCAGTCATTTAGAATTTATAGTTGCTATAAATTGGTGTTGATAGTTGTAAATTTCTTAGTACGTTTACATTTTGAAGAGAAGTTTATTTAAAACTTTTAAATATAAGTTTTTGTAAACCTTGTTGAATTGAGTAAATTACTTTTTAAATTCACGGGTGTCTGTTTCTCGTCTCCTATTGATGCGCTGATTTTGATTTGCAATGGTATTAATAATAAAGTAATTCTTAGTATTAATTTCTTATTAGGTACTTTAAATTGCTTGTCTTTGACATTTAGACATACACTGGGAATGTATGAAGACGCAATGAACTACAACTCAGGAAAAAGTACAGTTAATTTAATTGGTTTAGGGTGGTTTTATTCAATTATGTTGATTTTTAAAAATCGCAATAAAAGTGGGATCTTTATAACAAATTAGTCCTTAAATAAGTATTTATGATGTAAGACTCAATTTGGGTAAACTTTCAGCTAGTTAATACACAATCTTAACCACCTCCTTACAAGCTGCAGTTAATAGAACAATTCATTAATTTTACCTATTTGCCAAACTGTCTGTTTTAAAGTCATCACTTCATTTAAAAAGTCAAAACTTCATTAAAAACATTTTCTTGTGGCAGACTGCTCTACTCATTGGAGCTAATTTTTAAATAACTTTGGACTCAGGACTGACACCTCGAATAAACAGCAAGAACTTAGCAGTATCATTAAAATGTTATTAATTCATTCTGCTTCATTTCTGAAAAGTAAGAAAACTTTTTACTTTTTTTTAAACTAATTGGCTATTGATCTTAAACCCAATTTTCTCAACTCTTGGAGTGATCGTTTTCTACGAATTGCAGGTAGATTTGAATAAATCCATTTTCTCTGGACTTCTTTTGATGATGAAACATGATTTAATTAACTTGCTGTTGGTGAAGGGCTTTCCTTCCTTGGATTATGAAATACTTGGAATATTACTTTAGTTGTAGTCTCATTTTTGTTAAAAGCATTCTGTTTTAAGCTTTCAAATTTTTTACAATTCGCTTCTCTGTGATTTGGGAATAATGTGTCGAATTAGTATGGTACTGACGATGTATGTTGTACACTTAGCTAGGTTGATACAAACGTTATTGTGCATGCAAATTGTTAATTTCAAAAATTAATATACTTAAGAGGGTATTTGAAACTCATTATGTACCCACTAATCCTTGTTTGGTCATATACGAATCCTGCCACAGTGATTCTTTATCCGGAATAGAGCTATGGGGGACAGAAAAAAGTCGAACATCAAGTGTATCCAATCCTTTCAATCAAAAGTCCCGAGAACAATAGTAAATGCCCCTTGTTAAGTCAGCAACAAAACCCTTCATAACGATCTTAATACACCTTACATTCTTGAACTCATCCCTTACAAGTTTATGAAATTCCATAGTAACCTATCCAACCGCCCTAATCCCATAGCACAGTCATTACACTACACCACCCATCCCTATAATCCTCCTCGGAGACTGAAACGGCAGTGGCCTTGTGACCTGCTATAAATGCGTAACAGTAGGAGTCCTGTCAATGGCCAGTTTTTCCAATCATGTCTGAGTGTATTTGGCTCTCACGCTGTCACTAGTTCGTATGCGGTGGCGTGGCTGACGGAGGAGCATGGTGGACTTCCCAAGACTCCGCTTTCTCTTTCGCATGCGAGGGAGGCAACCATGTGGATTTGGGAGGTCTCTGGGCTGTTTGTAAATACTGTATGAATGAGCGAGTGTTTGAAAATTGTAAATATGGTATAAATGAGAACATTTATCACATTTTCTCAGGCATATTGTAAATTTAGGGGGGAGGGGAGGAATTATAAACTAATTCTTTATTATCAAAAAGTAAAGAGCAACGAAATCAAGGCATGTCTTGAAGACCAGTATTCCCACCATTGAAGCCTTTGAACCAAAGTTCTGCCATATTTCAATGCAGCACCCCTTTGTAAGGTCTCTCCTAACTAATTTCTTCATCATACAATCCTTTTTCCCAGTAATGTCTTAGAAGACTGCGAATCTGAATTTTTTTTCTCGGGACATTTTCATTGCAATATATAATAGCAAATAAAACTTAAAAAAAGGTTGACACATAAACTATAAAGGATTAGTCAATATAAACAAAGATTTTAAGTGATTGGTTTGTTGTTTGCCGAACCCAGCTTTTATACCTACACAAATGTCATTACATTATAATAAAGGGAGGGCAGCATCATTCAAATTTATTGTTTTTGTATGAGTAAATTTTAAAAACTCATATTTAATAAATGTACCGACTACATTTATGCTTGTTTTATTTTCTTTTTGCAGATATTTGAATCAACAACATATCAAACGACAAAAGCTTTCAGAAGCAGAAATCATTTATGGAAATATGTTACCAGATTCAGAAGAGCAGATGGAAATTGGAGAATTAGGTAAATTTTATATTTTACCTCTATTTAAATTTAATGATTGCGTAGTGCGTTTATAGGACATTTTTTTTTAGAAGAGGTATTGTTAAATTAATCCAGCTGAATATTAAAAAAGGATAGCTGTGTTGCGCAGCTACTGGGGCTTTACGTACCCTTGGGCTGCCAAGTACGGTACAACAAACAACACTGAGCGGAACAATACACTACACACATATTCCTCCAGCAGAGCAGAGATGTTCACGAGTTTATTCACCTTCTCCATTTTGTCACGTAGGGTTATTTACTAGTGAAAACTATTTTTTATACTTGGGCTGTTTTGAATATACACCGAGTATGAGCCATTCCTCTATCTTTTATTCTAGGAAAAACCTTTTCTGTGCGACTGTTGTTGATATCGAGGCTTCATTCCATTTCTCTTTTGTCCTTTCCGTTATTATATATTTAAAATAAGAAAGATACTGATGCTTTTTAAAAGCTCACTTTTATTCCCTCATTCATCTACTTTACTATATGACTATCAATCAATATTCGATGCAGAATGCCATACCTTAACAAAGTACATCCTGCTAACTAGGAAAAACTGGCCTATGTAAGAAAATATATTTTAATAAGATATAATAGTGTTCAAATGGGTATATACAACCATATCAATTATAATATTAATCCTGCATTTATTTCATGCATCTAATTACTTATATTACTGTTTTTTTGTTATATTGATTAAATATTTATATCTTGTATTTGAAGCAATGTCATAGTAATTTACAAAAATTTACAAATTATAAGTTTCTTATCATTGTATCATAGCAATCATTGTATTGGAGCATGTGGGAAATAAACTTCCTCCCTCGTCTACCGTTACTAGAGAGAGGAAAAAAAACCATATTCCTCGATAAAATTATGTACAGTACACTCTTAGGGTCACCTTTCAGAGGGAGGCTTTTATCATTTTTATCACGAAAGCTCAACAATGATTAGCAATAGATAGCGATCCTCATTGCTCGATGTACGATCTTATCATAGAGCTAACGTGGATTCTGACAATAGCTAAAATCAGAGCCCATGGTAAATTACAGCATGTAAATAATTAGTAATAAAAAAATTAATGTTAAACAGTTGAATTTAATTTGCTTAACATATATTGTTTGTAAAACAAAAAAAAATAATAATAATAATGATAGAAGACTCTCCTAGGCCCCTTAATAGGACTGACAACACACTAAATCCTTTAAAGAGGATTAAAGGACATACCACAGCTGGACAAGTCTCTCCAATAGGCAGTCTGGATCCAAATTTCAGCTGGGCAAGACGCACATCAGTTGTCTAAGTAACAGTACCCTCATCCATCAATGGTTTTGCAGCCTCCATCCTTCCTGGCTCATCGCAAGATTGTTTATGTTAAGCACAGCTGGCTTCTTGACATTCCATTCGGAAGAAAACTCGATCATGGACTCGCGGACCTCATTGGACGTAGGTTTACCTACCCATAAGAGGGTTTTGTTATTCAAGGGCACAGCACAGCCGGACATTTCTCTTCGATAAGCAGCAGCCTTTTGTAATTAATTTAAGTAGTTTTAGTTGTATGTTTATTTTGGTTTTGTTGTTCTTTAAAAAAAGTTAATCTGTTATCTATTATTACATATTTAAAGGTCAGTTTGGTTGTTTCTTTCTCATTATTCCAAATAAAATCTTATAATCTGGAAAAGTCGTATTTTTTTACTTTTCTCATACTTTCTATTCTATTTTATATTAAAATTTTAAGTGTTTTTACATTTACAGGTTTCCTTCCCTTTCTTATGTTCACTTTTTCTTGTTGTTAATTGCGATCAGTAACGGGGGAACTGGCACCTCTCTGGGGAAGAGATCATCTTTCGATTGTGGGGGAAGATCCCCCAAAAATATTAATTGTAGCGACCGCTAACTACATAAGTGTTAAATCACCCTCTGGTGTATATATAATCTATATATAAAGTATATCAAATACTCTGGTGTATATATAATGTATTCTAATTAGATGTATATCATGGTGAAAGTCTAGCAATAAACGCAGGGGGCCGGCAGTCGTAAAACAAGTCAGGTAACAGCGAGTACACTGGCATAAAAGCCACCTGACCGTAATAAAACAGACCCTGTTAGACCAATCGTCGCCTCTCGGCGGTCATAAATCTAAATGGGTGAGTCCCTAGTATGCCATAAACAGTTGTAAACTAAGCAACCCTTGTCTCCGATCACGCGCCTTGTGACAAAGGTGCAGGTGTGCCATCATAAACATACCCCTTTCAGACCGACTCCACTTTCCATCAGGAGGGGGAAAATACTATTTAATCCAGGGGCATCTAGCCCAAAACCCCACTCAGTATTTCCGCTTTCACTCGAACGCTTCACGCCTGGGCCCGAGAACTCAGTCTCCTCATCGCCCACTCAGTCTACTACTCTCGTAGTCTCCTCACCCGCTTCCACCCGGTGATGCTTTACGCCTGGGCCACTGGCACGGGAACTCAGTCTTCTACTCTTTATTTCTCTTCATCCGCAGTTACTCGGTGACGCTTTACACCAGGGCCACTTGGCCCTGGAAGTCAGTCTATTAGCCTCCTCGTCACCCACTCTCTCCTCTGCGTCTGGCACCTTGCCTTTCAGCCTCCTTGCAGACCCTCTGCCGACTTGTACCCGTGATGCTGCCGGTCTCCCGCCCGAACTCTGAAAACTGGTCTTATTCTTTATGAAACCTCTGTACCTCTTCTCTTGAACATAGTGTATTGTCGGGACACATACCTATCATAAATGGAGTCAGATATTAAACGCCGACATGGAACAATGGTCATTAATTATCAAAGTTATTTTTTTATGTAAATGTATACATTTTTATTATTTTGACTAGTGTGTTAGATTAAAAGTAAACGCATAACACGTATATGATTTAAATAAAGTGACATTTTTATCCTTTCTTTGCAACAAACAATTGTTTTAAATGTCTAATTAAATTTTAGTTATTATTATTTTATTTTAATTTTTATAAAAATTTGTATGTTATTTTATTATTTGTACATTTTATTTTATAGGGCTAGAAATTTGGAAAAGAAATATGATAGAGCCTCTGAAGGATAGCTTAGTCCGTTTATTACTTGAGGGAATACATCAAGATCGTGTCGGAGATGCCCAGTCCGTTTCTTCAGATATTGTCAAAGGAGTAATCCATTCTTTTGTTGGAGTACAGGAGTACAAGAAAAAGGATAATCTAGAGGTAAAAAAAAATAAATATTAATATTTTAAATATCTACTGTTAAGCATACACTGAAACCTGTTGGCAGCTCTGCAATTTATCTGTCCATTCTTCTAATTCTTTTTGAGACGATCTCTGCCGTCAGCTAGTTGATTATGTTTTTAAAAATATACATAGTACTTATTCTCTACCTACAAAATAACTGCGAACTATGAAACTTAAAATCAGATGAGGGAAAAGAAATTTTGATCAATGCATACTCGAAGTTAGAAATGTAAATCCGTATATCTCATCAATCTTGATATATCATCTATTGATCTATTTGATTTGATGTATTGAATTCTACTTCTGTTTTCAAGTTTGTGTAATCTTTTAAATATATGTGTTACGGAACATTTTCAGAAAATGAAATGGGATACGTATTATAACTACAGAAAATAGAATTTTAGAGGCATGTGTTAATACATTCCGATTAAAACAAAATTGACGGTTTAATAGGAATTCTTTCAATAGGGTGGAAAAAATAGGAGTAGAGGGGAAACTACTAAGAAATGTAAAGAAAGAATGTGGCCCTTGGAGCTAATAAGTTCAAAGAAATGCCAACTTGAACTACACAGCTATAACATGTTGAACAATTGATTCTAATATATAGGATACTTGAATTAAGTTGGTGAATAAGCTACATTACCATTATACAGAATTGGTTTTTGACAGAAAGACGATCTAAACTTCTCTCTTGTTGTTGGAATGGCTTGTGTGTTTTTAAGGATCTACGAGGTGGATTAGGAGTACAGCTGAAAGGAATGAATCAATAAAGCGAACCAATGAATTATACTAGGATACCATTCAGTAAACTACCGAAACATCATCAGTTAGCCATATTAGCGCCTCATTCAACTGGCAAAAGATCCTCCTCAGGGTCTTTTACCATTTTGGGGGTTACAAGTCTTTGCCTCTTCACGGGATCGTAAAAGTGGGCTTTGTCAGAGGGCCATCGTTCACTTCCTAGAAAATAAATAGCACAAAATATGATATAAATGTCCATGAAACAAAAATCACTGTTCTTGTGCTGCACCTTACGCTATGACAAGGGCTTGGATCTGAACCCGGAACTGCCTGATCTCCAACAATCTGGATCTGGCCAGGTTCTCTTCCCAAGTACCTGTCCAATCGATAGCTTAGTTAATATCTAATCTCTTTATACTTCAGAAACATTGCCAGAGAAAATTGCAATGTAGTTATTTATTTATAAATATATGTAGGAAGCAAACCAAGGCCTCAGAACATTTAAATAGTCAACATCCAAGTCACTCCAGCAATTTTGTAGAACTAAGTCAATATCAAAAAAATCTTATGCTGAATGGTACGGGGAAGTGATACAATGATAATTATGGGACCAGCTTCCATCTGCTTATAGAAATAAGCTAAATTGCTACTCGCATCTAAGAAGCTGGTAATAAATTTTCAATCGTCAGAAAATAGTAATATCTTTTACTGTATTGAAAATTAATCATGAAAACTGAACAGCTTTACTTCAGCTGGGGCATCTATTAATTAAATAATAATGGGGCAAGAGGACTTAAAACTTGTGGGGCTTATGTTTAAGGTGATAAGACGATTCCGTCAAATTACACCAAAGTTTTGGTGAAAAATAGCCTATAATATAAATTAGAGTAGGTCAGCACTCACTTCAAGTTTCTTTGTTGAGTAAATTGAAAACTCGTCCATTTCCATAACATATTTAAACAATCCCATTTTCTAGACAATTCAATATTTTTAGAAGCCGTATACCCTACATGTTTTTGACATTACACATTCTCGACATATTTAAATAAAATAGTAAGCAGTGTCTTGATCATCTGCCCCTCATCAGTTAAAATTACCCATTTAATCTGTTAGTTCCAATATCTACCGCACTACCCCAATGACCCCGAGTTTACGGGGGGGGGGGGGGTCCAAAGCACGCTGCTTGAGATCCTAGAACTAGAATAGTTTAAATAAAAGCTAGATACATTTTTTTTTATATACATATCATTAAATATGATCAAATAGGAAGAATTGCAGTTAATGTTTCTATGATTTATTGATAGCTCTATAGAAACGTTTTCGAGACACCATTTCTCCAGGCAACTGGTGACTACTATAGGAGAGAAGCAAGCAAGTATCTTCAAGAATGCAATGTTTCGCAGTACATGGAAAAAGTCACTCAAAGGCTTCATGAAGAAAACATGAGAAGTCATCATTTTCTTCACTACAGGTAATTGTCGTGTAAATTAAAAGAAATAATCATGCATCATGTTTGATAAACCAACCCTACAACTTATGTATTTCTGGTCTACCTCTTCTGGGGATTCATATAAATTCTTCCATTCAGGAAATTGACACATTAGATTAGTCAGTGAGCTAAAACAAACTGATTTAATGAGAATTATGAGAATATAAATGAGATTTTCAAAAGTGAATATGACCCGTTTCTTGTTCGAAGTTTGAAGTTTAGGAGAGAAATTGAGGCTGCAGCAACCCAATATGTTGAATTTAAAAAGGCATAAACACAATCAGCTAAAGAATCACAGATGACACATTATTTTTTACCATCTATAAGCCAAAAAAATAATTTTAACTTATACATGCATGCATGCATACTGTCATGTTTTGTCAATTTACTAATAACAAAAAATTAATGAAACCTTCAAACTTATAATTTTTTACATCTCAGGAGGGTCCTTGACAACCAAACATTTAGATAAAATAAATTAAAAAAAATGACGTACTGTTTGTAAGTTCTTCACAATTTTTCTGTCTCAACTTGTCTTCCTCCAACCCAAATATTGTGTTTTTTTTATTGATCCCAATGCTTCAAATTTAATGTGGCCTCCTGTAGATTCTGCCAATCTGACAAATAATGCTTTTACATATACTATGAAGTTATTGATATTACTTATGATCAAACAAAAATTAATTAAACTTATAATTTATTAATAAAATCTCAGGTTAGGTTCTTGACAACCAAACATATGAACATGAAGTAAATAAATAAAAATTTATAAAAAATAGCCCAACTCAGTTCAGATTATTATATATGACATCAGTAATTTTTATACTTTTTTATTTATTCAGAGCTAAAGTAAAAGGACATTCATAACAGTTTATTTTATGAGAATTAAAATAATTCTATCTCAGGATTAAATGTGGTCCTTGTTCATATAGTTTTTATTTCAAATGTTTCACTTCTTATAAATTTTATAAAGAGTTTTATATTACTAAAAATTATAAATACCTAGTACAAATAATAATATGGATATTCTTCGATGTTGAGGAATGTATTGGTTTCTCCTGTTCTTATATCTCAAGCATGTGGGCTTCCATGCCTGGCAACCTCATGGCCTCGGATTAACTTAACTGACTCTGAACTCTTGAATGACAAGAAAAAGACAAAGCCTCCTAAATCCTGCTATTTATGGAAACCTACCCGCAAAACTCAGAGCCAGGGTTCAGCTACCTGTGGCAAGGCTACCTGATCTTGGGAGAGGACATAAATACATATTACTTATTTAATTGATTTCAATGGGAAATCCCTTTCTTAAAAACAATAGCTTTAATAAATAATGAATTAACTCATAATAAAAGTCATTATCATATACATTTGTACATTCCTTCAAAATATCAGAATTTGTTTGCTGTTTCAGTTCTTATTCTGCTGTACGTGCGAAATGTGAAGAAGAGATGGTGGCAGGTCATCTTTCATTCCTGCACTCTGAATGCGGGGCAATGGTGTCCGAAGAGCGAAAGGAGGACCTCCGGAACATGTACCCTCTACTACAGCCTGTCGTGGGAGGACTAACAGTGCTAGTACAGCATGTCATGGCCCATATCAAGGAGAGGGGGCTATTAGCGGTGACTGGTCTTCACGGTGAAAATGTTAGTACTTGAATAAAGGATAAATTATGTTTTTTCACTTTATAAAAAAACTTTAATTTTTAACAGTTCCTCAAAAATTTTATTTTTTTTAATTACAAAATAACTGTTAACTAAATAACTGTAGCTTTTATTTATTTATTTCATGTAAGCTTCGATTAAACTAGTGTATGAAAGTTTTAGTTTTATCTGAATTCATTCAAACCTAACAAAAAAGCTTTAAGCGGTTGCCAGAATAATTTGTAATTTGATATTTTACAAGAATTATTTATAATAAAATTAAACTAGTTTATTTTTATTTATTTCATACTACCTCTGAATGCGATGGTAGAACTCATTAAAGGGCGAAATTAGGTTTAAAAAAATTTTCTTTTATTAGTATTGCATTATATTATATTTAGAAACAGAAATAACAGTTCTATTTTTATTTTTTAAGAAAATGTACATTTCAAAAGGCTTTGAAGAGTTCTTTCTACTAAGTTTTGAAATGACCGTATAAAAACTTTGTATTTTTAAAATCAATAAGCTTTGTGGAAATAAAGGCTGCCAAACATTGCCATTTTTGAGGTTTGTTCCCTACTCGCAACTCCTGCATCTAACTTACCGGGAAACATGTCAACGATCAACATCATTCTTTTTTGCAGCAATTAAATTAATTCTTTTAGTTAACTTTCCAATTTTTTTACTTTTTGGGACAGAAACTCTAAACATACCTTACTAATCAGTAAAAGTCACAGTTCTAGATAAAACATAACATAATCTTGAAGACTTCATAATTGATCGATCATTAGCTTATACAAAATGTTTATATTCTCATAACCAAGATCAGTAATTGCTTACTTTTTTACCTTACAGATGCACATCCAATTCGTAGAAAGTATGCTTGGAGTTCACAAGAAGTATAAGGAACTAATTCAAGAGGTATTTAATTCAGATCAAAGTTTTATGGGAGCTTTAGATAAAGCTTGTTCTTCAGTCATCAATCATCGCATGAACCCCAAACAGCCTTGCCGATCTCCAGAGCTTGTAAGTTGTGCTTCAGATAATATTGTCATTTTTGCAATTAGTTAATCTTTATTCTAGAAAAAATAGTCGGTACTTTCCTATTATCCCATACCCTCAATAAAGGTAAAGTTATTTTCATAAAAAAAAATTGTAACATTCTTAGGATAAGGTTTTAGGTAACAGGTAGTTCAGGATAATGAAAAATACCAAGTATCAAAAATTGGTTTTAAAAAAAATTGAATGAAATTTGTTCTACGATAACCTCACCATTCAGGGGAGTTAGGTTCTAGGAAAACCTTAATAAAACCATATACGAACTGTCAACGAATAAAACAAAGCTTTTTATGAAACATACTTATGTTATTATGCGTTATGCACAGAAATCAAAACATTTATTTATAAGTTTTTTTTTTAATGTAACGGATTGTGCAATTTTTGAAAAATGTTTGTCTCAGGACATTTACAGATGTTGGAACAGTATACAAATCTTCAACTAAAACGCAAAAAGAAATTCTAAGATATCACAAAGAATAATATATATAAATTGAATTTCAATTGGTTTTGAAATATATTATTAAAATATTTATTATCATATATTTTTTATATAATTTATATTTTATTTTAATATTTATATTTAACTTTTACTCTATCTTAAGGTTCTGTTAATAAAAATAGGAAACTTCTGGTAAAAGGAATAATTGTTTATTACACATATGTTCATGAATTTAATATACAAATAAATAAGTACGTAATAAAAGAACACTATTAAAACTAAAGTTAAAATTGTACCTTAATTACTATGCGACTGGCCAGCTTTTCTTTGTGAATTCTTCAATGCATCGTCTTCTTTTGTCCTCGATGCGTACCTCGTTGCGTCTCTATGGGTAGGTTGCTGAGCGTGGTCCTGGTCCGGGTAGCGAGTGTCTCCTCTGGTGTGCAGGTCTAAATTGAATGAGTGCGTGATCTTGTTTCGTGGCCGGGTCGGATCCAAGTGACTGGAATCTTTGTTCCTCGATCCGTACCTCGTACTTTTCTGCTGCCTTCTTGATCCTTTTTTAACTGGCATTGGACAACCAGTTGTTTTGGATATTTATACTTTTTTTGTTTTGAAGTTAATAAATTAAAATATTTATATTTAATTATTGATATTATTTTTATTATAAATATTAATGGTAGATTCAACGCAACGAATAGTGTTTAAACATTCATGAATCGTGATCCACGGGTCGTATATTTTTCATTCATGCTCGCTAATTTTGAGTTTATATCAAAAACACCATCAAAAATCAACACAACAATATTTTATCTATTTATTCATTGTTTTTAAAGTAATTTTCGGTGACAAAGATAAAATCGAATTGACACAGAGTCACGAGTAGCCACTATTGTTCATGACTCATGGTTCACTATGGCTGGGGTCACCTATAATGTCCCTGATTAAAAGAAATGCTATAAAAATCTATTGCAAGATTTAAAAATATATTTGTAATAAAGTGAATAAATAAATTAGTGCTATGTATTTTTCTCTTTTTCCAGTTGGCTAAATATTGTGATACACTTTTGAAAAAGTCATCAAAAGGTATGTCGGAAAGTGAAATTGATGATCGTCTGGCTAACTCAATCACAATTTTTAAATATATAGATGATAAAGATGTTTTTCAAAAGTTCTATTCTCGAATGCTCGCAAGAAGGCTCATCCACCAACAGTCTCAATCGATGGATGCCGAGGAAGCCATGATAAACAGGCTTAAGGTAACTGCCATTATTTCTTTTTCTCTGTATTTATTCGATTGTATGAATTTGATTTTAGATTTATATTGTTTAAAGTTTGGTCATACTATGTAAAGCTCATAAAGAAAGACTTGATTTATGCCAAATATTGAATCCCACTAGGGAAGGAGTAATTCTGTTGCTAAACATTTCTTGTTTGAATATTTACTATTAACAACTTTCAGTTTTGGTCATCACTTTGACAACTTAATAGCTGTCATACATTTATATAAAAATTTTCCAGAGTTTTGATCGGTGTTTTAAAAACATAAACTGTTACCTTTTAACCAATGTGTCTGTTCATCATTTCTCTATCAAGCTTGAACTGAAACATTAAATTTTATATGGAGGTAAATTTTATACAGAAAAATTAAAGCAGGTATACCCTATAAGGATAGGAAAGGATCATTAGACCCTCTAAACAAAAACAACCTTTTCTTTCTTTTAAAAAGATTTAAGTGTATCGGTGCTAAAAACTATTTATTTTAAATCTATAATTGGCTCTTTTGTTATGAATTTTTGGAACTCAAGACAATTGCAGTTTTGCTTTTTTAGTAGCTAGAATCCCCATCTCCCAGATCTTTTTTATCTGGATATTTACTACTGGATTGAATATGGAAAAATACCACAACTCTCTTTTCTTCCTTTTATTTGGTCTTTAGTTTTGTTACATACAACATCAATATGAGTAAAAAAATGTATAAAACTCTAGGAGAAGTCCTCACCACGTTATGGGAAATTGAAAAAGGAACATCTGAAGAAGAAGTGCCGGAAGTATTCTGTTAGACCTGGAATAAGGAGATGACCTGTCCATGTATTTTATATTATCTTGGACACAGCTGCTTTGAATTTTTAGATTCTGTACAAAAGAAGCAACAAATAAAAATAAAAAATCTTCCTTTATGAATGTAAAGCAACTAAATGAAGAAACTCAATCCACTTACGGAACAACTGAATTGAAAATATTTCAATTACTCAACAAAGGGCTCCAAAATAAAAAATTTGTGTAATAAATCTGTAAATAATTAATTTTTTAATTGTTAGAATAATTATTGTTTGTTTTTAAATTTAATGTTTAATTATATAAAAATTCTTAACTCCTTATGTTTTTCTTCATAAATAATATAAAAATATAAGTTTTCTTAATTATATTATATTATTATATTTCAACCTCATCTATTAAAACTCCTCATTTATTATTCTTTCAAATGTGTAGAATTAATAATAAAAATTGCACTTTTTTTTGTTTACATTATTACAATATTTACATCAATATATTAGACAGAGTTAAGATAACTTCATTTTTCACGGGATGAAAAGATTGTGACAACAGAAACATTTAAAATAAAATTATATGTACTAGGACCATATTGAATCCTGAGACATTATTAACTAGCAACTTTTAAATAAACTATTATTCTTAATGAATGTCCTTTTACTATAAGAAAGTATAAAAATATATTTTAAACAAAAGCAGAATCGCTACAGTACATTATTCCATTTTTTAGAAGATTTTCTTATTTGTTACAGCAAGCTTGCGGATATGAGTTCACAAACAAACTCCATAGAATGTTCACCGATATTTCTGTATCAAATGATCTCAACAATAAATTTCAAGCATTTCTCAAGAGAGATAGTGTAGATCTCGGTGTCAACTTTTCCATATATGTTCTTCAGGTATTTATGTAATTTATTTCTTAAAACATTTTTCAGAAACTGGTCTTATTAAAAGTAGAGTTTAATCATGACATGGTTGCAAGAAAGACTTCTCTGTACAAGATCAAAAGGAGAGAGTTACACGATGTCCTCGATGGCTATGATAGATGAATTCATGCAGGGTAGACTTCTATCAAGTTCTTCGACCTATTGCTACGTATAATCAACATGGTGTTTAACACCATAACCCCACCACCCTTCAGCCCCACTTATCCTCCTATTACTTTCACAGGTAAAATCCCTTCTTTGTAAGTATTTCTGTTAGTTTTAACTTCCCTCATAACCAAAGGTTGAGATGATCATCTTTTCCCTCTAATATTGAGAGGGATTGTATTGTGGTTCATCTTTAAAACTTTTAGTTTGTGTAAAGTCTAAAAAGAAATCAAAAATAAAAAAGTTATATATTTTAGATGTTGACGAATTTTTATGTTTTGCATCCCTTTGCAACAAAAGCAAACAATATCTGATCCTTGCACAAACCTTGACTGATTTTATTTTACAATTTTCTAACACAAATGTACTATTTAAAAAACATAAACGCTGAGTGACAGCAGGTAATACACGTGTAAATACAGAAAACATTAACAATAGTACCTACCGAACTCTATTAATATTAAACCGTCTACAATCGTCCAATAGGAAATGGTAAAACCTGACTAAATTGACAATGAGTCTCGATACGCTGGGAATGCCACTGTCAGTGTACTGGTGTTCTGCCTCCAGAGCCAATGTCAGTAGAATGACTCTCTGTCCCGGGGGGGGGGGGGGGGGTTAAAGATGCATTTCTGTCTAGAAAACTGAATAAAGGCCGAGAAGTTAAAGCTGAGCGTTTGTTCTTCACCTTCATTAGACATCAATCCTATCAATGAGTTATGTCAACAGCTTCATCTTTTCATTAGGTGTTGCATGATTTGATTTTTTTCTCTTTAAATCAATAGTTTTGAAAAAAAAACTAAATTATAATTTTGTACCAAGCCGTTCTCCGTCACTTGTCTAATTGACTACCACCTGTCTGTAAATCCACATGAAATTCGTTATTCTGGGCCAGAACCTGAAGTGAATCCTCCATGCTTAACGGCTATGCGAAGGTTATGAAAGAAAAATTATCATGTAGTTACTTAAACGGTTTCATCTCCTAACTTTTTAATAACATATTCAAGCTGTGACAAGAAGTTTTTTCTTTACATTAATGTTGGAGATGGGCATCTCATAACCTTCTACGCTAATTCTGCATGATACTTTTTAGTCTTAGAATGTAGACCATGGCTAAGCATAGTGACAAGTACAAATTAACTTAAAGGGCTGATGTCATCCAAATAACATACAATAAATATCTCAATGTTTTGGGAGGAGTTACTCTGAACCTGCATTAAATAAACTTCATCTAACTTAATAATAAATTAAAATAATAATTTGTTACAATTTTGTATCTTTCATCTGCAGGCTGGGGCTTGGCCTTTAGGGCAGGCTAATCTTACTTCATTTGTTCTACCTCAAGAGCTAGTTAAATCTGTACAGATGGTATGTAATAATATTGTATATATGTATCGGATTGTATAATTTATAGACATTTACACATTTTATTATTTTAGTTTGAACTATTTTACCACAACCGATTCAGCGGCCGAAAATTGACATGGCTTCATCATCTTTGTCAAGGTACAAACTTGTGTTGATAACAATTTGTAATATTTTTCTTGTATAAGGATAGTTTTAATTATTTAATCAGATTAATTTCCAAACATTGCTTGTTTTCTTTTTCTGATTCTTCATTTTAATTGTTTGTTGAATTGATTTTGTTATGTGTTGTTAATTAAAATATAAATAAAGTAACTAATTATGACCTTGCCATTCGTGTGGGGTTAGGCTCCTTGGATATCTTGAAACTGGCAAAAACTATAATCTTTAACAAATTCTTTATTTATTAAAACTTACTGCAGTCTGTCATATGGTGGTATTTCGAGTGGGTGGGGACATCACTTTTCTCTCTTAACACCTTTGTTTTGAGGTAATATATATAATACAAAGTCAACTGGTATATTGCATAGAATTACTTTTATCATAATAACGTCTGTAATAAGAATTCTTCTAAAAGATATTAATATGAAAAAAAATAGAATATATTATAATGGTAATATAATCTTCTTTTCTCAACTCATCTCTGGAATCTTAAATCATTGCCATAACCTCAGGCTCTGGTTCTTCACACGGTCACGAGAACTATGATTGTATCATGAAACTAACCACTACTGAAAATTTATTAAGTAACATTATATTTATTTGTTTAGTGCTGACAGTAGGGTATTCTTATGGTGGAATAAACAACTGTTATCTCCACAATTTAAATTTGGAAAAATAAGAGCAAATTGTTCCATCATAAGATATTAGTTTATGTCTGTGGGTCCAGGGAGTTAATGTCGATTTAACATCAAAATGAGATAAGTTTACATGCATGGTTCATTAGCCTTGGATTGCCCCATGTATAAATGTATATTATTAATTTTTATTGCATTTGGTCCTTGGTACAAAAAGAGTTCATTTTTATCGAACGCATAATTTGCATAGTATATCATAGTAGGAATGTTACAATAGTCTAAAACATTGCCCTGCGAATATTTGTTTATAGCCTTACATATTTATTTTCCCAGAACTACAGATGATATATGACCACAATTTTTATCTAAGTACCAAACCCTTATAAATTTAAACAATGGTACCACCGTAAAAGTGGTTCGCCTTCCTTATCCTCTCGGAACCACCTCTACCTTGTTAATTACAATTAGGTTGTTGTAACTGTGTGGCTAATTACATTCTAATGGGTAGGAATAAAATTCATTGATTTATAAAACCTTGAATATAAGGTTGGCCAAATAGTCCATTCGGTTTTTTAAGGGAAAATAACACACAACTTTTAAACACAAAGCGATTTATTCAATCAATGTTATAATTGCTGTTTTGTTCCAGTATCTTCTGCCATCTCATGGGCAGATTCATAATTCGATGCTCAAAGAATTTCCTGTCTTTACTGGCAAAAAAATTTTCCAAGTGGATTTTTACATCTTCTTCAGGGTTGAAGGAATTCAATGAATTTTGATGAGACCGAAACAGGTGGAAATCTGAAGGTGCAAGGTCGGGCAAATATGGAGGATGTGGCAAAACTTCCCAGTCAAGCTTCTGCTGGCTTGGCGCCCAGTAACTTCTGCCGCGTCTGCAAAGAAGTGTGCGGTCTGGCATTGTCGTGATGGAAGACAATCCCCTTACGGTTGGCTAGTTCTGGACGCTTCTGGTGGATCACTACATTTAATTTGTCCAACTGGTCACAGTACACATTCGAATTGATGGTCCTGTTCGTGGGAAGAAGTTCGTAAAAGACAACACCCCTCCAATCCCACCAAATCGAGAGCATAACCTTCTTTGGGTGAAGTCCTACTTAGGGGGTTGTTCGTGGTGATTCGCCGCACTTCCCCCATGAGCATTTGCACTCCACATTGTTATAGACGATCCACTTTTCGTCCCCTGTCATCATTTTCTTCAAAAAAGGACCGTTTTCTTCACGTTTCCACAACAAATCACAGATGGAGTTTAGGCGAGGTTATCCTCACTAAGTTGATGGGGAACCCAAACATCGAGCCTGCTCACATAGCCAAGTTGATGCAGATGGTTTTCACCACTCGATTTGGATATTTTGAGGATAACTGCGATCTCCCTAGTTGTATAACGGGGATTGATGTCGATTCCTTCACTTTGTCGCTTTTAATCTCAGTTGGCCGGCCAGAGCGAGGTGCGTCTTGAATCAAACAATTTCCCGATCGAAATCTTGAAAACCACTTCTGGCACACACATTCTGTAACAGCATCCTCTTCTTATACAGCGCATATCTTCCTGCAAGTTTCCACTGCTTTCTTGCCTTTTTTAAAATAAAAAAGCATGAGGTGTCAATAATGTTCGTTTTGGTTTTCCATTTTCAGGATGATCATAAACACACAAAATGCAATCAGTCCCGTCGGAATTTCGCGTCAAACTACGTTGAAGTGTCTAGTATCTGACGAGAGTGCACTCGCAAAGGACGGACTGAAGTTAGCTACATATTAGACTGCTTGAAGTTTTGTGACGACAAAAACCGAACGGACTTTTTTGCCAACCTGATACTTTGTCAATAGTATATTGTAATTCACGACAAAAATGACTTTTATTTCCAAAGAAATATTGTGATTAATTTGTAGAAAAATAATTTTCTAAGACATGTCTCTCCTTAATTATTTTTTTATTCATTCAACCACATTCAACAAGCCAACATTTCATCTTTTCAAGCACGTTCTGAACTAAAATTGAATAAACCCATTCTAATATACTTATTAGTTATTAAACAAAAAATAGACAATTAAATTAATTAATTGAGTCAGTGATTTCATTTATATGGGCCGTTCCCGGAGGTACTGCAATACCGGGTCAACCCGCGAAAGAGGTGGAGCAAGCCCCTAGCACTCCGTCATTTACCAAAAATCAGTTTAATCTTCTGGACCCCGATGGGAGTCGTACCAGAGATTAAGCTGATAAGAACAGATACTACACTTTCAATATGAATGACAAATCATTGAATTTACTCATTGATCATCATTAAAATTGTAACTTTCTGCAATCATTAACACATTTAAAATGGTTAATAAATAACAGTATTAAGACTGAGATTACTTAATATAAATTAATAAAAAAACCTCGAAAGAAATACTACAAATTACTTAACATTCCACCTACACTAGCAAAGGGTATTATTATATTGAGGTAGGTTACAAAGATTAGAAAAAAAACAAAAAAAAACTTGATTTATTACCACTTGATAATAATTTATATTAGTTTTGTTAACCTATTAGATAATACCAAACAATGTTTTTAAGAGCTTATCAAATTTTTATCCAAGCATTAGTCAATTAATTGTATTTATAGTTAAGTTCAGTGTTGTAGTTTCTGTTAAAAGTTATAATTTTTTGTTATGATTTATTAAATTTTTGTACAGAAGATGGCTGAAGTGGCTAGACGTAGACTTGTTACATGGGGTTGTATGAACACAAAATAATAAATAGAGACTATTAACCTGTCTTACAAAATTATTTTTCTACATCCTCTATAACTGTAAATTATAGTATAGAACCAAAATCTTCCTCCGAAGTCGTCTTGGAATCTTAGAACTTAATCTGCTGATTATCAACTTAACCTTATATATTCTTGTACATTTTTTCCAGGTGAATTGAAACTTTGCTATTTGAAAAAACCTTACATCGTGACAATGCAGGTTTTTCAAATGGCTATGCTGCTTCTGTTTGAAAATGCTGACAGTCTTACCGCTAAAGAGATACAAACCACTCTTCAGCTCAACAATGAACAGTTCAACAAACATTTGGCTAGTCTTGTCGATTGTAAAATTCTTGTTTCTTCCTCTGAGGTAAATATTTTATTGCTCGTAATAATTTGATGATTAAAAAAAAAAAATGTCAGGCCACAATTTTTTAAGTGAATGCAAGGCACAGACTTGAGAATATAGAATGAATGAAATAGACTAAGTTCACTTTTTACTAAGTGCTTGTTGATCATTATGATTGTTGCCTGATATTAATCGTAGAAAAGTTTGTTAGCTGTTGAATTTCACACTATTTGAATTTATACTAGCTTAAAAATCAGGTATGGACATCCTTTGTCCACTCAATACTATGTTTATCGTTTAAAATATTACCTCCAAAATTCATAATGTTCGAGTATTTCTGCACCCTCCCCCTTTACCAAAAGTACTGTTCCGATTTCAATAAAGTTATGTTTATTTTGTACAGTATGTTTTATCTCTCATTATATAGTTACACATATATTTTAACTATATTATTATATTTGATTAGTTGTTGCTTGTATCTTCCCTTGCCTGGATTTTTGAATTTATTACGGTTGTTTCTAAAGAAAAATAAGTTTTTTGTCCAAACACTAAGAAATATAACTGACAAGTGTTGATGTCTTAGCAATGTTTTTTGCTTTCCCGAAAAATTTTTTTTAAAAACAAAACACACCTTTTCCTAAGTACTTTAACAACACCTTTGTCATAAATCATTGAAACATTAGCTACCTCTTTCATTATCCATTTAATAATGTTAATTACTATACGCTATTCAATCGATATAATAGATAAAAAAAATTTGTTAGATCGATGATCCTAATATATTTTTCTACAGAAACACAATAAATATAACTATAATTAGTAGTTTCTATAACTAGGAGATCTCCCTTGATTGTAAATGTATAAGGTTTTAGCATACATAAATAATCTAATACTAATAAAGAAATAATGTATTTCTGTAGAAATTTTATTGTTAAATCTTAAATAAATACTACTCAACGTCTAAGATTCCTGCAAACATTTTAACAATTTGAACACACATAAATCATGAGTGGTTTTTATAATAGTGCAGAATATTTTTTTGTATCTTATGGCCTTAAAAAAAATGTAAATTGAATTTATAATTAATTTATTAAATATCATCTGGGTCCTTGACAACCAAACATTAACATAAAAGAAATAAAAATTAATACATGTACAGTTTTTGAGTTGTTTTCAAATTTTCCGTTGAATGCTTTGTTTTGTAAACCTGATATTCTAAATACAATGTTGCCCAATGACCTCCTGTAGACTCCACACATATGATACATGAGGTTCTATGATGGCATACGCTGCTACGAGGTAATACGAAGAGATATGAGGTTAGACAGTGTAAAGGCCCTCACATCAAATATGTTTGACCGTCCACAAACCGGTACAAATTATCACCAACGCCTCTCTTCTGATAACAACTCCAAAACTGACAACCTCTTCTTTATAATAGCCTCACTTATTTTGAATTTAAACTTTTTATAATTTATTTTATATTATTTAATATTTTATATAATAATAATCCTTAAAAATAACATTACAATACATACATTTATAAATAAAAGACCTTTAACTATTCTATGATCAGGTGTATTTCATTGAAATTTCTAATAGCACTTATCTTCATCTGATCAGAGCTCATTTATCCATTGATCCTAGTGCTTTTTTAATATTTAGTGAGTTTTTTATATTTTTTTTCAGCAATTGAATGATGAATCAGTTTTACATTTAAGCATGGAGTATACAAATAAACGAACACGATTAAGGATTACAACAGCAATGCAACGAGAAAGCCCCCAAGAATTGGAACAGACGGTGACTGCCGTTGATGAAGACAGGAAATTGTACCTACAGGCTGCCATTGTCCGTATAATGAAATCTCGCAAAGTCTTGAGGCATAATGCTCTCATCCAAGAGGTATAATTTATGTTAATGTTTATTATTTACTTTTAAATAATAATGTGTCTGTCAAACAACATGTACACACGGACCATTTAAAGCAAATCTACATAATTTCAAATAATAACACATAGTTTGATTAAATCATCTTATAGAATGTTATAAGTATGTATTGGTTTGTGTTTATAGAAGTATTTACTGCCATCATAAAACTTCTTAAGTATCTAAACAGTATTTATCAATTCATTAAATTCACCAGAGAACTAGAAAACATTGGACGCTTCAACCTTTTGAATATGAAGATAGGAATTATAATAAATATCAGTAGAACATATATATATATATATATATATATATAGACAAATTTCCAATACTGACGTATCCATCCGGATGTTGGTCTACCAGCTCAATACCTCCGAAGCAGTTAAAATGGATACTAGATCACTCTTAAAACTCCTTGAAAGAAAAAAAGAAATTACTTTTGTGGTGATGTATTGTTTGTTGTTGTAGCACTTTAAAATACCCACATGATCTGTTGAAAAGGCTAGTGCGTATAATTAAATATACTGATTTGTGGGCAGACGTTGTTATTAAAAATATCCTCATAACCTACAACCAGTACACACATACTACATTAAATCATATATATATTTTTTTAAAGAGGTTTTTATTATAATAATTCTCAACAAATTGAAAATATTATTTATAAATTTAATTGATATTTTACTAACTTCAATACTAGTAATTAATTTGAATTCATTAAAAGCATTTTAACTTACAACATTCAGGTTGTGGTTCCTGCTGGTATCCCAGGCTGGTTGGTCGTTGCTCTCTGCCTCTCATGATTAACTATCTACTTGTTTGAGAAAAAAACTTACTTGTTATTTATCCTGAAATTTAACTCAATTTTATTTTAAAGCCACCTTGGTCACTAGCAACCCCCCCCCCTTCCTTTTAAACCAATGAAATAATATTTTCCAAGGTATTCATACTTAAAAAAGAGACATTTACTTATGTATATTTGCAATTTGGGTTGTTTATCAATCTTTAGTTTCTTCACAGTTCATTTATTGGCGCAATACCATTAAACAGTCAACGCTTTGCCTGTTTAGGACTAAATTAGGAAACAAGGTGTGTCTGTGTATATATATAGTATTGCGAACAAGACTTAATTGTGTTTCTATGTAAACAAAAGAAAAATTTTAAGGCTTAATTCCAAATATTGTTCTTTCATAACTGTTTCATTTCCCATAACTTCACACAACACAAAAATTCACTGTACTCTTCACCGCTCTCTCTATAACCTTTCGTCACACAGTTGTCTCCTGCCGCCTCCCAGTTCATGCATGCGCAGTGGATTTTAAAATTAAGAATAACGAGTATATATATATATTAAAATGGTTTGTCTAAAAACACACATTTTTTTAATATCTAAGAAAATTTATATTGTTCAAATGCATGAAATAGTTTCTGTTTGATTATTGTTCATTTATTAATATACAATAAATTTATCATCTTATACTTTTAAATTTTTTAAAGTAAACGTACCAATCCAATTTGGTACATTCATAAAAAGATTAACCAAGTTATTATGTACAACTTTCTCAGGTTTGTTGTACTATTTTTATTGGGTATATATTTTTCTAATCTTTATATTTAGTAAATTATTTATTTTAACTATCCAAATCTAAGTACTAAGTTGTATAAATATGACAATACACAAAATTTGTATCTTCTATTTTGTTTCTTTAATTTAATTATTTAGATCTTCTTTCTGAATTGTAGATCTGATGATACCTGAACAGGTCTATTATGTAAATGTAGACTATTAAATGATATATTGTCATTAAAAAAATATTTTTGAGAGACTTGAGCTTGATAAATAACCCGAAGTACAAATATACTAATTAAACAAATTATGAATTG
This sequence comes from Acanthosoma haemorrhoidale, assembly GCA_930367205.1. Taxonomy (NCBI): domain Eukaryota; kingdom Metazoa; phylum Arthropoda; class Insecta; order Hemiptera; family Acanthosomatidae; genus Acanthosoma; species Acanthosoma haemorrhoidale. Next base: position 55,651,765 of record OV884014.1, read on the forward strand.
CTAAAATAATGACTAAACAAATTGGCTGCAACAAAAGTAATTTGTAGTGTTCGGTCTTTACCATCTTAAATACATCCTCAAACATTGAGACAATAAAAATAGAATCAATTATGACCACTATCAAAGAACACATCGACAGGCAGTTGATGAACACTGTGTCTCTTAGAAAGTAAGGTTTCTCCTCTTCAGGCTAGACAATTAAATTGGGTGGAAAAAATGTTTTTTTACTTCCTTCTGTATTATAAAATAATATTAATTTAATTACATAAAATACCAATTTGATAAAGTGAAGTCTACTGTCAATCAAAAAGTATTTTAAGTTCTTTTTTACTGAAATAGTTAGGGTACGTTGTTTAGTGGATTACTAACAGCGTTGTAAACTTTCTAGTTGATTAAATACTTTAAATCTATTGATATGGCTAATGTGTATATTTTTATTTATGCTAATATGATGTTTCAGGTTTTGAGCCAATCAAAAGCTTTTGCACCAGCTATCACAATGATAAAGAAGTGCATTGAAGCACTGATAGATAAACAATACATAGAAAGAACTCCTAATTCTTCAGACGAATATAGTTATGTTGCATAGCTTGTTGCCCTTACTTTATATTTATTGTGTACATATATATCTTCTGTTACTGCGCTTTATTTTAAATATTAATGTATATTACACCCTACGTATATTAATATATAAATATTATGTGATGGATCATATACAAATGAATTGAATTTTGTTTTAATTATTGAAATCATTGTTATGTAAAATCGCTTTGTTTCATATTTTTATTTTTATTAATTATTTTTCTTCTGTGGCGTACAGGAATGTTTTTTGTTTAACAGTTCGAATGTTTTTTGTTTAACAATTGTCAACATTTGTATTAGTAAAAAACATTTTTTAATTTAAAAATACATAAGATGGTTTAGTGATCTCTATCCATTTATTTATTATCATGTTTTATTATTTGATAATTAAATTATTTTTATTTTAATATAATGTCTTTTCGTGTGCGTAAATTTTTTTTTACATGTTATTCGATAATTTAACATTGTTTTGTTAAAAACAATTAATATAAAGTTACTGCACTTCTATGCTGTTATATTAGCATACATAATATATTAATTTAAAGTTAACCTATAGTTACAAGCGAAACTGCCTCGTCTTTACTAAAAACTTATAATTTTTTTATGAATCACCAAATCATCTTGAACAAAGACCATGTTCTTTTTCTTGCCGAGTCCACAAACAGGAGCTTTGCTGGACTGACACGACATTGAGCTCTCTTTTTCTAAAATCAATTCATTCGTATTGACTTATTGTCAAAGGCTAAAATTCAGAATGCATTGCATAATAGCATAAGATAATTCTTATTATGTAAATAAATTAATTTGAATTTAAAACCAGAATGAGAGGTCATGGGTAAGCCTTCAGGAACATGGTTCCAAACAAATTAAACTGTGCTTATGCCAATGGCTTCATTATATTTGGACAACATGGTTGAAATCTCCAATATAACTTACTAACCTCCTAAGAGAGCTCTTAAAAAATTTAAATAAGATGATAAATGCGGAAAAGGTGTTGAGAATTCGAAAGGATTGCACAAGGGGTCCGACTTAATAGGAAAAGGTTTAGCCAGAACAAGATTTTAAATACCTCAGTGCTCATCTCACCAAAGAAAACTTACAGATACAAAGATCAGTAGACATCTAGGCAGACAGAATCCAGGCATGAAGGAGGGCCAATAAATAACAGGAAGTATCAAAAGGGTCTACAAAAGTACTTATCGTCCCATCAATACTATTAGGCAAATCACTTAAGCTATTTACAAGCAGACAAAGGGGGACTAAACAGATTCTGGTTCAAGACACGAACTGGAGGAAGAAGATCCTGTAAAAACTTATTAAGATTATGTACTGTAAAAACGTGAAGATTATGGAGGCCTCCTAAAACCCAGGAATGGCCGGATGCAGAAGAGAAGAAGAATATGTATGACGAATTTCTCTCAAATCTGCCGATATTCATAACATGACAGCTCACCTATTGACCAATGCCAACTCAAAGTTATCCCCCGAACTGCCTCTCTTCCTTAATCCATACCCTAACCCATGAATCTCCGCACAGCCGATATGACCCCTTCATATCAGATCAATTACATATTTAACACGGTGCAGTAGGTGGCTCCAGCTGGTGTTTATTTAACTGTGCGGCAGTGTTGACTGGGACCAAGCCCCTATGCTAAGGCACTCTGAACTTCACCCAAACCCCTGTGTGTGGGGTTTAAAATAATTCTTTAGCCTGTTTTGATTGAATAATATCTTTTTTAAAAAACATTATTAGATTAAAATACATTAGGAGCAATTAGCACTCACCTATTACAGTTCAATGAAAATTTTTTTTAAGTGTGATATGTCTCAAAAAATGGGTCCATACAAAGCCTGACATCACACACCTTGCAATAACAATTAGTTCTTTTCCGCTGCCCTCTCTTCTTGCCAACTTGCAGTGTTAACTATTTTCCACATTTGAGAGAAAATGTCGACCAGTAAGACTTTCTTCCTTGGGTTCTAGTCCAGCAACTGCACCTTCATCCTTACGTTTGGCTATTAAATCTTCTATTAGTTCCAAATGAAATTTTGCAAATTTCACTATTATAGATACATAAATCAATCAAATGCAAATAACATTCTTGATACCATTTCTTGCTCTTCCTTCTGGTTGGTGCAGAGCTCAAAATTGTCAGTGCTATCCACGATGCCCATATTAATATTATAATCATGTACCATACATGGTTTCATGATTTTTTTCCCCCATCTGGTAATCCGCTGAATGTGTCATAGACAGCATCCGTACTTCTCTCTTGTCCTGCCACTTGAGAAAGATAATTTTTCATGAGGCAGATTTGTAAATGTGCTGATCTTTTTTTAATTTTTCTTCCATTTCCACCATGTCCTTTCTACTTTTCCTGACTTTTTTGTGCGTCCATAAAAAGAGTGCCAGGCTTGAGTACGAATTATTAATAAATATACATCGACCTTCATCCAATTATCGCTCGAGTAAGGTTGCCACTGTATTCCCTGAGATTCTAAGTTCATAGTCTGTCTTTCAGGTCAGTTAATACACCGGTGTAAACAATAAAATCTAAAATAAATCCTGTTTTATTCTCGCACAAAACAAATAACTTTATTTCAAACCGACAACGCTTGCAAAGAATATACTGCTTGAAGGACAGGCAAGCAGCCTTTGAACAGCACTCAACTTTTGTCTATGCACAAATCTTTATAAGGTTTGAGAATTCTACTAAAACATTGTCTCAAGAGCTCAATAAACTTTCGAATTTTCACTAAGTGGTCACTTGTTGTTGCAGAGTTGTCCGAAATATTTTTTATAATTTCAGTAATCTTCCATTTTCAATTTCATTAATTGTCAGCAAATTCAGGGAGAAAAAAAAAAAATGTATTTTACCAACCTGAGTATACTTCCATCTTTAGGGGAGTGGCAAGTCGGAGCAGTCTTTTGGGTTACATTATTGTAATGTCTATTCATTTCTGTTACTATGTAGCAAACCATGTCTTTTCCAACAAATGTTTCAAAAAATATAGTGGGAGACACATCTTCTAACTCCTCTCAAAACTTAATCCCGCATTTTCTTCAAATAAAGTCGGCAGAAGATTATCCCTAATCTACTGAAGAGATTCATGCCTCTTCTTTGCTCGGGAACTACAATTTCTTCACCAGTTGATAAAGAAGCTTTTAGGCCACTCACTTCAGCTTTAATGGATTCTTCAACTATTCCTACTTCTTCAACCCACCCAACCCCGTGAGAGGAGCCGTCCTCTGGAAGCGGTAAAAAAAAAGTCCCTACCAGCTGACTTCGAATTCCTGAAAGTTCAAGGTCATCTAATTTTAATCAAACTGAACTCACTATAACACATATGTATATTATTTAAAAAAAAATTAAATTCATTTATTGTATTATTCATCCTAATACTAATACTGTTAGTAGCTGAATGAAGTAATTAGTACTTACTTTTCATCGACATTTATGCAGCTATGGCATATATTAGTCTACGATCACAACAGTCGTTTATGGTATGGATAGGCAACAGTTTTTCTGTTATTGAATGTTCTGTTCCTTAGTAAAAGAGTCTGCTGATCCAGTCTAAGGTTATATCAACATAAAATCTACACATACATAACCTATACACGAGATTAGTTTTTGTTTTAATGCCCTAAATTAGAACTTTCTTAAACAATTAAGGATATTATTAAAACTAGAACTACCCTTATGTAAGATATGCCTCTTGAACAAAACGAAGTTGAGCTAAAGTTGTCAACACGATTTCAATGGCTAGTTGAATAATGTAATGAAGAATATTCGTCATGGTCTCGAGTTATCAAATGGAACCTCTGTATTAACTTTCTTATTCACATTCCAAACAGGGAAAAACACTTGAAAGTTGCTTTTTGCATCAAATTATTCTATACGAGTATACATCATTTTACACAGTAAAAAAAAAAAAAACGATATTCAGTTAACATTTGTCTTATGAAGACTTAAAAATGTAAATAAATTTTAAGAGTTAATAACTTAGTCCCAACCCTTCGTTGCTAGGTCATATGAGTGTGCCACCTACCATCATATTTCTTCATGAGGTGATGTGCTTTTTAAAATTATAAATTTTATCATTCCATGGCTTGAGGGGTATGTAATGCGGTCTGAGCTGAACAACAAACTTTATTGTAATAATACACTGATAATAAACATTTAGAACAGTAGTCACATGAAGTCTAATATAAATTTTCTTTAATAACTAAACAAAATCCCTAAAAAATATTGATAGTTTCCATTAAAACTTATATCTACAATACCAGCCAAACTCATGTAATGTTTATTATAAAGACATAAATCTTAGATTTTAATATTTTAAATGCAGCCCCTAGTATACATTAATTTCAATACACCTCAAAATAAATGAATAAGTATGCCGAACAATGATTGATTAACATTTAACACAGTAATCTGTCAGATTATCTACAATCTATAAAACTTCCATATTAACATGTGTGTAATATATATTATGGTATAGTGCCACTACCTACAACTGAATAATTACAATTAAGTCTAAATTCTGAAATATATATTTATTAAGAATAGATAATATAGCAGTGGTCCACTAATCAAATACTAATTCTAATCAAAAGTAATCATCAACTCATATTCTCTATAAATTTTGTGCTGACAGGTTTAAAAGATAATCCATTAGTCAATCTCTCATTTTCAAGCCTAATCATAAAAAATGATAACTAAATGGTTTTTATGTCAGCCTGAAGATGAACTATAGAAGTTTCAAACCTGTCACACAATAAAAACTAAGAATTTGTAATTTAAAATGCTCTTGAAATTATTTCATTATCATTTTGAATGTCATAAAACTGGCCCTTCGAGCCCTTACGTACTAGCAAAATTATTTTAATTACAAGCCAGGTTATTAAGATAAGTGGGTGTAGTTTAACTGATTGTCAAATATTAACCACTTCTCTAACTTCCAAGGGAATGATAATTGAGTGTTTAGTCGTCAGATGATTAACAAGCTCTATCTTGTCCTCAAATTCATCATCGCAAAAGCAGCAGTTCAAGTATTCAACACAAAGTTCATCATGATCATTATCGATGTGGTCAGCCAAATTTTCTTCGTAAGAATTACATACTGTACACGCTTCTTCAATCCCATATTTATCCCGCAAATGCTGAATAAGGGAATTAAGTAGTGGGAATCTTTGGTCACAGACAAAACAGCTATAGTAGCAGGTTATTTCATAAAGGTGTTTATCTGTAACATGTTGTGTAAAACTCCAAAAAAGCTCTGATTCGTATGAGCACTCTTTAAAAGGACAATAGTAGAGCATATTGTGGTTTGCATTGCTAATATGTTGCTTGAATTTTTCTTTATGGCTAGTTTTATAAGAACACCATTGGCATTGAATTTCTACATATGGCCTATCGCATGCATCATCAAATATACCATGCATATCTCTTAAATGTTGATGCAGAGATGAAATCTTTGTATTCTTGTCACCGTATTCACATTCAGAACACTTATAATATAATGTCAGTTTTGGGAAATGATGCATATAGTGAGAAAAGAGTTTATAAGGGTTCTGACATATTGCTCTACAATCCTGATATTTACAAATATAATCATTACGTGATCTTTTTTTTGAAGCATCTATGGTCTGAAATGAAATGAAATTTTGTATTGTGAAGTGAACATTTTGAATGTGCGAACGAATATCTTCTTCTATCGTAGATGAAAAATTGCATAGTGGACAAGGTAAGAAACATTGCTCAAATTTATGTTTATCTTTTTGATGTCGCAATAGATCATCTTTTTTGTTTCCAGAATATGAACAAAACAGGCATCTAAATTTATCTTGTACCTTGTGTTTAGCAAATACATGTTCCCATATACTTTCTTCATTCAAGTAAAGTGCACATAAATTACACTGAAACTGGACTGCTGTAGCATTATGTCTTGGTGCTCTATTCATATTTAATTTAATAAATTCAATCAAGTTCTAATTATTATTACCCTCGGTATTCAGAAGATCAGCATCTTGATATTAATCAGCAGCATTCACAATATGAAATGTGATTCACATAACACAAGCTGGCTTGTTGCTGTTGCTCAGATTAGTAGATGTCCTTGAATGATACATCTACAGTCAAGGATAAAATTAGACATGCATATCTCATTTGAATGCATTTCAAAATAGATAGAATCGATGTAAACTTTAAATTTTACCCTATATAATATAAATTATTAACAAACAAAATGATAGTTTTAACAACAATAAAATAATTAATTAGTGATAATCTTTTATAAATTAAAAAAACACTTCTCAGTATTAACATCAAAGTGTTTTTATTAATAAAAAAAAAAGTGAGCAACTCTCACTAGTAGTTAGATAATTAAAAAAAAAAAAGTTTGATCAACAAAAAAGCTATAATAAAGAAATTAAACCATTCCAGTAAATAAATTATATTTTGAAATAGAAGCCAATAAAAAAAATCAGTAAAATTAAGTATTGAATTAAATAAAAACCTTGAAAATAACATACCACAATAAATAACAGTAAAAAATAAGGAAGGTTTCAGCCAAACATCACATATGCAGTAAAAAAATTAAAAACCTAATAACACACTCTTGACAAAAAAAGAAAAATCATAAAATATTCAAGCACAATACAGGCTGCTTAATCAAGAAAATCTAATACTTAAAACAGAGGAATCATTAACAGGATTGTTAAAATCAGTAATAATTTAAGGTTTGTTTCGTAAAAATTGTATTTTTTTGCTTTAATATGTTTTTAAATGTAAAAAAACAAAGTTTAGTAACCTTTTAAAGCCCAAAATGTACCAAAGTGGCTCTATGATAGACCGACTTACATATATTCCTGTCAAATTTGGTGCCGATAATTTAACTAGTTTGGAACCCACATACATAAATATTTTATAAATGATAAGTCAATTAATTTTGTTGGAAGGCAAAGACTGGTAGACTTATCATTTATTGTATCAAAACCAGCAACAATAAACCCCCTATAAATACTATTAAATTACATTAATTAAATTGAAGCTGAACCAACAGTATTGAGTTTAGATTAGGTAAAATATAATTCGACAGCCCGTATCTGTCATCTTCAGGTTATGACAATTATATGAGATGAACATAAAAAAAGTCAAAATATTAAGGGAAATACAATTTCATATGAGTAAAATTTACAACGCATTATAAAAACACTTAAAAATCATATACACCAATGCTATTGATGATTAAACAACAATCAGTCCATTATAAGGCTGTAGCTAAAATTTAAGTGGGTGGAACACTAGCGTAGCGAGCCGATACCCAGAGGATGACAACAAATGGCCTGTCGAAACCGCTTGCCATTTTTTAAATTTGTAGAAAAGCAACCTAAAATATCTTACTTCTGATTATTATACTTTTGACATTTTTCGGTCCAACTTATTGATTGATGCAAGTTTGAAACCTTGATTACAATTAAATTGAACAAAATTTGAATAAACATATGAGAAAATGAAAGATCACTGGTGACAAAATCGAGTAAATTTGAATATTAACCTGATACACTTAAATAAATAAATGATTTTAAGCATTGTTTCTTCAACGGCAGAGGCAGCCTCCTTAGAGAAGCGGTTATCATGTCTAACAACAAAAACCTAGGTTCGAGGAAAGATCATTCGGCTACTGAAATAAAATTCGTGAATCTGGTAATTAACGCCATCCTGGTATAGACCAAAATCGACCATTTTCCGGATAAAGAAAAAATGGATTTCATCATGAAGACTGCCTTCGATTCAAATCTTGCTAATAAGAAATATGGCACCTGTGATGAGTTATAAATAATCATTTTGGGGCAATGTGCATGCAGAACCCCCATTTTAGATTTGTGCTTGTGGTTATTATACTGCTAGCAAATGTACAATCCCTTACCAATATTTTTTTTTGACAATGCTCGTAAGTACTCTTCAGAATTATATCTTGTAATGTTTCGAGGTTCATTATTAGCCCATCAATAGTATTCATACCATTCAAATACTTTTTAATTTTGATGAATAACAACTTTTGTATTTGACTTTCGGTAATTACATATGAAACATGGTGTTAGACATTAAGACAGCTTATTAATACATAAATTATACTTCATTTTTTATTTATTTGACGAATAGCTACTCTAAAACCAACAAATACTGACCCTGACTTTGTTTGAATTTGAAAAATTGACTGTTTGACTAGACATTTGAACCCAAACCTTCATATCATGAAGAAGTTATGCTAACCACTACATTATATGAACGCCTGGATTATTGAGTAAGGTTGTTGGACAAGCAATAATGCTTCGAATACTATCTCTCTTATCTTTCAACAAAAGCAGTACTCAAGAAACATTAAAAAAATAAACGTGTTAAAAGTGTAAAAATATATTAAAAATAAATTATGTACAATAAATAATCATGTCTTTTGGGTTGTAAGTACAGGTTAGACATTAATATAACATAATAGCTCCATTTCCTTTTTCTTCAATAATAGGTTTGAGGTTTTTTTTCTGCCTAATTTCCTTTGTACCAGAGAATATAAAAATGATATTTACAAATTGGACAATAATTGCTGCAACCACCAGCCTGAAAATATAGCAAACAAAATTAATTGATTAAAAAAAAAAAAAATTGAAATAATTTATAACGGATCTTTGACACACAAATTTCATTAGGTTTTATCTTGGTAGATAACTAGTTTAAGTAAAGTTATTATTTGCTAACTGATAATAATTGTTAAAAACTAAGCAATAATAATTATTAGATAAATTATTTATGCACTAGTGGCTCTTTTTGGGGTTAACCTTAGGCACTTATAAAAATGTAAATTACCAAATCATTTTTTTATTTTTCTAGTTGGTATTTTTGTCATTAGGCTGAAATCCTTTCTGCTCCAAATGAAATTCGGATCTGATAATAAATAGAAACTTAAAGAGGGGAGTCCCAATCTCGGAATCTTCATTAAAACTGGATTATAGAGATGGATACATGCCTTTAATATATTACTTAAATGAATTTTATTTTATTTTATTATGAAATTTATTTATAACATAAATACTGATGACAGTTCAGAACTCCATTTAAGGAAGGATAATAATCTTATCATGTTCATGGGTGAATCATGGTTTCCCCTGTTTGATAAGGCCTACTGCTACATTATCTCAAATAAAGCATTTATGGAACAAACTTTAGTTACTTATCAGAAGGTGACATTAATAAATCAAATATTAATGTCTGAGAAGAACTGTTAAGGAATTAAGAAATATTGTAAGTAGGAAACTTTTCTTTTTGTAAACTTATTCTAACATTCTTAAGAAACTTAACAGTTGATTTATGATATTAGGAAAATTTATTGAGGAGGTTCAACTTTAAAGCCGGTATGGGGCAATCGACATTAGTCTGTTTGCATTTTCTACGATAGCAGTCATAAAAATAATTCAATCGATCTGAAATTTTAAAGGCATATTAAAAAACACCCCATGATGTGCTTTACACGTTTTAGTTGATATAATTTACATTTCAGATGAAAATATATTGTATAAATTACCAAAACGAAAATCCGAATTTCGTCTTTCCTTCGGAAGTCCACAACAAATCAGTTCTATCTTCAACACTCATAACATTATACTGCAGTCTTTTATAATACTGTAATAACCAAAGTCCCAATGCACTAGCTTGGAAGACGACTGAAAATGAAATATATATACATATATAATATCAACGGCTTGAAAATATTATAAGTTATAATAATGAGTTGGTGCATTACTTGCTAAAAAGTTCCACAAATAAAGGCCAGATATCCCAGTCAGGAATGAAATAGGCGTAGTGGCTGTATTAATGACTGCAAAAATAGCAGCAGTCGCAGAAAACACTATTCCAACGGCCATACAAGCAACTGTTCCAAACCAGACAGAATTCATCATTCCTTCAACCTCTTCTGGAACTAAAAAAAAATTGGCCATTATCATCTATAATCACTGTGATAAGTATCCGTTATTAATAAAACAAAAAATAGTGTCAGGGCTAAAATTTGAACCTGGGACTTTCTGATATTCTTGATTTAGGGTTCAGATTGATTATATTGAGATTGTTGATATCATTTATCTTTGACCAATAATTATAAACATGCCAACTATGTCAGTGAATTTGGGAACCTGCTTAGATTATTCTAAAAAGAGGATTTAAAATTTTATAGTGTCATTTTTTCACCTTAAAATAAATATATGTCCGGAATCGGTCTTGAAAAAAACAAAAAATGTTCGTTACACATATTTGTCATTTTTCATTGTTGCTGTCACGACCTGGCACAGGTACTATCAATAAGGGGGATGCATTCCACAGCGATTCAAAACTTGGGTTATATAGGACAAGTTATTTATTATCTATGAAAGTACATATATTAACCATTGTGCTTTCATAATATCTTTCAGTTCCCTTGATGTATTAGAATGATCTGTACTAATAAACTCTGTCAATAAATAAAACCAAATTGTCTAAAAAGTAAATGAAAAATAATTAACATACAGTGAAAACAAGTTTTGATCAACAGTACTCAAAGGAATTAACTAATAAAAAAAAACTATGTACAAATTATGAGCCCCTACATATGATTTTAAATGTACTGATTACATAGTTTAAATTATTTATTAATTTTAAGATCATTGTTCCTTCTAATAATGGTTCAGGTTGAAGTTCCTTTGCTGGCTTGTCTAGTTCAATGATGAAAATTTACCTTTTAATAGAAAAATATTTATTGTTGTCTTGGTTCCACTATTATTTATCCACAATGGTATGAACGGAAGATGCATAAATCCCAAATTCTATACCTACTTCAATATCAACAACATTCTATTGCAAATTTTAATTTAGCTTCTCAAATTACTCAAGTAAAGAGGTTTAACACTATTAAAGTTTCACCTCGTCAAGCAAATTTATTCTAGGTCTATTGTCTCTTCCATGGGCCTTACCATTTTATTAAATTGTTTGGCCTAGATCCTCAAATTTATTTTTGATGACAGTTACTGAGTTGAGAATATAATAGGGTAGGGGTAGGTGGAAAAAGTAAATAAAAACTTAAATTTTATTGTTTAATTGGTGCTTTTTGGTTAAGATTAAGTAAACGACATGAAATTTTGTCTTCTCACAAGTTTATGTTTTTATTTTACAATAGCCCTTGGCAGTGATTATTATCAAGTGCTCAAAATGTTGCTTATATTCACGGTGCCAGACTTACCTACTCTGAGTAAGAAGGTCCCAGGTCAATATTTTTCTCTTTAGCTAATAATTATTAAAACAATCCAATGGTTAGACAGATTTTAGAACTATTTACTGACATTTAAGCTGGTTAGAAGCAAAGCGGTAAAAGTGACAAATTTATTTTGAAGAATACTAAAATATAATTCCTGATATCCTTGTGGGATGTAATTCATTCACCTTACAGATCATATTGAGGGCTGATTAATGTATAAAATGGGGATATACCTGTTAAATAGCTATATACCAACCGAGGAATTTTTAAATTGACTTTTATCTATAATAAATAATGTATTTTATAATAATTCATAGAAGCCGAAAAGAGCATATGGGATTGATTAGAGCTTGCCTAGTTAATGGGCGGCTAATGTGTACTAATATGTAATTTTCTGGGACTAGCTTCGTATGTGGAGTCACCTCCTTGACTGGTCAGCCTCACATACGTGACTGTGGAGTCCTGGTAGCGGAAAGGAGTGGTCCTTGAAAATTAAGGTATACACACTTTTAGACTAACACATGCTAAGCGAACTATGACCATTACTAATGGATCAGTGGTCATGTTTTTATAGGATGAAACTCATTTCTCTGAATAAATTGTTTAGCCTCGGATCTGACATGAAACTGTCACATAAGGAAACTTGAATGGAAAAGTAATAACAGACTTTGGCAGCCTGAACATGGGGAGAAAATAATAATGACCATTTTTTCCTAAGTTAGGATTATTTACTGTAGGGCTAAATGGGATGATGTAGAATAAATTATGCCAGGATGAGTTGGGAATTTAATAGAGACCATCAGTGAATCTGAAAACATTTACAGAAAAATTATGAGTTATGAGAGTAAGTGACAGATAAGCAAATGGCGATAACATATAAAGAAGTCAAATGTCAGCCAAGAGTTTTTAAAACTATAGTTGCTAACATTATCGACAATAGTACCCTTCCTCTAAATGACATGTAATAATTAACTAAACTATTTTAAAACCTCAATAAACTTATATCAAAACTGAGCACGAATTTTCTATGATCTGAATACCAAACTGATAAAAAAAAAAAAACGATTTATTTTTCATAGAAAACTTTTAAAAATAAATATCCATCAACATACCTTCAAAACGTTGAGCCCTCCATCCAATCCCAACAGTGAGATTTTTCTCACCACGAAACAATCCGAAGTGTATCTCGCCATCGGATTTTGATGAAGTTGGTCTGACAGCACTAGAAATAATCCAATATTTTGTTCCGAGGGCTGCAGCCAACAAACCGATACACAAACATGAGCCCAGGAAAGTAGAGAAGATCATGCCATGTTTAAAGAGATTCATTTTTCTTTTCTCCTTTCCATTTCCTATAGGAGGAAAATTATCAGCTATATTCTGGAAAATCTTAGTAAACGGGCAAGCCATTCTACTTTTATCAACATTCATTGAAAGGCGCTAAGTTTGATTTGCAAACAAAAGCTTAATCCTAATAAATACAACTCATGAAACTTATAATAATAGAGATTTAAAGATGTTACCAGGTTCTAGCAGCTTATACCATTAGTATGCCTAGCTACTGTAAACATATAGGTCACATGCTTAATAGTGGGTTAGTATGCTGGTCAACAGAAAGAATTTGCCTACTGACTCTTGGCTTACATAATGTTAGTTTAAAAAGATCCATAATATTGTACTACATTCGGAAAATAATATAAACCCTGCTGATATCAGTGACTGAATTATCCACAATAAATAAACAATTCTTAGATAGTTTTAAGAAAATTCGTCATTAACGCACAAATGATAACATTTACTTACAATCTAACTGAAATAATCCGGGGGTCACAACATTTTAATCAAAAAGACGGAAAATAACCTAATTAACGGTGGAACGCCATGTCAGAAACACACCTGAGATACATTAGCTCCCACCTTACAAACTTTCTATGAATCACCTACTTTTTAGATCTCTCCATTTCAACTGGTACGGAAACAATTTGTATCAATTACATTCATTTCTGCCATTAGTAAACAGCGAAAATAAATATTAATTTAGATACTTACAAATGAACTGTTTCTTTATCGTCTAAAATATGCTATTGGGACTTCCGTTTCCGACAAATAGGCATTAGTATTATTACTATTTACTGTATTACTGTTACCGGTTACTGTTAAAACTAACAAAGTTCATATAAGCCTGATTATATTAATTTTATAACGGTTCTATACCCTAAATTTTTATTTCCAACGGAAGTCGGGCAATCTACTTTGAACCATATATAACGTTTATTTATTTTTTTTTTTTTATTGACACTAATGTGCTTTACAGAAATGGCAAAAGTTTCTACAAACCGGAACACAAGAAAAAAAAAACTTTTTTTTCGCTAAGGTTTCGTAGAATCGTATTTCTGTCAATTTCGATTAATGACAGTTAGTTATTTCTTTTTGGAATTTATTCGTAGTTTCCAAATGTGAAACCATGAAATTAATTTATCTGGAAAATTTCGATGTCGTTGTATTGCGTTTATGAATTGTAGCCTTTGCCGCTAATTAGAGTATTGTCGGCATTTAATGCTACGTATAATCCCACAGACCCGAACGTCACTTGTGTTAATACTGAAGAGTAGTGGGCTTTGGAAGTCTTCCTATGGTATGGTACTCCTGCAAGTATCCTGAGTTTGATCTGCCAACGGCCGACAGTTTTATAATGCTTGCTTTATATATAATATTTATAATCTTCCTAAGAACAAGTAGAAGGGGCTTGAGCAGAACTGTATACCTGCCTAGTGACTTCATGAAAGTGATGGTTCCCTGTTATTTTTAAGTAAGCAACCGCATCCCTCCAAGACCTCCCTACTTCCCTGAATTTTATCCTTTTCTTATACATATATGTCTCAGCTTTAGCCCCAGACCCGACTCGTCTCTAAACATTCCAACCAGTATGTAGTAACGTAACTCTTAATATTTGTATATACCAGTGTTTTGATTGTACTTCATAATAAAGCTTTTATTTCTTTTCTTTTAAAAGACTCTCCTCTACAAAGATTATTTAACTGACGAATTCATACGGCGTAGACATACCTAATTCTTTGATCGCTGAACTTCCTGGCCAATCCCGTTTTGAACGCGATATTCCCTCAACGGTGGCAACCATCAAAGTTTAAGGTAGTTTGTAAGTCAGTTTTAGGTCCCTTATTTTGTAACCCAGAGGCGAGCCCCATCATCTGGTTCCTTTACATTGTTTAAATTTTTTAATGTAATCCATTTTTTGTCAGTTTTAGATAGTCCTTAAAATGCACCTCTGTTGCAGTACAAGGAAACCATTGTTGTCTTATATATATTATTGTTTTAAATAAATAAACAAGGGTTCAAGGGGGGGGGCAAAGTTGGCGTTCGTTGCTAGATTCGAACAATTTATTAACTCCCGCCGTTTCTCCTCGCTCTCCTTTCGTACCCCATAGATTTAATCTCGGCGCAGACGACGTTCGTAGCTCTCATAGTAGATACTGTCTATTTTATCCGTTAAACTAGTACTCCTGAAAGGGTCCACCTCTTCCAGGTGGATGATGGCTTCAATGGCCCCACAACCTCCTAGTGCTCCCCCCCTCTTTGCACTTGCCTATGGGATCCGGTCAGTATTTGCCTTCTCTTAGATTCCGGCTGTAAATTCATGATCATTCCAAGACCACACAGAATTCCTCTACCTCAACCTCTTCCATACTTCTCGGCGTTCTATATGGAATGATTCTATATGGAATCACAGATCAATATAGATGGTGCTACCGAAGCCGACGGTCGCCTACACAGCCAACAAGGCCACGGAAACGCTCATTCGCCCACCAGGTTGTGGTAATTGAACCCCTGGTGGCCTCACCGACAATAGTGATAATAATTACCGATTGAATTTAATATAGCATTTGATTTAACGATCTATTTAAATTAAGGCTGTAATAATGTTCCGATTTGTAATTAATTCGAATAAGAGATCTCAATAATAAATACATACACACAATCCATACCATGGTTCAATTCTCGGAACTGAGCAAATCCTATTTAATTAGAAAGGAAACTGGGATTATTATAGATTCCAGTGCTGCCCTCTTTAAATATTTCGAAAGGAGTTTTTCATAATAAATAAAACTAATCGTGTAACTTATACGTAATTAAATTATATAAATTATTATATTGTAAATTATTTAACGTTAGGAGATATTAATTCGAATACGTTGGGAGAAAGTTCGATTGATTGGTACAAAGAGTCAAATGAGGATCTGAAGAATTTTCATTTTAACTTATAGCGTAATTTCACCGTTTTAGTATTTTTATTTTATCCATATATAATTCAGGTCTAACATAAAAAAATATTTTAAGCAAAAAAATTTAAATTCATTACAATTTGTTAAGCATTACATTTATTCCAATTGTAATTTCTACTTGAGTAGTTCTTATAAGGTTAAGTGTTTCTGAAGACCCCTCCCATAGCTTGCGATATGTTGATATTTTGATTAAATGGTGCTTTTCGTCAGAAATTATCACTAGTCTTTACTATGTTCAGTTGAATCGTTCCTTACAGAAAGCCTATCTAAGAAAAGTCTAGGACTGTTTAGGTGCATTTCTTCATTATGGGTAAATATCAGATTTAAACACTATTATCGGCTATTCCTTATTTATCTGATTTTTCTTGCTATCTCACGATATTTTATAGTTAATAATAAGATTGAATCGTTTTAGCTACAGCCTGTGTTCTTGATTTGACGTTTTTAATTATACTTTCGTTAAATTATAGTTGTTGATAACTTGTTATCACCTTTATATGTCAACTCATGTAGTTCTTGTCAAATTTTGACAAATTAATTATGAAGTTATTAATTTCGATACTTAAAAGCTAATAAACTTGTGAATAATAGATATATTTATATTTTAATTTTGAAGTTGGTCAATAAATTTCAATTGTCACTTTTATTTATTGATCTATGAAGAGTTTTTGATGTTTTTTTCTGTTCAAAAATATTGCACTGGTTATAGGGAAATCACATCATAGGTGTAAATGTTTATTTCAGTACCTATTTGTTAGGCCTAGTATGATGTCATCTTCCTCAATTAACTACTTTAAGGCACACCTACTTCCATGATAAACTTAACAAGGTTGTCTTTTATAAATTTGTACAAAAGCCTGTGTAAAAATGTAACCAATGATACATCTATTTATTAATTAAAAAATACCTTTGTTGATATTATCCAAGGCTCATTTGGTAATTTACATTATCATGATTATTAATATTGCTCTTTTTAAATAATTGTACTTTTAATTGCATGCCACTCAGCAGAAGGAAATGACTCTGAAGATGGTATGTATGCTCGTTTCCTTAGATAGATTTTTACAAAATCCGTTCTTGGATAATTAGTTTGATGGATGTAATTTTCTAAAATAAAAGCGGACTATCTTAATTATGTCAAGAATTTATATGGTCTAAAAAGTAGTGTTAATTCAATATTTTAGGAAGAATTCTTTATTAAAAAATAGAGAAATAATTTTTTCATCTATTTGCCTTTATTAAAATTCCTCCAACTTTGAAGAATCTTTTTCTTGATTGCATTAGAAGTCAATTTTTTTTAGTTTACAAAAAATAATTATTTAATAATTCCTTCTTAAAGGTATATGTTCATATGTACATTTTATCACATATAGAATTATATAATGCTCAAGTGTAATCTAAATGGTCAGACAGAATTTTATGTTCTTTACAAATGTTTAATTAATTAGAATTTTTATCACACACACAATACACATTAGTTACAGTTAAGTAGACATTTATAATATTTTAACTTTATGAAAATGTCATTATAATGTTTTTTTTCCATCATAAGACGCAGTTATTACAGTACTCATTTTAATTTTATCTCGTAGGTAAAACCTATTGTCAGTGCTGCAAAAAGAAATGTACGGGAGAGGTGCTACGAGTACAAGACAAATATTTCCATATTGCCTGCTTCAAGTGTTCAGGTCAGTATTTGTTTTCTGTCGACGTCTGTTTATTAAGAATCGAATAGTTAATTTTGACCCTCATTGAAACTCACGAACTATTCAAATATTGCAACCCAAAATGATTTTTGGGATCAGACCTTACAGTATCTGATAAAATGAATCAGCAGTAATTTTGTTTACTTGTGATTAAAAATTTTTTTTTTATTTCTTTAAGCTTAATGTGTTTTTGAGGTGTAATATATTGTCACTGTTAAACATATGTAAGAGTCAATGATCAATAATTTAGAGTTGGCTATTAAATTCCTTAATTTTTTAGGATTAATTCATTCTTTCACCATAGTTCTGTGTATAGCTTAACTGTGGAGTCCCGAGATAGATCCCTGGCGTTCCCGAGAATTTTTTCTTTGGGCAATGGGTCTATTCGAGGTTAGCTCATCCTTATGAAGATTTATGAGTAGTTGCCTGAATAAAAAAGTGGCGAGTCCGCCAAAGAAAACCAAATTTAAGGTTGAGAGGTGAGGTGACTATTGCTGCCCTCGGTAGCAGCTATCAATCACAGCGAGTCAGCTCTACCTATCATTTCTTTATGGGGTGTTACACCATGTATTTTTTTTTTTATAATAGCCTAATTACTATATACAGCTATAAATTAAATATTGTGAAAATATCAAAATAATCAAAAAAATATATAACCACCACTTTAAGATTTTATTTGTAATTAATCTTCTTAATACCTAACTAAATAAAGTAAAACCTAACTAATTTCTTATGAAAATATATCGAGGTATTATTATTATTATTCTATCTTGAAATAAATATCAATTTGGTATTACATTTTTTTTTGTAATCCATTGAATGAGGATTTAATTTAATTCATTGAAGATATGCTATTGGACAATCAGTTGAGGATGTTGTCATAACAGGTCCATAAGTCACGGATTTAGTTAATCTTGTTATTTATTTAAGGGGTGCTGCTTTCCTTGGTATGCACAAAGTTTAAAATAACATCCAAATGCATTTTTAATTTAAATAACTGATAAAAGTTTTTGATTGATCTTCTGGTGTTAATGATCTGATTTACATGCAAATCTTAATCGACTCGATAACTAATAACTAGAATTATGAATTATTATTGTTACATCACTTAAATAAAAATATAAGTGATTGTAACTAAGACCAGTGGCAGAATTATTACAAAGAAGATAGGCAGATACTCATGAGGCTTTTCCCCCTTATGGGGCTGAACCCTGCGGGCCCCCCCCACCAAAAAAAAAAATCAAGCCGTAATCGAATCTGGGTCTCCATACTCAGTACCAGCAGCAGGTCAGAGGCTTATCGTAAAGGATTTGCTTGTTACCTTCTTGCCTGTTGATCTTATGATTTGGCAAATCATCGTTTTTTTTCTTGAATAATGCCTTACTCTTCTTAGTTCCATGCAATCAATTCATTACTGAATTAAGCTTTATTTAACATATTATTTTCCTTAAGCTGATTAAGCTTATCTATAATTTTTGATTGATTTAATAATTTTATGATCTAATATTATTTATGACAAGTTATATAATGACTTATTTACCTCTCTTTAGTGTGCAAGTCCTCGCTTGCTCAAGGAGGGTTCTTCTGCAAGGATGGCCAGTACTATTGCACCCCAGATTACCAATCGAGGTTCGGTACCAAGTGTGCCAGCTGCGGGAAGTATGTCGAAGGCGAGGTTGTCACCGCTCTTGGAAACACATACCATCAAGCCTGTTTTACTTGCGCTAAGTGCAAGTCAGTATCATACATAGTTTTTGTTTTTCTTTGTATCATTTTTCTAAATTTTTAAACTACATTATGTGTTTTTAAGTTAAAATTGACTGAACAAATTTTATAGCCAAGCCTTTCCAAGTGGTGAACGTGTGACATACACTGGGAAAATTGTTTTGTGTTCGAAATGTAGCAATCTTCCCGAGGAGAATAACATACAATCGCAGTCTATTACAGGTCTGTATTAGTGTAAAGTGTTTATTAATACTAGATAGACAAATGTTTTATTTACAAAATAATATCACAGAATACTAACAAAACCTAATGCCAGTTAAAAAAAATCCTTCTGCCAAGTTTTAGTCTTTAAGCCGTAATAAAAAAGAGTATTATATATACTCTGTTGCACAAAATTTAAAAAAAAACAGTAATGACACAAAATATGACATTAAAAGAGGTCTGTAACCTGAAAATTTGTAATTACTTCACCAGCTGTTTCCAGATAGGTTCGTGAGAAATTCTGCCTTAGGGTCTAATCTGAAACTGTTTCAATACTTGATAAAACAATCTTGAGGCCAAGTTGAATTGCACAATAGAACAGTTTTCTTCATTATCTGTGCTCTAGGACCTTTTAATTAGTATTAAGTAATTCACATCGAGCTTGAACATTATTCTGCTGCAACTATCAACATTTTTGCCACTGAAGTGGGTGAATGAGTGTTATGGGGTCTGACTGCCGCCAATTCAGACTTTGATAAACAGATTCTTGTGCTTTTATAAAACTGACTCTTTCTTATTTGGTTTTATAATTTTTAATATTAATCATAGCATTTCTGTTAAAATCCAAAAGGTTATTTCAATAGCTAAATATATGATCAATTACGATATTATGTTCTATTGATAATTTTCACCCACTTTCTTAACCTAAATATCTCATTTTTAATTATTTTATTAGCTAGAATTTAATGCAGTTTGTTATTCCGCAAATGATGTATTATAATTATATAATAAGTTATAATTTTTTCAGTAATTCTGTTTATATTAATCACAATAAATTTATTCGACAATTGTATCTATTGTTTTGATAAAGGCTTTCCATCCAGAGAAGGATATTAATGGACAAATATTAACTTAATTGTTCAAGTATATGGATAATATTATATTGTTGGTATAATTAAAAAAAATACTCATGTAAATCTTATGCACTATTTATTTGTAGAATGCAGCGGGTGCCATGGAGAATTAAAAGAAGGGCAGGCTTTGATTGCATTGGATCGGCAATGGCACGTTTGGTGCTTTAAATGCAGCGATTGCGGAGTGCCTCTTCATGGAGAATACATGGGAAAGTAAGCATTCTTTATGTATTTTTATATATGATTTTTTTTTATAGATTATTAATCAGTTTAATTTTGCTTGCTAGTTATTTTTTTGATATGGGTGACATTAATTTTTAAAGATCATTCAAATTTAAATAATATATGTATATAACAGTAAAAATTAAGGTAAAACATAATCGGAAAGGTAATAAATACTAAGTTCTAAGACAGGGATTTGTCTTAAGGTCTAATTATGAAGATGATCCAGCAATCATACAATAAAACTGTATTATTAAACAATTAAAAGGAGATTTTTATGTTTATGTTGGAAGGCTTGGATTTTGTAGGTTTGTTTTTATGTCTTTGTTTCAAAGAACAATATTTTTAATATCACTATGGATTACAGTACCATAAACATATCTAATTACTTATCTCAATACTGAAGTTTCGTCATGTTGCATATTTTGGCATATGCTTAGAAAGATATGCATAAATATTGGTGCCTTTAATTGATTAAATATTTGAGTGAAGGTATGTTTTTATCTAGTGGTGACAAACATTAATAAGGTTACTGCCAAAAACCTGATTCAATTTTTTTAAATATAATTTTGTAACTTGGAAAGCAATTGGTTTTTTCTAATTTTGAAGCTTGGAAATGTAACTTATTATTACAAGATGCAAATATCTTGTGAAACTCAATATTAAAGGAAAAGTGGAAGTTTCTTGATATTTTTTTTTCTCTATATATATATTATTACGTTCTTCAAATATTTTAGTTTTATTGTTAACTTTAAATTTATTTTATTTACTATTTATTATTAGGTTCTATTAACAAAAATAATTCTGGCAAAAAGATGTTTTTAATTACAAATTAAAAAAAAAACTTATATTAATTATTTATAAATACTTGTCTATAAATTTGATTCCTTTTCTTCTTTAATTCTCTTCATGCTTTAAACAAATTTATACTTCTGCTCTTCGTGCTATTTCTCTTCCGTTCTGCTTAAAGTCAATAACCACTAACCAACAAAGTTTTTAAGTTTTTCTTACTCTCAATCTCAAGCTAATAACATGTATCACGGGCTGATCCCAAAACTAGACGAGTATAATGCTCTGTGTGTTTTTTATTCTCACAAACAACAACTATATTATCACGGGCTGGTCCCAAAAACTAGTGAGTAATTATGTGTGTGTTTTCATCATCACAACAACCAGTATACTATCCTTTGTTTTTTCATACACTCTCACTTGTTTTTATTTTGCCTTCTTCATAAGTTGGATTAAATATTATATAAAAACTCCACAATCACTAATATCACAACAATATTTAGTTATATTAGTCATAAGCAGTCATTCATTGTTAAGTTTATATCATATTTGTGTCTCATGTTATTATTGAAAAATGGATTCTAACTTTTTTTCTTTTTCAAGAGATGGCATTCCTTACTGTGAGAAAGATTACCAAAAACATTTTGGGGTCAAGTGTGCCTACTGCACTAGGTTTATATCTGGCAAGGTCTTACAGGTAATAAAATTCTACACTTTACAGCTGAAAGCTATTTGTATTTTGATATAGCTAACATTTTTTATTTATTTATTATAGCTATCATTTCATTTTTTTTTTTTTTTAACGTTTTTTATTTTGTAGGCCGGCGACAATCACCATTTCCATCCGACGTGTGCCAGGTGCACTAAATGTGGTGATCCCTTTGGAGATGGTGAAGAAATGTATTTACAAGGTAATATTAATTTATTATTTTTCTTTTATCTTTTACATCTGACTAATACAATAAACTTCAGGGCTCATTTAGAAAGATATGAAGATTTTAAAAAAATAGTCTGTAGTTGTTATGTTTTCTAAATTAGAAACGTTTATGTCATCACTCCTGACTTTGTCTTACTGCTATTAATTAAATAGAAAATTACTTGGTTCGAAAAACAAAATTTTATATCATTTTGAGTTGGTTATAAAATTAGAGATGACTTTTTGACTAAAAATGCCTAGTTTGTGTTATGAATTGTTGAACTATAATTACAAAACATCAAAACTGTTATTAGCATTGTATTTACAACTTTAAGTTAACCTTTTATTATTGATAGGTGCTTATTTTCATTGTACTTTTATTTGACTTGGTTTTTTCGGCTATTTATTTATTAAGTATCAAAAAGATTTTGTATTGGCTTTGATCATTGTAAATATAATTTATTCTTATTTATTTTTGTCCGTTCAAATAATAATTTCACAACCGCAGTTTTTTGGAAAACATCTAATTATGTAATGTTAAAAAACCTTCTGTTTTATCATTTTTTTTTTTTTTTTGGAATTGGGAATTTGTGAGTCACTGTTCTCAAATAGTTTATAAGCACATTTGCATATTGTGCAATCATCCCTGAAAATTTTTTTATAGAAAGCCATTCAGTCATTTGACCTGAATCCTCGATCTGATGACCTTGAGAGAATCCACTTATAGCAGCTGAAAAAACAACAATTCCTATGAAATAATTTTCATGATAAAAATTATCATGTTTGTTCTTTTAATTGCTTTCACGCTCCATTTTTTTTCTTTTTTTCTGTGCATTAAATTTTTCACTTAATTTAAAATTGATTTTTTACTTGTCGCATGTATTTCTTTTATATAAAAAATTTTTGACAGTGGATGTGTACAGTGATATATTTAATAAAGGTTATAATAGAAATTTTCTCATTTTGCTGATTTTTGATTATTCATTATTATTAATTAATTATCTAACAATGTTTATGAGACATAACTGTTCACTTTTTAATACTTTCACGATATATTTTCTGCCATACCTCAAGTTGTACCATTATTGTTATGGAGAACGTCATTATTAGAAGGAAGAAGGTTATCACTGTCAGACTGACTGTCAGAGATACATCACAGTCTATTTAACAATATAATTGTTATATTCTAGTTTTTAATGTCTTTGAGAATCAAACTTAAGACTCAAAAAATGGGCTATCTATAGATTATCGCTAGAGCAGGAATTCGTAAAAGCAATGTTATATGCATAACTTTTGGAGGTTATAACTATTTACAAAAAGTAATTAAAATCACTTATGATGAAATGATGCATCCCACTTGATTTGATTTTTTTTTTTACTCGAATTATTTATTATTTCATTCACTTCCAGATTGATTTGAAACTTTGCATATTATTTTCGCATTTCTGATGAAAGTATTTATTATGATGATATTTCGTCTTTGCAGAAATTTCTTATTTATTACCTTCTTATTCGCAAGGGGTCAAAGAACATTATAGCAAGTTTATAATGAATAATAGTTTATTTAGCAGTTCATTTTGTATGATTTGAGTTAGTACATTAATTAGCTAAGAAAAAACTTTTTCGTTTTTTGCACCAAAATATTTCATTTTATTTGTTAAACCTCCTTGACCAATGTTGACACATGTTACTTTTCCCAAAAATCCAGTCTATCTTCTCATTGACAGGTTGTCCTCCTTCGGGGCCACACCGTGAATAATGCCTACCTCCCTCTTCTAGGGATCAATTTGTCCGATCTCTAGCTGAGTTGGGATATCACAGGGTGTTCTGAATATACCCTGCTGGCTTATGCTGCTGTAATTTAAAACCAACTAAAAATTATTTTCGACCCTCAATTGAAAAATCTTATTTTTTTGATTGATAATTCTTTTTAAAACATCATTACAATTTACGTTGTAATTTAGAAACATTGACTCAGATATATATTAACCGGGTACTTATTTGTTAATGAAAATTGAGAATTTATATACGAATTCCGATCCAAATTTGCACGTTATGTATAATTTTAGCTTTCATTTTGTGTTGTATGTTTCACATCATTGAGTGGTAAACCACATCCTTGATAATATTAATATATATTTTTGTTATTAGGTTCAGCCATTTGGCATCCTAGGTGTGGGCCTGGACCGCAGGCGGAATCCCTTGCCAACGGCCACTCTAACACCGAGCTGGACAGGATGTCAAACAGTGAGTTGCAGGTAATATCGATAAGTTAAACTACAGTTTGCTCTTTTCACCTTATCTACTACCAGCTAAGCAGATTATTTAGTAACTTTTGGCTTTTCTCATCTCAGATTGCAAAGTACAATGCTTTTTATTTTATTTATATTGCATGTAACTTTAAAATATATTTTTATGCCATGTAAACTTTTTTTTTAATTTATGCCTTTTATTTATTTATTTTATTATTTATTTTTGTCTATCTTCCATTTGAGAAGTGGAAATTATTGTGGTGTGCACTTGTGTTGTGTTGTTGCAGTTATCTCTCCGATCGCAAGCAACTAGTTTGAATGGTTCCCTCTACGGCATTGATCGAAAGGTATGATTTAGAAGTAGTATTTGAATGACTGGCATGAACAATGCTTTTTAACAATACAAATTATTTTTTTCGGGGGGGGGGGGTTTGATTGTATTGTGAATCGGCTTAGGTTAATAACAAAATATGTTAAATGTTCATCACTTTTATTAGTTTTTTTTTTATAATGTTACAAATGCCATGCAATGCATATTTGCACTAGGATCTGCATAACACGATAAAGTCAAAGGTAGTTTATACAGCTAGTTTAAAAAAAAAGTTTATTAGCAAGACAAGAATTAATAATAAATACTAAAAGGTGGATTGGATATAAATAAATATCTAATGGTTATTGAAATAATGGATATGAATCTGTTGGACAGTTTAAAGTCAGTAAAAGAAAAAAATATAAATTTTGGGATTACAGGAAATCAAAAGACAAGAGTATACTTGCTAGTTATGTTCTGTAATCCCACTTTTTTAACAATTACTAGGAAAATAAATAAAATAGAAGACGTGAGGTCTTTGAAATAGAATAGAATCCCAGCCCCAGAGCTGTGGCATGGAGGGATAGTACTTATCTTGTTATCAAGATTTGACGGAGACATTCATAGTATTTTTATATTTATTTAGTACTTCCTCTAATTGAAAATACAAATTTAATATATTTTTTTCATTTACCTAAGTGGATACGGAATAAAACACTTACTCATACTGCTGCAGGCTGTTTTTATAAGAGCTGAGCTTAGTTGAGGAATCATCTAGACTTTTTAACGTATCTTTTGAAGTATTAAAATTATGTTGTGACAATTTTATCCGGTAAAAACTACAAGTACAGGGTTAATATCTGATCTCTAACAAAATGGTTTATTGCAATATTGTTCATGTCACTCAGTTAATTATTTTATTTTATTTTAAAAGATTAATTAGGTTTTTATTTAGATGTAGAAAGTAGAAGATAGTAGTTCTCCAAAGATATATGTTTTTTTTATCTCTTTAAAAAATATCGTTGTTACCCAAAGTTATTAGCATACTTGCATGTTTTTCTGCATATTCGTGTAGAAAAATGATTTACTTCTTTTAAAAACCTAACCTGCGTTCTTCCATGAATGATGCATTTTGTACTTATTTAATAAGGGAACTAAGCATTTGTACTCGTTATTTTAAATTAGTTACCTTGCTGGGAATGAATAGTTATGAAAATTTTATTTGAAAAAAAACATTTGAGAATGTTTCGTCTACTTTCATTTTTAGTCTCTTAAATGTCTCTCGATATTGTCGTTCTCTTTCTGCATTCTTTATTTGGCTTATATACAATTTAATTCGTTACTGATATGAAAAATGTTAGTTGGTTAAGTAAGCCCGGGGTTACAATCGTGGCCTTGTTACTATCTTCATTACTATTGTTTTTATTGTTAAGTATTAACCTTTTTTTTTTTTTACTATATTAGTTTTGCTATATGTGCTACTTAGAAGAAGATATATATATATATATGAAATATGGTGTAGAATATGAAAAAACAATATTGAGGATTAGTTATAGGACTGCACAAACATTTAAATGATTGTGTTTAAACTATTAGATATTTTTGACCAAAAATGCTATATTTTATTAGGTAAATCTAAATGTTGGACATTGAAAATCGCCTTTTCAACAAATGAAAAAACTTTTGTATAGGTGAAGTATTAAAATAAAAAAAGGGATGTATTTCTATTGTTTGCTCTCAAAACTTTTATTTTTTATTATTTTTAATATTATCTGAAATATGTCACCAGTAATGGGGAGAATATCAAAATGATATTATAATTCTTATGAGATATCAGATAGGTGTATTTTTTGTGGCTCTCTTACATTAATGGTGTTTTCTTTACAAGAATGTAATTTCTAACAAATATACGCTAGTTTTATTCTGTAATCGGCTATTTTCATTTTAAAATAAACCCAAAAGATTTTGTCTAACACCTGCCAATTGCTGCTGGTGTAGTCACGCATTCATAACACCCGTTATCAAAATGTTCTCTAGCACTTTAAAGAATAAAATTTATTTATCATTAATTAATTAGAGTTTGCTTAGTTCATTAGATGACTGTATTGATTATTTAACACAGAGAGCAGGGAGCCCTGGGCTGCTTCTACGAGAGTACCGAAGAGACTATCCGGACATTAGCAGGATCTACACCTATAGTTATCTGACCGAGGAACCTGCGTATCTGAAACGACCGATCGAGCCTTACGACAAACCTCCAGTGTCGCCTCACTTTCATAGACCTCCTTGTAAGTAGTTATTTAAGTTTTCTTTTTGAAAAATATATTTGGGTCGTAGCTATACATTTTATCTCTTGATATCATAAATTAATATAAATAATGTCCTGTGTTGTGCCAACTATTCCACCACAAATAAATAGAAATCCTCCTCGGAGCAGAAAACACCCGCCTACCTTCTATATGTTATCAATAAAATAAAGTGTTCTTATAGAGAAAGGGGACTAGTTCACAACGCGGTCAGAGCTCACTAGGGGCCTAGCCTGGCCTCAGACCTGCCTATATAAGGCTTTTTCAGACACTTGAAGTGAACACTGCTCTCTCTCTCTGCACTGGCGCTTGTTGCTCTACTCGAACCAGGTCTTTCTTATTCAACTACCTCTGCAGCTCTTTTTCCTAACGTTGCTGTTTAAGTCCAGCGGTTTCATACCCCACACCTTCCTAGTGTGATTCTCGGGCCATGTCTCTTTTTTTGAAGAAAAAATTGTTGTATTATACTTAATTTAATGCCTAAGAGCACCCTATTTTAAATTTTTTTTTTTTGCAAAAACAATGAACACAATAATTGTATAAAATTTGTATGACTTACTAATGCATTTAGAAACAGATAAAATTGAACATATATAAACTTTTATTTTCAGATGGTGGTGGTATAAGAGGTAGCGGTAAATGGTCTCGACAGGGTGGCGGTATGATGGGTCTAGTAGAAAGTCTCCGAGAGTCAAGACCGAAATCTCCACATATGAATAATGAAGAGCCCATAGAGCTGGCTCACTTCCCTGATGCTCATCCGCCTGGTCCTAACGAGAAACCTAAAATTGAAAGGGACGATTTTCCAGCTCCGCCTTATCCATTCACTGACCCTGGTAATTTCATGACATATTATATTTATCTTATCTTTTATTATAACTTTTATTGCCTGGGGCTTTTGGACATTATTTCTTTACTTTAAAGCAGTATCTTAGCCACTCTCTGGATCCCATTTGACTTGTTGCTCCCCCGTGGTATCTTTTGTAACTTACTTCTCTGTATCTGTATCCAAACATTACAAAAAATAAGAATATAGTCGGTTAAGAAGAATGGGGGAGATAAAAACCAAAAGGTTCTCCTGACCTGCACATTATTTATATTGAGCAGTAGAAAGTATTCATGCCATATTTGGTACCTAAGGGAGGGGACTGTTCATGGAAGCAACAGGTAAAATCCCGAGGTTGACGTAACAGAATTTTTTCCAAGTCAATCAACAGTATTTTTGTGCAAATCATTTAAAAAAAAAAGGATTTTAAGAGAATCAATTGGGTCAGAGTGAAGGAAGAATGGGTGAAATATGTCGAGGTTGTTACCTCCCTTCCCCCCTATGTTTTGAAATATGTAGCTGAATAATCCTACTAACTATAGATCAGCAGCCTTAAGAGGTAGCAGAAGATCCCTATGTATCTTATGTTAAGTTTTTTATTTTAGATTAAATGTTGTTGTTTTTTATTTAGAGAGGCGACGACGTTGGTCCGATTCTTATAAGGGGGTTCCAGACTCCGAAGAAGAAGATGAAGTAGATGCTACTACTAATACTACTACGGCTACTACAAAAACTACTGATACAAAATTGAAAGTATGAATGATTTAAATTTTCATTGTTTAGTTCAAGTTATTAACTACATCAGGTTTAAATCATTAGTCAGTGTATTTTATTTTTATTTGGGCTCTATACTTGGATCAATTACTGACTGATGGAAATTTCTTTGCTAGTAAAATAAAGTTAATGATCTATCTAACCCTTTAATTTTGTGAGCGTGCACACCTGGCTATACTGGCTTTTTACAGCTTAAGGCTCATATTTAATTCTTACAATTTAATAAAAAATGCACAGGCGCTTGACTGATGCTGATGTTTTTATATATATATTTGTTTTCTGAGAAATAAACCAAATTATGATAATATTTAGTAAATCCAGGGTGAAGTAATCAAAAAGAGATATTTTCCATGTTCAGTAAAAAATTGTTATAGTAATAACAATTGAATTATAAAATATGTACTTGCAATAGAATTTTATATAAAAAAAAATTACTTTTAAAATTACAAAAATATGAGTTTGAATGATGAATCTGTTAACCATACTCTCAACATATAATCTTTAATGATTGTGATGATGTTAAAAAAAATGCATTTGAATTGAGTTTTAAAGCTGAAATAATAATGTTACAATCATTGTTTATAAAACAAAATTTTGTTAGTTTCCTCTCACCTGTCAATAAACATTAGTAATTTGATCAAAAACAGTGTAAACGAATTCATTAGTTATTAAATAATACAGTAGTATAATATTTTTTTATTGCTTTTGGTCATTGCAGAAAGAGGAAGCTGAGCTGTCAAAACTATCTTCTGGAATGGGTCGTGTCTTCTTAGCTTCGGTGAAGGAACGGGAGAGGCTGATGCGCCAGAGGCAGCTCGACCCAAGGAACGCCTCCAGGTCACCGTCAGCCTCCTCTCAACCACAGTTAAGGCTCAGATATCAGAGCCCAATCAACGCCTGTGAGTACTCATATCATCCTAATCCTATAACGAAAGCTTTATCATTCTCTTTTCTTCTGAATTTACTTTCTTATTTTAAATACAAAAATTATGTTAACCTTGGATTCAAATCACTAATTGAATTTCATTCTATTTTTTATAAAAATGGTCCTATAAACTATTATTTCATATTAATGATGTATAGATCAAATAATCGTATTTAAATGCGCTCAGAAATGAGAGGTATAAACTTTTTGCATTGAATAGTTTCTTCGATAAATATTTCGTTATCAAGGATAAAGAAGTGAAGAACAATGGTTAAAGGGTGTAGTGACACTGCTATCAGGAGTTCAAACCGTGACTAGTTTCAGCCCAAGTGCTCTTCAAACTGAGCCAACGCTGTTTCCTCCAGGCTATGTCTCTATCTTTCTCTTAGTGGCTGGTTTCGTTAACTTTAAAAACATTGCTAATTACTATTCACTAAGTAAATAAGTACTCAACTGGTTTTAATAAGTTAGCTAATCATTTTTTTAAATTTAATTTTGAACTGTAAATTGATTAATATTGTGTTGACATACAGTAAGAACATAAACACTCAGAATATTCTGCACCAAAGTAGCATTACATGCAGGCCCAGAAATTGTCTTGTGAACTTAATACCGAATCCAAAACATAAGTGGTACTGATTAATACTTATCTTAAATTATTGTGCCATTCAAGCTGTCGAGTAGTATTAGATGCTATGAAAATTTTTAAATATATCTACTACTGGTGCATGTGAAATCAGGATTTTACTGACTATATATTTTAATTTTTACTCAATTTTTTTTATAAGGAATGGTCTTACATTTACTCTTAAGCAACTAATATAATTTGATAAGGATAAATTATAAAATATAGTCCCTTACATAATTGAGAATTATCCTGAAACATCATTGGTTATTATTTCTTGTGAGTCATTTGACATGAAATCACCAAATTATGGTAATAGAGAAATATGTTGTTTTATTAATATATGTTGTATTTCAATTTTATATATTGAATTTATATAGTTTAACTTAAAAAACTTGATAAATAAAACATCATTTTTCAATATCTTCCTTGTATTGTAAATACTTATCTAATTTCAGGAAGATATTTTGATCGGTTTGTGAGTTATTTATTTCATCAAAAAAAGAGGTTGCGTTTAGAGTGCCCTAGATTAACGGCGAATATCTCCAGGCTAGTCTAGTAAATTGCAGGACTCTAATATGTTAATTGGTCAATTTTTGTTATAGATCTTTTAACAATATTTATTTTGCTCTTTATTTTAGTTTACATAATCGATTAATGAAAGCATATCATTACTTAACACCATAGTCTCGTTGAGAAAATGAAAATTTTATCTGCTTTTGTAGATTTTATGAAGTAGTTTAGTTATTGTTTGGACTGGTATGAGGTTAAAACTTGTTATATATTTATTATCAACTATTATGAGCAAACGTAGCTAATTTTAATATAAAATGTTTTCTAGATAACCATGCATGTTATGTTGTGTAAAACTTTACTTGCTTGGATTGGAATTGTACTGGTCAAAAGTAATGTAGTCAAAAGATACATAAGTTTCTTCATATCTTTATTATGAATGTGTTGACTTGCATTGTAGGTCTGCGTCATGTCCTGAAACAAGTGAGCAATAGAACTCGTGGACATGCTGCTGATCTGCTGATCGGTGCAGCGCGATCTTTCATTGAAGAAGTGAAAACTTTGCAATTAAGGAATGTTTAAAATGTTCCTCTTGGCTGTTGGTTTACTTGAAAAAGTTGTCAATCTTGCAAGTCACAAGTCAACGATAATTGTTGGGCTAGTGCAATTCTTGTATTTATCAACGAAACAGTGTTGTCACTTAATGGTTGTTAACAGTTTCAGATCATCCTAAAAAAGTCAACCATATAATCACTATGATTTACTGTAAACAAGTAACATTAGAAAACTGTTTTAATTAGGGCGACAAAAACTAACTAGTAACATCAAATACTATTTCAAGCTTAAACAACTTGACAAAAAACTGCAGCTAGTTGACAATCGAGGTTAGCATGATGATGTTTACAAACGAGCCCTTGAAACAATGTGAATATATTTAGCGTTTATGAGAAGTGTGCAACTATTGCATATAACATTCCCGTATTTATTCATTGGTATGAGCTCTGCAACTCGCTCCCTTTTTTCATCCAAATTCAAGGAACGGTTGTGATCATCTGCTGTAGTTGACTCATTGTTCATCAGGTGGTGGCCATTATGGTTAGGATGTACATAAACCAACTATTTGATTGATTATCTCATTAAAATAGTCCGTAATTAACAGCTTAACATCCTTTTTTCAGTGATAATTATTTTTAATTAGCGAAAGAAAAAAAAGTGACAAGGCCGGAATTTTGAACCTGAGCTCTCTGGCCTGGTGCTTTTTTAATCTCAGCTGTAACGGATATAGTAGTTGTATGCAGTTATTAGATATATAGTTGTATTATAAATCATACAATAAACATGTCAATATCAGTATCATCGAACCTCAAAAAACATTGACAATGTTTCCAAGGTTAGACAAACACAAGTAAAAAGAGGATAATAAAGTGGAAATTATGATCTTGTATTAGTATTATTCCTGTTTTACATTAGTAGAAAATTTTTGAGTAGTTAGGAAGTTTAGAACCATTTTTTCCCCAAATTTCTGATTATATTACATAAATTGT
Source organism: Acanthosoma haemorrhoidale (assembly GCA_930367205.1). Classification (NCBI taxonomy): domain Eukaryota; kingdom Metazoa; phylum Arthropoda; class Insecta; order Hemiptera; family Acanthosomatidae; genus Acanthosoma; species Acanthosoma haemorrhoidale. Next base: position 55,684,479 of record OV884014.1, read on the forward strand.
TTGTATTGGTAATGTGTTATGGTTGTTTTCTACATTAATTTATAGCAAATGAAAATTTTGAGACCAATTTTAGTTGAAAACATCATGAGGAAAAAATTAAAAATTAAAAAAAAAAGACAAATGAATGGTGTAGTGTGGATTGTGAGTGATGAAGATGTTTGCAGCTCCTTCGAGACACTTGGATGCGCCTCGGCCATGGGAGGATGAGGACACTCTAGACAGGTGCTCTAGCTACAGGTCTTCTGTCGGCCGATCCATCCCAACCATTCCCACCTACAATGGTAACTATCTATAGAGTGACTTAATATTATAATGATAATATTGCATCAAAAACTAACTGGTGCGTCGCTTCTTTATCAATTTAACTATTTATATCTTGTAGTTATTATTATTAACACCTTAAAATGGTAAGGATTTACGTATTTTAACAAATTTAAAATTCCATTTGTTTATCTTTTTTTATATGTATATATATCTATCTGGGCACTAGTCTAATATACTGTAATGATATTTAGTTATATCAATATAAATAATCACTAATATATAAGAGCTAGCACCTCATCAAAATGTAGGGTCGAACGAAGGTTGTCACGATAGTTAGTAGGGAGGCATGATAGGTGCATAGGTGCTAGTGTGTGGCTGGCACTACGCATTATTTTTCAATCTCAAAAATTTGGTTTTCTTAACCAAATTTGCTTATTTATTCAAGTAGCTACTCATTTATCCATATGAGGCTGAGTCAACCCTTATCAGACACATTATCCTAAGAAAAAAATTCTTAGATGATACGGGGAATGAACCCAAATTTCTGGAGTTATGTCAGTATATTAACAAATATACTACGTGGACTGTGCATCTGTATTTTTTAAAATATTATATTTGGCTACTCACATTAGTTGGCAAAATGAAGTGATTTTTTTTCTCTGTTTTATTTAATTAATTCACTTATAAACACTTACTATATGAATTAGATAGGTAAGGAGGTAGCAAAAGATACAAAAGTATATTAATTTATTATATGAAATTCCATTTATAAAAATCTCAGGTTTTGGATTCTAGTTCAATCTCCGGGATATTTGAGTGTTGTTTCATCAGAAACAGCTACTTAATACTTGAATATAGTATAAATACTAATTGCTTATTTATTAAAATTTGTGTATAAAATATGTAGAAAAAACTCGTCATTTATTTTAATTGGACGAGCTTCTACGGAGTCTATTCTCTTTCATAATGTGAATCATAGTTATTTTTATAATTTACTAAACAGTCTATGATCATCAACTCCCATAACTTTTTAAAACTGGGTCAGACGTCTCTCTTGCTCACTTACTTGTGACCGCTCTTGGTCTTTACCCTTGAATTTATTCTCCAAACATATTGCCATAAGCTAAATGCTAATAACTAGATCCAGGTTGTCCCGCCGTTACAGTTTAAAACAAAAGAAGCTATTTTTCACAATAAGCATCCCCGGAATATGTAGAACTATAAAAATAATTCCAAAACAGCAAATACAATCTTTGTTTGCTTATTTATTTAAGCCCCTCTACTGTTATATTTATGAAAATGAAATCAATTCACTGGCCGCCTATGGGTTCGGAAACCTGGAATAATCATTTTTTGAATTAGATGCACTCTAACAATTACACCATATGAGAGCCTGAAGCAATGTTTAACGGCTTGGATATAGGTTACTCGCTATGAAGGAGAGCAGTTTGCAGTAATAGCCAAGGGTTGGTATGTTAAACTAGTACCCATACCTTGAATCATTCGAATCAATTTGAATCTGTTTCGTGAAGATTCGGCCTATAATTTCCTCAAAGATAAATAAGAGTTTTTATTTCAACGTGTTCATTAGTTGTGGAATATCAATGAATCTATATGATTGTTTAAGAATGATTTAGATTGATTCAGCTAATGTATTAGGCACGAAAGGGACTGACTGATAACAAATTTTCTATTGTCAAAGAGTATAAAATATTCTTTCCTTAATACGGTTTTCCTAAATTTTCTTTTGAAAACTTGTTATCTGCGATTTTTTTCCCTTACGTTTCACTTAAATACTATAAAATATGAAAACAAATGGATATTTTAAACTTAACATTCTCATTAATAAAAAGGATATTGTTTGTAAATGACGATTACTAATAGTTACTTTCCTCTTGAGCATTCAGCATGTTATACTAAAAATTATTTAAAAAAAAAAAAATACTGTTTTCTTTTATTAACTTCTTCAAATTAGATCATATTAATTTGAATCTGGTACAATATTTCTATGTGTAATAACTTATGAACTTATATCTGTTTTTAAATCTGTGATACAGTTGTTTATCATCTGATACTGATTACGTTAAAATCAGTATTATTATTATTATTATGTTAGCTATACGCTACTTAACAGTCCCCAAAAATTAACTCAAATAATACAATCAGTACCTTTACAGTAAACAGCTTTATTGCAAAATCATGGTAGCAATATTTGTTTTTTTATATATATAAAAATAATATATCTTTCGTCACAATTTTGTCAAAAAAATAAATTACATTTTTTATATTTAAATTTTGTACTAAATCATTTATCTGACATGAGTGATCGATACTAATTTAAATTCTTCAATTAATGAATCTTTTAATGCCAGTTTGTATTATAGATTTAAAATAATTATACATTCGTAATTACTGATCAGGTAAATGATGTTACAAACTTTCCATGTTTTTATAGAAAATCTTTATTAAGGTCTGTCAGTTTCACCTTAAAGAATTTATATTTATGTTAAATGTGTTAGCATGTTTAAAAATTTAGAAAATGGCAACTTAGTAATTAAAAACCAATATTATTTTCATTATTGGCTTTTAATTTTAAAGATAAATTTCCTGTTGTAATGGTATGATATTTCTGTACTCAAGTTGTCTTGGAAATATTGATATAACCTTTATAGTATGCTAAATATATTAACAAATGTTACTTATTTGTAACTTATTGAATGTATATTGACATTACATAAACATATCTTAAATATTAACATGTAAATAATAATTAAGTTATATGTATAAATACATTTGAGAGGATAGAATCAAACAGTTGGGTTATTCGCTACAGAAAAATTTGTAAGTGGGATCTTTTTAAATGGAGCATGTTGCTTTCTCGCATGTTGGAATGTTCAATATAAAACTATTATTCTAGTTGAAGTCTTTTTTTTTTTTCTTTTTTTTTTAATTTCCTTATTATCAATTAATATATTGAGCATGTACATGACTGTTGTTTTGTATCATTTTACTTATGTTTGTTTTATTTATGTGTTATGTGTATTTTTTTAACATTTCATAAATTATTGTTTAAAAAATTAGATGTGTATTTTTTTAACATTTCATAAATTATTGTTTAAAAAATTAGGTATGTATGTATTTAAAAATCAAATGCTTAAAGCATCGCCTAATAAAACTTAATGAATGACCAATATTGCTGCCGTAGTTGTCTCTAAAGAATTGTGTCACAGAAACGGTATGTGCTTGAACTGAACATGACCTTAGCTTCATTTTTGGTAATTTTAGTGTTCTCATGCACTTATAAGAAAATTTAATTTTTGGTATAATCCCAAAAGCCTTCTTTCACTTCTTCAATTCGGTTGTGTGGAGGCTGACAAATTTCCCCTAAATATGTTACACTGTTGAGAGGCAAGCAACAATATTATCTTTTGCTAGTGGTGTTTATACTACCAGCGCTTATATTAGTATAACTTAGATTAAATGTGTAAAAAAGTGGTTTCAACATCAAAAAACCTACTCTCGATCTGACAGTTCTGTTACGAATTTCCTCTTTATTTTATAATTAGTTAACTAATAACCTTAACATAGGTACATGATAATTGTAATTGAAATAATTAAGTTTTTTCAATGCAAAAAATGCCTTCTATTCTTTATTGCGTTTTTTTTTTTTTTTTCAACTAAGCTAAAACATACACTTCTTTATTCTGCAATCTTTCGAAATCAAAGGAATGTGTCGAAAGAAAACTATTTAAACAAACATTTTTCCATTGTTCTGCGGCAAGAGACTAACATTAGAGAGAGGGTGACTATGGGGGCAGGGGATATGTCATTTTAAGCTTAAAATAAAAATATGAAATTCAAAATAATTCAAAGCCTCACTGGACTTCAGGTGGGTGCACTGTCCTGAGACTGAGAATGCCTTATTAAAAAAAAAACAATACGTTCTTAATAATACATTAATTACCATGTACCCTTCATTTTATTAAGTGCCCTAGAATACCATTTGGAAAATATTAAAAAAGTTTATTACCACATCTTCAAACAAAATATATTTTTCTAAAAAAAAATTCTCAAGCTGGAGAAAAAAACTGTGTTATACAAAGGAAACCAAGTTACCCTGTACAAAAACAATTACAAGGTATAATAAAATTAAAAGGTATGGGGGGGGACACACATTCATCATCAAAAAAAAAATTCTCATTTATGAAACCTTATGATTTCTGAGGTTAACTTGGTGGTAATTCATTTTATATTTATCAAGTCCCCATAAAGGTAATTTGATTTTTTATATTGAACAAATTCATTTATTATAACCGAGTAAAAGAGTTTGTTAAGTTTATAAAAGTAAGTTTTTAGGTTTTCATCAAATTTATTAATTGATAGCGTTTCAACATGCTATGTATGTCTACATCGGGTCCTAAAAACAAGGAAATAACGAAGGAGTTAAACATGATTAGTTATAACTAGACTAGTTAGTCTAGTACCTATCTACTTAATTTACAAAATACACTTAGGTCTACTTCATTTTGTGTCGCATTCTTTTTTAACCTCCTAACTGTTGATATTATTTATTACCGATCATGTTTTTAACACCTACGTTATTTTCTTATTGTCAGGATCTGATGTAGACTTAATATACCATAATATGACAAAACACTCATTAATAAATCTGAGAAAAATCGTAACACTCTTCTATCAACCTAAGCTGAACTTGCAATTCATTTATTATAATTTACATAACTATCACTTTTAGAACTTATCCTTTGTATGTAATTGTAACGCCTTTACCTGTAATAGTCGAGTAAGTAATCTTTAAGTAATCACTGGCTGAATGTAGTCATTAACATTGCTTTTAATTGTTGTATTCATATATTTATTAAAATTATTCTGGGTGTTAATGTTTTCTTTAGATCCACCTCAATTTAATACTCTTAGTTTAATCTCTTTTAATTGGCAGTATTTATGCAGAAAACACTCAACCCGCTGTAATTAGTTTTCCAGAAGCAATTAATGCACTTGTGATTTTTTTTTTTATATATATATATTTTGTGCCATTTGGTTGTTAATTTCCTGGATTTTTGGGATTATATTCTAGTATGGGCTACATTAAAACTATCAAAGCAAATTAGGTATGTTCAAAAGATCGGAACATACTTTTTTTTACTATCAACTAAAATTTTGACAAAAAAACTTATTAAGAAATTTATTAAATATGAGATTTATATTCTGGGATCTGTTTGAAATATAATTTGTGTTACCCTGTCTAATCAATTTTCCATCGGGAAAAACTTTAAATCTCTAATAGCTGGAACTCGAGAAATATCTAGTTATTGAAAGAGGCCTAATTTCTTTCACGTTTAATCTATTTTTGTTCATACTTTTGTAAATCGTACAAACAAAAGACAATTTATCTGTTACTAAATGAAAGTAAAGCTTTGCCATTAGGGTTCAGCAGTAAAAAGAAATAAGCTCTGCATAACTACGGCCAGTCATATATATTACTATTTTGTAAGGCTCCGAGTGATTTCTAGTAAGATTAAAATGTTACATTTATTTCATTTTTTCTTTTTTTATCTTTTTTACAGCTTTATTTATTATTATCAAACTTAATTCTGTTTGGTGGTATGCATTTTAATTTTGCTGTTTGATGTACTCAGTCGTAGCCTAGTACTAGATATAGAGCGTGTTGCATGTGTGTTGTAGCCCAGACAGGCGGTGGCCATCACCAGATGATTGGGAAGGCGTCTACCCTCCCTCCGATGGTCTCCTCGAGGTATATGGTAAGTGGTTAGAGGTAGTTATCGTACTTTACAGACCCCACCCCCAATGGATATTGTTCACATTCTGTTACAGTTGTCAGTTCATTGAGGCAGGTTCCCAAGCCTGGTTACGGCCTCGCTCCGAGGTCACATACCTTCAGTTCGACCACTGTAAGTCCTCCAGAAATTTATAAGTGTGCCCATTATCTTTTCTTATTCCCTTGCCTCTTTTTTTTTTCCCCCCCTTTTTGGTTTATTTAGCTCTTGTTTGCTCTGTCAGTTGTGCTTTTCAGTTGCCATGTTTTACTTTATTTCTCATAGTATCGTGATTGTTTTAACTTATAGCCTTCTCGTATTTTCTCCCCAAAAAATGAAGTCATCGTCATATAATTTACCGTTTTATTTCAGCAGAATTTTAATGACTTTTTGTAGTCGTAGCCCACTTATGTCCCAACACTCACATATTACTAATCATGTTAAGATCTTTAATTTGAAGATATGCATTTTTTCAGTTATCAAATAATTGACTGATTTATTTGGAGCATCATCAGGGCATCAAATGAAACTACCATGAAAATAATGAACCTCTAAAAAAACTCTGATTGATGAGTTGTGACTTTGTAATTACGGTTAAAAAAGAAAAATTACATAATGTTAATCTAGAGAGTCAAGATTATAGAACAAATTCAACCTAGTATTTTTTATTATTCTGCGCCAAAAAATGTTAGTGAAAAATGTGTTTTAAAGTAATTTTTTTTCCATATGACCAAGTCAAAAATAATTTAAACGCTCCAATTTCAGCATTTTTGATTTTTTTCTAAATTGACATAAATGCTTGTGCAGTGTATAAATATTTTTCAACCTAGTATCCATCACAAATAAAAATAACAAGTTTCATTGAAATCTGTGACGAACAGAGCAAGACCTCCACTTGTTAGTACAGGTGTCATTAATATTCTTATTGATTAGTTGATTTTCATCCATCTGCAATTTTGAATTTTTCTCTTTAATCGGAAAATCGAATAGCTTACAGTAACTTACCAATTATTTTATTTGTTGGTAGAGGTGTTAATTCAGACAGAGCTACAGTAATATGTTTAATTTATTTTTTTTGAAAATTTTAATAGTTAAATTCTTTGTTAAGGGGTAACAGTCTTCAATTTTAAAAATGTATTTCTTTATTTATGTGATATTTCCCATCTATATTGATAATAATAATGAAGGCATTTTTTGTCTTTTTTTTATATGGTTGGGCTCAGTATCAGGCTTGGGTTCAGTATTTCTCCTTATTTCTATATTGTAGAAAGGTTTAGTAGTTTATACTTGAGAAATGTACCTATTTTCTTATAATTCTGCCGTGTATCCCCGATTCTTGGGTTGATCTATTAGTAGACTGTCCATACGTAAGTGGCCCTTCAATTTGTCTGGCTGTAATGTTGACTACACCGTGCACTATCTCTTAATAGCTGATCAGTTTGTTCGCAACTGCCCCTCGTCAGCATTACAGCATAGCAAGTTGTTACAAAATAGACCAATAATACCTATTGGCTATAGATAATAAAATTGCTCGTTACGAAGGGGGTTGTTGATAGCTGATAATTTTCTTTACCTGTTGTTTGCTTAATTCTTTTCACTTTTCAATTTTTTAATTATTATTACCTTATCTTCTTGTTTATTAATTTTATTTATAAGTTTTCCACTTGATTATAATTTGTTGCATCACTATCCAACAAAAGTATTGTATTACTCCTGCTTTTCTGTTTATTGTTTATTATTGCTTTTATATACTTGAATACTCTTGTATAATTTGAAAAAAATGTGATTTTAAGCCATAAAAATATAGAAGCATTTTCATGAATATAGTAAAGCACCATTTACTTCTACTAGGTACTTCATGATAACTGTCTTATTTTATTATATTTATACTAAACATATTTTCATTTAAAAATAACATATTTGTTGAGAAGAAAATTTGCCTTGGCCGAAAATCCCAGACCTTCAGGGATCAGAGCTTGCATAGTTTCATTCGAAAGGGTACAAGTAATAGTTAACAACTTTTTCGTCAAAGTTTGTATCTATTTTGGTTTGTAATTAACTCGTTATAGGTTATCATGAAATGTCTAACAATTTTAATGTATAAAAAAAATGACCTAATACTACAGTCGAGTCACTAAAAGAAAATTCTTGGCTAACTAGCAGTATTACCCAATGTCCAGGATAGTTAATTTGAAAGTTTCAGTTTTTCCTGTGTTCATTTTAACTCTTCTTCAATGAGTGAAGCTATTATGAACATTTGAATTTCTTTTTAAAAAGGAAAAGATTACGAGTATTTCTATCGATTATCATAGTCAAGATAATTTGATCCCCAATTTTGAAGAGATGACTTCAGATGTCAGATTAAAATATCTTGTAAACAGTAAGCGCTGGTATGTAAGTTTGAACCAAATTGTGAAATTTTTACCTCTTTAGTGATTTTAACAAAAAATAATTGAAATTATAAAATGATTTTTTAGGCATTAAGCTACCAATTGATCACTATGGAAATTTTTAGCACAAAAATTGAAAAATACACTTCTGGATAGTATTTTGATTTTTTTTTTTTGTATATGTACGAGGGTGGTCTGAAAAGTTTCCGACCTAACAAAGATACTAGACGTTTTTTCAGAAATTTATTTTTTATTATCAACATAGTCCCCTTGTAACTCTACACACTTCTCCCAGCGATGCTCCCATCTCTGTAACCCGTCCAAATAGTACTCGGCGTTTTTCTCTGCAAAATAATTGTTCACGAAGGTGATTGCCTCTTCATTAGACAAAAATCTCTGTCCTCCGAGCGCAATTTTTAGATGAGGGAACAAAAAGAAGACGCTTAGGGCTAGATTCACAGTTAAAACCGTAGTTCATGGATTTTCGCCATGGCAACCGCTAAGGTGTGAGAGAGACGGTGCATTGTCTTGGTGAAACAGGATTTTCTTTTTCTGCAAATGTGGCAGTTTTTCCGCAAGTTCTGCCTTCAGCTTGTCCCAACAAGCAGAACAGGCATAACATTTCTTACATATTAATAATAAAATGAAAATTGAATAATCCTAAATGGCCACCTCTGGCCTGTACACAGGCTTAAAGTCTGCGGGGCCAGTAGTCAGTACGTAGTGCTTCTTCTCCAAACTACTAGTGTGCTCCATTTTGCTAGCTTATTAACTATAGTAGTTCAAATCTGAACTTCCCGAGGGACAGTCCGAAGCCTTAATGAACTCAGGAACCTCCAACCACTGATGAGCAAATCGAGGCTTGTCTGCAGGGGATAAATCTTGCTGGAAAACCCAGTGTTTTCCACCTCATTCCAATCTTCCAATGACTTCTTGGGCTTCCCAGGAGTTGTGTGCATACAGACTGACTATTAAATTTGTCTTTAATCTTGTCCGAAAACAACATACGACGGTCATTGGTGTACTTGTTTAGCAATGCCTTTGCTTTATCTTCTCTAATCTTCCTTAAGTGAAGCAGTGAGCCTTTGTCCTTTCATTTGAAGGTAATTTTTGATTTGGGACATTGACCTTAGCGAAATACTCTAGGCTTCTCTCCACTGTGTCTAAATTCAACTCAGAGACAAACTAAAAAGGATTATAAGCTTCATATCGAATATAAACAACAAGCAGCGAGACATTTATTTACTTGCATTAGTATATAATTCTATCTAAGTCCAAAGGTTGTAACAGAACTTACGACAGGATACTAGATATATATTTTGTCATTATACAGTTTCTTAGTAATGTCCACTCAGTTCAGAGCATTTACTAGGTTTTTACAAAAATTCTTTTACATAAAATTGGTTTCAAAATCAATCTTGTTACAGTGGCATTTGAAGAGCCTAATGTCTGTATCCGCTAACTCTTTTCTGGTCGTCTATGAATTATGGTTTTCACACTTGAGTGATTCATCATCATCAAGTGAAGGGAAGGGTGACCTGATTGAGACACATGACTGGTATTTCTAACGCTTTGAAGCGTTTGAACCGAAGCACAGCTGTATTTTAATTTAGCACTTCATCACCTTCACATTTCTTCAGCTGACTCCTTCATACTTTATTTTTTTTTTTTTTTACATATTCCTTGCAATAGTAAATGAAACACAAAGGAAATTGGAACTTAATTAAATAAAGAATTCGCCAATTAAACGATGATGAAGATTACATAATCAAAGACAAAATAGTCAAATAATTATTTTGAAGTTAACCATGTTTTCATGGACAAGAATTTTTGTAACAATCTTGTATGATTTCGCTTTCATCACATTCATAAGTTATTGGTGCTTTACTATAGATAATTCTTAATGGCAGTTATCCAATCAAACCATTTTCCTATTTAAAAAATATTTGAGCAATAAATGTTTTTTTTTTTTTTTTTTTTGTTTTTTTTTTTTTTTTTTTTTTTTTTTTTTTTTTTTTTTAAAGATGAAAATGAAACATATCTATCACTTATCGGTCAATGTGCTTATTTCAGGGGGACTTTTCCTATAGCGGCTTAGGTGACAAGGCTCCGAGTACAGACTTCAGTAGTGCAAAATCAGACGGTAAACAATCTCTTTATTTATTAAAAGCTTTAAGTGCATCTTGAATTCAGTTACGACTTAAATATTTATTTTTGTTTCAGTTTCTGCTGGATCCATATCAGAGGTAGATAGAGCTACAATGGTAATTTTTTTTTTTTTTTTAATTTTTTAATTCTAGAATTTCAGGCACCTTTCACTCATGGATTATATTTATTTTGTGAGTTTGCATGCCGCTGATATTTAATTGGTAGTTAGTGTGATGGCAGAGAAATCATTACGAACGTATTTTTATTTACTTTGACCAGTTGCACTTTATATTGGCTTAGTTATACAAAAAGGTGTCAACTAACAACAAAATTTAGATTTTCATGATTTTTTTTTTGCTCCTCAAAAAAATCTATACTTTGAGAAATATAAACATGTTCTACAATTCACGATATGACATATGAATCCATTTATCCAAATTCTGTAAGATTGAATTAAATGCTTAACTATAAACACAAAATAATACAAACATAAAAACATGTTATGGAGAAATGAATGACACTGAATTACTTGAAGCGAATCCTTAATAGATATATAATCTCATGCTACCTATATTCAATTCTAGAAAATCTGGGTGGGGGATTAAGAACTGAACTACCTGGTAGTTAAACTAGAATATCATCATAAAGACCTCACTGAAAGCCATGTTTCTAATGAATCAAATTGTATTTTTAAATATATATTACCATTATTGGATATAGAAGTGGAAAAATAATATGAAGAGTTATTCAAGTGATTCAGTTTTTAATTATTAAATGATTGTGAAAATATTTCATTTTATTTGTTAAATCATCTCGATCAGTAAAAATATTAATTTTCAACAAATAAAAAAAATTGTGAATGACTTAAAATATTGATACAAAAATAATATATGAAATTGGTTGGAATGCATTAAATATGCAATTTCTATGATTGGCTCTCAAAACTTTATTTTTCAGAATATTCTTCTCTATTTTTTTTGTGTGTTTGTTACTGTCTTTAATGTCTGTATTCATTGTGAAAATAATCAGAACTTGAATAGTTTCTGAGCTAAGACTCAAGTCTTATTTCAGATTTCTCAAGAAATGTTTAATGTTATCCTATCGGGCTCTTCTTTGAATTAAAGAAACTTTTTTATAGTTTATTTTCACTTCTTCCCTTATCACAATAGTAATATCTAATCACAGGCTAGTAAGCAATCGTTATAGTATATATTTAAAATTTCAGATCAATAGAATCGATTTTATGACCGCTATCATTAATTATACAGACACACAAAAGAAATACAATCTTATAGTTTAAATATTGGTAATTGACTGATCCATTTTTTTTGGTTGTATCTTTTTGAATAGAATTAGTTTAGATATTATGATGACTTGAGTAGTCAGAAAGAGCTTTATTTATGTCTTGTTTAAATATTGAGTTTGTATTTTTAGATAATTAGCCATATATATTTTAAATTTCATTATTTTCAGAGTGTCGGAGGGGCTTCATACTTGAGGAGGTCGTTACCTAATATGTGTGCCATACAGCACCCTGGGAAGGTCTATCCTTACCACTTATTGATAACTGCAAACTATAGGATGCCGCCTGACGTGGATAGGTGCAACTTGGAGGTACGTAAAATGTCTGATATTTACTTATGATAATTTACCAATGGGGATATTACTAATATATTTTACCTGATGATATAAAAAAATTAAATTAAATACTTACTTAAACCTCTAAGGCTGTAAGTCGATATACAACCCCATGTGGACACCAAATAACCTCTTCGTTACCAATAAATAAGAATATCAGGTTTTAATATGTAAAAATAAAAGATTTCTTAATCATTGATATATTTTTCATTCAATTCACTATTCTTTTAATATCTAAATAAAAACTCACACGCTTGGTTCAGACAAACTAACATTTGTACTTACATCTAAAATAACCTCATCAGTGCTTAACATTAATAATTATCTCTTGCACTTAAATTGTTTCTAAACGTCAGAGAATTGTTGAACGAGTTCAGGTACTTACATATTCGTCTTCAGTATGGACACTTGCTTAGTGGATTCGTTGATATGAGACATCTTTCATCTTCCTCGTTGGCGTACTTCGCAATCTCTTCATACTACTGCCCGACACAATTCAAGAATGGAATATCAAGGATCTCACCCCCTTAATGCTCCAACCCAAGTATCTCTGCCGGCATACTTCTTCTCATGGATTCTGGGCCGTCCTTACTAGAATAGGCCGTTTATCACTATTTCCCACTTACACCTAAGTTCTTGTCATGGATTCTGGGCTGTTTATCACTATTTCCCACTTATACCTAAGTTCTTGTCATGGATTCTGGGCTGTTTATCACTATTTCCCACTTACACCTAAGTTCTTGTCATGGATGGTTCACATTGGTCCGTGTTCTTATCTCGCCTATCTCTTATCTACCCGTAATAGCAAATCTAATCTTGTTTTATATATTTATCTTTAATATCAACTTCAATTAATATTAAGAATAACATTAGAATATTTATTTTTTTATAGTAATATACAATTATAAGAAGGGATTTCCATTTCCAGTGGTTTTATTGAGGCCATTTCATGTGTAATCATGATCGAAGAAGTATATTTGAACATGCGTTCTATTCTGATGCATTTTAAAGATATTTTAATGCAAATTAACTGATCGTGTTTTTTTTTTAATTATTTAATGGTGGCATTTATTGCTTGATCTCAAGGGTAATTGAGATGTTGAAAAGAACAGGTGTGTAAGATATCACACTAAATGTTCCAACTCTTTAGGACAATATTTCTCAACAGGGGTGATTTGCTTTTTCTTAGAAAACAGCGAGTAAAAAATAAAATGTTAAATTGCATAAAAGTATTATTAACAATAACAGTTAAGTACCAACCAGGTATAAAGGGACTATTACTCAAACAGATGATCTGGGATTGACACTGAATTCCATTTCACCTGGTTTCGCCAAACTTAAGTGAAAGCCACCATTTAATATGGAGGCTCTCTGCTGGTTAATTAATTTTTGCGTTTTTGCTAAAATTGTTTTAAAACTTCCTTCCTAACTTAAGTTTTGGTTCCTTTCTTACATTAAATTAATACGATTATGAATAATATATTTTTCTATCAACTAGAGAAACTGCACCTGAATGTGGGCATTGGGCAAAAATGGTTGGAAACCGCTGTTTAATTTATGACATTTCTTTTCTTACTCCATGGTTTTAAATCAATTAGTCAGCTGTTAAGGATTATTTGCAATATAAAATATTATTTATTACTATTACTTAATCATTAGATCTCAATAAACCGTTTGAAAGCACACAGATGTACAACTTAATAATGTATTCGATTCCTCTGAAGCATAGCTATGCAAAGCAAGTACTCCAGATAGAATTAATTAATTACTAAAAAAACAAAACAGGAATTCCTAAATTGTTTCCTAGAATGAAAAAATAAGTGGGATCCATGCTGACCTCGACTAGTTGTGGTTATATGTCATTTCATTTATTTCAGATGAACATAATTATAATAATCTGATTTTGTCTTTTCTGTCTAGCGGCACTTATCTGAAGCTGAGTTCGAAACACTTTTCCAATGTACAAGAAGCGAATTCTACAGACTTCCCCAATGGAAACGTAACGACCTCAAAAAGAGAGCGAGACTTTTCTAAGCTAATTTTATTTCTGAAATACAGGAAGGACATTCATAAGTGAATTTAGCTTGCATATCAATTTAACATTTAACTTGCCACGATCGCAGGTTTATATTTAACGCTGAGAAGTAAGTTTCTTGAGTTACTGTATTTTTTTTTTTTTTCTTACATGAGGAATAAGCATTTCAAGAATGTCCTTCTAACATTTTGGATTAATCTAGGAGTAAAGCACAAAAACATATGTAATATGTATAAAAAATCTAAAAAAAAAAATATTTATTGAACTGCCTTAAATTAAAAAAATATAGTTTGTGTGAGTTTTGTTTCTCAAATATTGAGAATGTGGTTGCAATTGTATCGAGAAGCCAGAGATTGTTATTCCATGTGATTGGGCCTAAAGGACTACTTTAGCCTTATAGAAGAATTGTATTTTCTTATCATTGTGTAAGTTTTACCTTGTCCTCTTCTTTTCCTGCACTAGTCTAGTCTTTAGTATAGAAGAGCATATATTTTTCCTCCATTTCCCACCAAACAAAAAAATATATATCCATTACCTTTATCGGCTTTCACTAAGTAACCTGTTTCACTCTGTGTTGTTTTGTTAATTAATTAAAAAAAAAAAAGATAGTATAAAGTGGAAAAGAAAATCAAATAAAACTGTGTTAATTTACAGGTGCTGATATTGGTTGCTTTTTTAGTGTGTAATATGTATAGAATACTATCGTTTGGACTCATTATTGGTGTTGGTTTTAGCCTTTTGGACGCCTAAATTGGCAAAATGTAAGAACATGTTTATTCTTTTCCTTTTATATTGGGAATACTGCTATAAACGACTTGCCTTGGACGGTTAGAGTTCGGATGTATCAAATAAATGGTGCTGTTTCAAACCAGTATTGGGTCCCTTGTGTGCTTTCAAGTGCAAATATAATTTTTTTTTTAATTTCTACTGTAGCATAGTGTATATTATTATATGGAAATAGAGCAAACCTTTCTCTCTATATATATTGGTCATACTTCCTGATAATTTTATTCTTTATTTTTTTTTTAATTGGAAAAGCATTTATTTGTACATTAGCTGAGCAGCACATTCATTCGCACTTAAATCGCAAATGTAATGGCATAATCTTCCAATAATAATTCCATAATTGCAAATGAATGTTTTTTGCATTCTGAACATCTAATGTGCTACTTTGTGTTGTATTTGAAGTTTAATAAATTATAATATATTTATTCAATCTAATGTTGTTTTATCTGTATTTATATATTTTTTTTATGCCATATCTCCACTTCCCATCATCTTAAGGATTTCTTACTTTTTTCAATACCCTGCACCACTTTCTTCCTAGCCTCTCAGAATAATAAAAGGGGCCTTTTTAGATGGTAATGTATATCTTCCCCAACTGCTTTGTCTCCGCAGCGTAGTGTTATTAACTATAGTTAAATAATCTTTGTAGAGGAGAGTCTTTTAAAAGAAAAGAAAGAAAAGCTTGTTATGAAGTACAAGCAAAACACTGGTCTTAACAAATATTAAGAGTTACGTTACTACATACTGGGTGGAAGGTCTAGGGGATGAGTGGGGTCTGGGGCTAAAGCTGAGACATATATGTATAAGAAAAGGATAAGATTCTGGGAAGTAGGGAGGTCTTGGAGGGATGAGGTTGCTTACTTAAAAATAACAGGAACCATCAATAACTTCCATGAAGTCACGAGGCAGGTATACAGTTATGCTCCAGCCCCTTTTACTTGTTCTTAGCAGTATTATATATAAAGAAACCATTATAAAACTTATAATAATTAATAGCTGTATTTATTTTCCTCCCTTCCTGGGATTAGTATCCTGTAAATGATGGGATTCCAATTATTAGTTATCTGCAATCTCAGATAGTCAATCAGTTTAGTAATTATTAGCCAAAGAAAAATAGAAGTGAAAGGACTCAGACACAGGACATCCCAATCTCCTGTTCGAGGTGGTCTTTTCAACTGACCCATCTTCTACGTAGTAGCTGTTAGCCACTAGACAATATATTATTTCTTTAGAGGGTTTCCTATAATCTGTGAAAATGTAAAGACTACATTGTTACCTCATTTGAAAGATTGTTGGTCTGGGTATGTTTCATAGATTATACAAAACTATCTAAACATATTATATATTGACTAGGCTATAAACCAGCTAGACATTAATGGGCCTATTGGATAAGAGGCCCTGTTTTATTTTATTATTTTTCTCTTTGGCTAATAACTATTAACTTTTATTTGAGGCAAACTCGTGAGACAGGGCATCTTCCAATTCAGATATCATTAAAAAAAAATAAATTGATTTGAACTGTTAGAATAAATGTGGTTTGTTTACATAAAATAAAAGGATAATGTTATCTGATGTTATAATTTTTTAACAAAAACCAAACCAAATTCCAAATTTAGCAGGGCTTTACACTACAGTACCTTCTGGGAATATCATAAGAAGAATTCAGAAAAAACAAGATGTTATAATCAGTAAGAAATTTTCATACTATAACCTCAAAATAAATTCCTGAACGCACTATTTCTATTTAATTCTGGCAATTTATTTAATATTAACAATAATGCTTTATTAAGTAATAAATTCTGTAAAAGTGATTTTTATCTCCGATAACTTGGATTCAATATCGCATTGAAATTTTTTTGTTATGATCACTGATCGGTAAAATAACTTGAAATCTCATAAACAGGCTGGGATTATTTTATCACAGGTGGTTGTTGTTTAAAACCTGTAAACATATTTATACTTTCATAATTTTAATAAATTAACTTTAAACTGTTTTGGTGAGAGTTGGCAAAAAAAATGGAAAATTTAAAAATACAATGGAAACAGAGCGAATAAATGAACTTTATAACTACTTGAAAAAAGCATTATCATATGGAAGGGAGAGAATATACTAATTAGAAAATGAAATATTACGACTAGGTAATTAAAATTACGGACTTAAGTTATAAGGAGTCAGTTCATTTTAATTTTTTGTTATATCTAACAAAGAAATATTTTTCTGATTGCCACATAGAATCATTTACGCACGTATTGTCCTAATAATGTATTTATTTTACAACTCGTCATGATAATGTTTTAGTTTATGCACTATATACCCTCTGCCAAAATCAAAATTATGAATGCTTTGCCAAAGCATTAGGTCCTTTTTTTTTTATATTGATACATTTATTTATATAAATTTTGTGGGGTTTGTTACACACAATTTTAGTAGGTAATTTATTTTTTAACTAATTAGGATCTCATAGTTAGGCGTGAATTTAAATATTGGTTGATGTATTTGTTAAGGAACATCCATAAATTATTAAGCTTAATAAAATATTGTCCACATCTTTTTTTCACCAACCTAAGCTGATATCCAACTAGTGTTTCATTTCTATATTTTGGGTTAATCCTATTATCTTTCAACACATGTTCAAAGTAGAAATGTAATCCTTCTTCAATTTTGCTAAAAATCTTCAACCATGTATATATTTAAGAGAAATATATCCCAAACACAATAGGTGATATTTAGTTCTCGGGACGACTACTCTCAGCATTTCTGTAACGCCAATCAGATAGAATTGAAATCACTGATTATAATTGATGATTGAATACTCCACACATTTGGCATATCTCTAATTTTGATTGTTACATATTAGTTTTCATTTTAGGACTGAATGAATCCGACTGTTAAACAGGCATACATATTTTGTAACGATGATGCATGCTAAGAAAACCATAACGAGAGGAAAACCAAACCTTCAGTTAAAATCAAGGATGTTTAGAAAATTCCATAATGCAGTTAAATAAACCATATCAATTTAATATAATACATCATAAAAAAAATATACATATATGTACAACATTGGGTTGAGTTTGGAAAATATTATATTTAAACTGTAGGATTCGGAGTATACTCTACACATCTTGAAGGATTAGTAGGGAAAAAGTGTTGACATTTTGTCATAAGTCTCTTCAACGCTTGGATATACTTTCGCTGTGTTTCATCATTTAAAACATGAGCTACATTCTTTGAAAAGATTTTTTCTCGACCAGTTCTAGCATGAATGCCAACCATAGTTACTCCTATTGGCCATGGAGCGTTACCAATCGCCATCTGAAGATAAGCATCACTTGCCTGCCAAATAGAAATGATTTCAAAATGTGAACATAATAATATATTATATAATATAATAATATCTTATATAAATTAATTATGATAAATCATTTTTGAAAGTATGAAATCAGTATGCATTCTCTGAACATAATTTATTTAATAAATAACTGTTATTATTTACTTCTAAGTAAGTTACAGTTCAGTTTGAGACATGACTCTATTACTTAATCGTTTTGGTATAGTACGTAAGAGATGATGCCATTGAGGTTAATAACAAGAGATATATGCGATGCATTAAATATATTCCAATTATACTGTTTTATTTTATTTTCAAAAAAAACTGAAACAAAACAAAGTGGGTAGAGATATTTTCTACTGATGGTCGGCTGAATTTCCTTAAATTCTCATGTTTGGTGTCATTTTAGCGTATGTTTTACTGTCAATTTTTACAGCCCCTTCTTAAACCGTTATTGAAGCAAATAGAAATAAGAATAGACTTACTTAGATAGACTACATTTTGAGAAACTAGCCTTCTCATACTTGATATTTAGATACTTTTTTTTTATGGATATAGAATTTTTATACTACAACTTTACAGATTATTTTATTCTATCATTTTATTGTCGGGGGCGCCTGCTGGGGGGAGGTCTCGTCGTCCCTGGCTACTGCCTGGTGGGCATTAGAAAGAGATAAATATTTAAACTTGTGGTCATTGACCTTTGCGGGCGGCCTAGTTGGTGGGCAGTTTACTTCGTATTTGTTTATTAATCTGACTCCTAAAGATCTTAGAAGTGTGCCCCAACAGTGCACTATGTTCAGGAGAAGAGGTACAGGCTAGGTATTGTAAGTAGTTAATGTGGTCTTGGAATGATCACAAGTCCACACTAGGTATCTGAGGGTAGGCGAAAACAATCTGGATCCCAAAGGCGAGTAGGAACCGGAAAGAGGCAGACTGGACTGATGGGAGACACTACTAGGACTAGGTAGATTTTTTAGGGCTTCAGAAATTGCCATGTGCATGGAACGGATCTGTTCCAAGGACGTGCTAGTTTTACCGAGACAAAGACAGATAATCCCACAAGGAAAGTATGGAATGTGACAAGTCCAGACTAAAACGTAGCAAGGATAGGAAAGAGAGGTGCAGAGGTAATTAAATAAGAAAGCTGTGGTTCGAACAGAGCAACAAGCACCAACCAATGAAGAGAGAGAGAACAGTGTTCACTTCACAGCGAGGTCAGAGTCCAGGCTATGCTCACACCCCTAGTGAGCTCCGGCTGTGTCGTGCCTTGAACTAGTCCCCTCTCGGAAGCCGAAGATTCATTGATAAAATATGAAAAGGTACGCAAGTGTTATCTGGTCTGAGAAAAGGGTAACTTCTATTGATTCGTTGTGAAGTAGTTGGCAAAACATTATAATCAAACATATTTTAATTATTGAAATGTACACTGTACACTGTGTTGATAAAAATTGACAACAAACTTATTATCGTTATAAGAATTTAAAAAACTAAATTCACACACAATAAAACAAATTTATGGGTAAAATTATGGCATAATTTACACAGGCTAGTTAGTACCCATTATTAGTCTTAAACGGAAAAAGAAGAAATAGCCCCAGTTGTTTTCATTCCTCAGTACAAAACAAATTTTGTTCCTCGGTTAAGATAAATTATCGCAATCGCTAATAATAACTTACCATAATATAATTTCGATCAAGTAGATGCCTGACAATTTCTGTTAGACTATCTAAAATATCTTCAGGGAGTGTTTTAGTTTTCAGTTTGCTCAATAATGGTTTAAGATACTGCTGAGTTTGAGTATAAGTTGCCAGAGCCATCTTTCCTCTTGTAGCCATTTTCTCTGAATCATTTCGCTGGTTTAGCTCGTCTCCCCATAAAGTCAGAATTAACTAAAAACAAAAAAAGGAAATAAAAATTTAAAAATCAAATTAAAAATAGAGAAAAATGTTTATTCCGGGACAAAGTCCTCCTATAAATAACATTAATATAAAAAATTCAAATCCGGCAAATAAATTCAAATGGATCCACCTCTAAGAAGCCCCCCCCCCAAAAAAAAAACAAATATGCAGATATCTGTACAATTCAACATGACATTAAATAAAAACCATGAAATTATACAAAAGAAAAAAAAAACTGACATACATGCCGACAGCCAACATCTAAAGTATATATAGTAAACCATCGAATAAAAACATTAAACACAAAAATAAGACAAGAAGTATAAAATAGTGACTGAATGAATCGTTCTCAGACTAACAAGGGTCTCTTTGGATGTTTATTTGAGGTGTAGGAATAGGAGATCTTTAAAGGCTCGTAAGGATGAATCATGGCGGATATTAGGAGGTAGAGAATTCAAGAGGGAGTGGAGCAAGCAAGGAAGGAACAGTCATATGCTATAGTTGGTAGGCATCAGTAATCATAGTGACTGTAAAATTTCATGTTGATATGTCAAATGTGCGTCCCCACTCACTATCACCAGGACAAACACAGAGGTGAAAACTTGAAGGATTCTGATTTTGAAAAAGCAATAATAACCGAAAAACGATTCATAAAAATTTATTTAAAGTTAAAGGGTTTGAACCGCACTGTGATCCTGGGCTAGTTCAAAAAGAGAACTGTAATGTAATTGTGCAGTTAAAATACTTGCACTATTGCAATTACACAATGCATCGGTAATGACAGTTACTGAAAATATAAGGAAAATAGGTAATATACTGTTGTGATATTTTAATGTTGATTTTTGATGGTGTTTTTGAGATAAACTCGAAATTAGCGAGCGTTGATGAACAATATAGGACTCATGTACCACGATTCACGAATGTTTAAACACTATTCATTGCGTTGAATTTATCATTAATAAGTATAGTATAAATAATATCAATAATTAAATATAAATATTTTAATTTATTAAACTCAAAACAAGAAAATTAATAATATCCGACACAAATGGCATTGAACAACGAGTTGAAAGATCAATAAGGCAGCAGAAAGGTGTAAAGACTGGGATCGCCACGGACTCGGGCTCATTCATCTAGACCCGGCAGGAGAGAGAGGAAGCACCAGGAGGGGCGCTAGCCCAGGCACGGTTACTGCCTCGTGATGCACAAGGAAGACCGGCCACAAACTTTCACCTGGCATGGATCGAAAACCAAGGACGCTCAAGACGCTAATCCGAACCACACGCATCGTAGAATATCAACAAAGAAACACTGGCCAGTATCCCGTTTAATAATTAAGGTAAATTTTAACTTTAGTTTTAATAATGTTATTTTATTAAATTTTTAAGTCAATTTGTGTAAATAAACAATTATTCCTTTTGCCAGAATTGTCCTATTTTTATTAACAGAACCTTAAGATAAAGTAAAAGTTGAATATAAAGATTAAAAATAAAATATAAATTATATAAAAAATATATAATTAAAATATATGAATAATAAATATCGTAATAATACATATCTACTGTATATATTAGGAGGACCGGAATGTAATGTCATTTTTTTTTACATTAAATTCAAACAGACAAATTTTTAACAAGTTTTTATTTTTGATCAATGATGAAATCACCCTCGTTATCAGCAACCTTTTGCCATCTAGTGTGCAAATTTTCAATGCCTGATCGATCAAAATCAATGTGTTTTCGAGCAAAATATCTATCTATATTGGAGATGGCATTTTGGACATCATCCAAATTTTGAAATTTTTTGCCACTTAGAAAATGTAGCGATCGGAATAAATGGAGATCCGATATTGGGCGAGTATGGTGGTTTAGAAAATACCTCCCACCCCAATTCATTAATTTTTCCCAAGGTTCTTGGGGAAAAAATAGGCGCAGTGCGGTCTTGCATTATTGTGTTGCAGAATAACGCATTTTCTATTGACAGTCACTGGGGAATTTTCAATTAAAGATTGATTTACTCGATCCAATTGTTCACTGTAAAGATCTGCATTCACAGTTTTCCCAGGTATCAGCGATTTATGACCCCACAAATACTCCACGGCTGCTGTACTTCATGCCGATTCATGTGGAGAGAGAATTTTGGATTATCATAGAGGACCCATTTTTCATCTCCAGCCTCACCCACCATACTCGCCTGATATTGCACCATTAGATTTTCATTAATTCCGATCGCTAACAATTTGAAAATTCGGATGATGTCCAAAATGCCATCTCCAGATATTTTGCACAAAAACCAATTGATTTTTATCGATTTGGCATTGAAAATTTGCACACTAGATGGCAAAAGGTTGCTGATAATGAGGGTGATTTACATCATTGATCAAAAACAATAAGTTGTTAAAAATTTATCTGTTTTACTTTAATGTAAAAAAATGACATTACTTTCAGGTCCCCCTAATAATTGAATAATTAAAAGCTGCAATATACCTGAAGAAATTTTATAATCAAATCCATGTCATATTTCATGTCTCCTTTCCCTAATCTTGCGGCCATTTGTTGTATTTCTTCATAAGTAACACTGTTCTCTTGTGCTTGTGCTTGTGCTTTTTCCTTTGAATTTCCATCTCCTTTAGCTTGTCCCTGAGATTTGAGCAATTCGTCCAAATAATCTTGGTCTACCTTTTCCATGGCTTCTTGGAAATCATTTCTCAATCCCTAAAAAAAATAAATGAACATATACAGGTATATTTCATATGTAAAAATTTTTCATACAGATCAAGCATCATACCTTGTTACTTTCTGGTTCTAAAATTTCGCATTTGCGAAGACGTTTGAATGCTTCAAGCTCTGTTTCTCCGTAGAAAATTATAGGTTCTCCTCGATCTCTTAATCTTTTTATTACCTCTTTTCTAGGTAACGTCACATGATCAACATTGTCCACTGAACTAGATTCTGCCTCTAGAAATTATGTAATTTCCAATAATTAATAAATTTGGCAGTAAAAAGATACATAAAGATGATTAAAAATGGCCTGAATGGTTAGTACTACAAGCAGATTAAAGATAATAGCTGATCTTAGACCTTCTTTTGAAGCAGGTATCTCTTCCTCCACAGAAGATGAACCATATTTTTCAAAATATTCCTCTTTCTGTATTTTAACAAGTTCGGACCTTTTAAAGTACTTCTTGGCTGGTTCCTACAATTTTAATAAGATTAGCATAACAATAACTTCAAAGGCTACTTAAACAAGCATACACTCTATAGTACAATAGTATGTATTGCTTTACACATAACTTAAATCTACTCAAGTGTAATACTAACAATTAATTTTTTTTCTTCCAATAACCTTTTTCGTTTTTCTATCTCAGCTCTCAAAAAGTCCATTTCAGAAAATCAGTCACTGGTACAACTTACAACTAACCTTTAAATAACATACTTTCATAATAAATGTTCGCTAACGATTACATCATATTTTAAAAACCAAAGAACTCGGAGAATCAAATATAGTTGGTCAAGAAGTCTGTGGATTCATAAATGTCAAATTATTTTAACAATTAGGTTGAGTCAATGATGAATGAGTCAATATGTGCAGAAGAGTTGAGGTATTTTATGTACTGGGGTCGGCAACCTCTACGTTATCGTCCATCTGTGTGAGGTGATATTATTAATATATATAATATTATTTATATTGTTAAGTAATTGGGAGGTCGTACTCATGTTGTTTACCGTATCACCGCAATTTGACAGTTTGGATCCTAAAGCCTTAGTACGGCTTATACTTCCTTTGAGATCGAAAGACCAAACAGTACATTGAGTCCATACGGTGCAGTCAGGCAACAACGTGCAGTCCTGATGGATCTTCATGATGTGTCCTTGACCTCCATACTAAATAACGTGATATGATTATGCCGATATTATAAAAATTGGATATAATGTACAATATATAATGATTTTTGTTTTATTTAAATTGTAATAATCTGCATTCTCCTGTTCAAAATAATTGAGTAAATGTTGTGTAGTCTCTAACGCCTTATTGTCTTTCATCTTTTTTCCTTCCCAAGGCAATAAAGCAACCTTCGTCTACATCACTATCACTTTTGTTGTCCACCTGCGAAGAGGAGGAGGATAATTGGAAAGGGGAGAATATCTACTTAATTTTGAATTTTTTCTAAGTCCATACTACTTTTTCACTTACCACTGGCCCAGAAGTGGCAACTTAGCGCGTTTTTGCTTAAACCATTGAAAAGCAAGCCCTATCGACGTCAATTAAAGTCTAAGTTTTCATTGTTTTCCTCAACGAAGAAGAACTGATTGTCAACTGAAAAAAACCATACGTTCACCAAACTCCGAATACTGTGGATATTTTTTTCATCTTTATACACTACACGTTTAATTATTTCCAATTTTCGTTCTATCACGAGCCCAACCCGTATTCTTTTTTGTGATATCTTGAAAAGGTCTTAAAAGGACAAATACCAAAGCAGAACTAAGGGGAAAAAATTTAAATTAGTGAAACAGTCAGATTGGGGTTTATATTAATAAGAACCTGATTCACAGTAATATAGTTAACTTAACACCTTCCTTTCAAGGCAGTGACTCATCAAAAAAATTCTAAGAACACAATGCTATTGCGGTACACCAGATAAACTTCGTTTCTATAGCTATAGATAGCATTCCTATCTTTCCAAATCTTCTGAAATATAATTATATATAGCTCTAAACCTATATAAACCGCTTGCCTTGCTTCATTATCACTAAAAATAACCAAGTTAGTACAATTAATTATTTACCTGAGGGGGTCCGCTTAATTGGATTCCCGGTTGACCAAACCCCGGATAATGAGTTTTCACTGTGCTTACAGACTTGGTGAAGCTTTAAAGGGGGGCATGTCGTAGAAAATATTTTAGAAATTTTATGAAACATGATAGAGAAACAAAGTTAGAAACTGTCTGAGCATGACGAATCGGTAAAAAGAGTTTGAAGTTTTACATCACTAATTGGAATGGACTCTTAACTGCACTAAGTGTATAATAGTTACGCCCTAAGTCCATTCCTTGAAGAATAAACTGTGAACTCAATGAAAAACAAATCCTGAAACCAGTTAGGAGCATTCTAAAAAGGAGCTGCAATTCACCCAAGACGATATATTTATAAACAGTTATAGAATAATAATATTAAACATTCATTAAAAATGGGCAGTGAGAATATTTGGATAGAGGACAAGTGTTGGATCGTTTTGAATAAATTATACCATTATTGTAATTGCTTTGTGTGTTGAGCTTAGTACGGTAACACTGTTAGTTGTTTTCACAGTTAGTGACTAAAGCTGCTACTCGTAGTTCGGAATGGATTGTGAAGTTGTGATTGAAACTGAAGTAGATGACAATTATGATACAATGGACAAAAGTAATAATACTCCTAAGAGAAAAACCCCTCGGAAAAGAAGCGATATGTGGAATTATTTCACCCCATTAAATGATTTCGTGGCCACTTGTAACATGTGTGGATTGGATTTCTCATATCGAACTTCAACTACAAATCTTAGAAAACATGTACTCTGCAAACATTTCGGTGGGAACATGAAGGTAATTTAATTAAGTAGTTTATTTTGTATTAGAGTATGTAGCCCTTTACTAGGCGTAATTAAACATATATTGTCAGTATGTAAATGAACACTGGAAGAGGATTGTAACAGTGTTGAGCTCAACTGTTAGTAGCAGTGATATTTCATTATGATAGTACGTCATTGAAGATTATTATGACACGGTTTCGTAATATTGTCAGATGTAATTAATATCTGGAATAATATATTACAGTTTAATATTAATTTTTCATTGTTTGCACTTGTACCTTTGAATTGCGATATAATAAGGATACTGAACTTTAATAAAAAAAATTCACGATATTGATAGTTGACTTTTGATATATAAATATTATTTTACTGCTTCCCTAGCCCTGAAGGAAAACCTTGCCTTTCTCAAACCTTGACTCCAATTGGAAATTCAAAGAGACTGCCGAAAAGTCATATCATATGACATCTTTACCCTCTTGTCATACAGTTTAGCTCATCAACCAGTCCATTTCCTCTTTTTTTGTTAACAATCATACCCTGTCATCTTTCAACCACCACCGCCTGCATCTCCAGCTAGGCCAAAAATCCTAAACATTTCCATTTCTAATGTGTCGGGTTGTTGTAATTTTCTTCATGGTCTACGCCTGACATTTTTATTTCATTTATTATTTTTGGGCATTTTTCATAACGATTTAACATTAACATAAGTTAAAAGATGTGGTTCTTAATTATGGTTTTATTTGACGCACTGAAAAAATTCTTAGTAATGCCAACAGATTTATTTTTTTGGGGAATTTTGTTAGCAATAGTTAAATGTTTTCGTAATAAAAAATGCTGGTAATCTATGCTTTCTTATTTATATTTCGTTCTGTTTAATTTGTGTGATGTTATGGCTCTGTTCTTGTCCAATTTTTTATTTTATCTCGCTATGTCCACTAATTGAATTAGCAATGAACAGATGCCACTAAACACTTAATGAAATCTTTGATACTATACCAAGGAGTTAGATGAGTTTTCTGCGATTAATGATTTCCGGGGGAAATGCCTGTGCGATTACTGAATCAAAAACGGATAGTTCAACAAAAACTAGCCCTTTAAAAAAAAATATGTGTAAATTGTTTTTAATCATTACATTTATCTAAGTGCCACCCATTTTTTTTTTCTAAAGAAAGTATTTATTAAGAAACATACACATCATTTATTTCTATCTATTCATTTTAAATTAAATAAATGCAATTGATCACAAAAATAATCTACAGAGAGATAGAGTATAAATAATTTTTTAAGTGTTAATAATTCATGACTCACTTTTTTTTTTGTCTTAGAATGAAAAAATAGTGGGTACTTCAGCACCGCAGAAAACAAGTGAAAAAAGAGAAGACAATAACAGCAGTAATATATCGATAAACAGCTCCAGAGAATTACATAATTACACCAAACGTACTAGGACAGATCCAGTTAGAATGTCAATTAACGAAGTGCCTGATTCTTTGCCATTACCCAGCCACAATAGTTGGAAAGGCGATGAAAGAAGGGAAAGTGATATGTACGATGCATACGCATTCACGATAGCTGCTAAACTAAGGAAATTGGAAGAGCGGCAAAGGTTGTACGCAGAGAGGATCATTAACGAAGCTCTCTTCAAAGGGGCCATTGACCAGCTGTCCCCGCTATCAGAGATAGTGATCTGTATAGGCTCTGATTCATAACACTATTTAAATACTTAATTTATTTATTTCAATGGGCAGTGCAAATATAGATCATACAATAGAGAGTTATTGTATTTAGAAAAGAAAAAAAGTGGTTCTAGTCTTATTCAAAAGTTCACTGTTGCATTCTCTGTAGGAGAAGGAAACAGTAGACTAGTACCAACAATAATGTCAATCTTGATTGCAACATTTTTTATATAACATTTTCTGTTTTGAAGAAAATATATTACTAATTTTTATTTACAGTTAATTCTTGTATTTTCGCTTGTATGTTAAGATAAATGTGATATTTTTTTTTTATAAGACTACTGAATTTTTTTTTATTTGATTTCTCAGTATCGATTTTTTCTATTTCAGGTAGGTTAGGTAAAGTCTGCATCAAAGGATTTACTAATAAAAAAAACTTTTAAAGTTATTGTTGATTCATAGGACAAAATTATGTAACACCATGTATTGTGTATATTAATATCATGAGGTTAATGTCTTACCACTGATTTTTAGTAAGTTATTTCGGAATCAAGACTCGCATAGTATTGTGTACGTACCAAACAGCATTCGTATTAACTACTTTGGTGTGAATCTGACAATAATTAGAAACAATCACTCTATGTGTCCTAGATGCTACACTGTAGCCTGGTACATTTGGAGTAAATATGTCTTCACTTTGTGGTACATGGCAGTTTAAATCTTTTTCTTAAATTATGCTGGTCTGTTGTCAATATTAATAGTTATTCGAAACATGTGAAATAACTACAATACAGATAAACATTAATAACCATTAAATCTATACCAATAACTGGTATTATACAGTGTTAGCAGAGAATCTAGCCATGTCTTCAGGATCAGCCTATCTTTACAGTAATATAATGATCAAGTACGGATTTCTTGATAGCATGTAAAATATTTAAAATACATACTTCTTGTTGTATAGAAGACTATCTGCGATGACAAGGTCAATTAAGCGGTACCGCTCAGTTTTTTATTGTAACAACATTATTTGATTAAATTAACATTGTGTGGCATTTAGTTGTTACTAATATTTGTGATTATGAACTACATAAGTACCTAAAATATTATGTAAGTAGATATTGCTTTTATTAGTTCTTAAGAATATTTTTATAATTATTTTTAATAAAAGAACAGTCTAAAGATATTTATGTAATGCCTAGGGGAAAGTGTCGGGTCTTTCTTGCTGAATGGTCTCAGTATTCTTTTTAATCCTCATGACCACACACTTTTTTTTTCTTCTGCCGTTAACAGCCATTTCTCCCATTAAATATGAGTATTTTCATACTAAGCCCCAGATATTTCTAACATCTCTGTTTCTTTCGAGTCCAGTGAACAAAATTGGCCATATTTCATTTGTTATAAAAGAAAATAAGATTAATAATTACTATCTGTGGTCAGTAATCCCATTATTTTAATAATTAGTGGCCGAAGAAAGAAGATATTGACAGGGTAAGGAGGTATCTTTATGTTTTCTCTGTAAACATCACCAGGGATATATTTTTTCAAAGAACACTACAATGTAGTTAATTTGTATTTTCCTACCAAAGAGATTACGTATTTGAGACAAATCTCAGTTGGGAGGAGCGCCTGGAAGGAGATTAGATCATAATGCTTCAAGTTCGAATCCTGACCAATTTCTATAACTATTAATTATAAAAAAGAATTTAGTAAAACAGAAATTTTTTTTTTAACAAATCGGTCCTTTTATAAACTAATTAAATATAATTTTAGTTTTCATCATGGGATAGAAAAGAACGAACAGTCTTAATTTTAAAAACAAAGTATTATATTGACAAATATTTTTACCATCAAATCTGCCATAAAATGGTAAAAAATATATATATATATATATGTATATTTAACTCAATTTTGAACCAAGAGTTCTTTTATGTTCTTTCTCTTGCAATTTCTTCTTTTGCTCTTCTTTTCTTTTTTCCCTTAAAATTTCGTTAGCATCCCAATCTTCAGCTTCCGCCCAGTGACTTTGGCGTTTTTCAGATTCCTCCCATGACTGAAGTTCTGAGTCGCACTGAAATATACATAATTAGATTGAATAAAACCTTCCAGAAATCAGAAATACAACACTATTTATTACATCAGATAACTTATAATTATTACACTATACATATTTGAATCCGCCAAAAATAATTCTGAAAGTGATTTGAAAGAACTCATTATTTTCCAATTCCAATCATCTACTTAATAAAATCGTTAAGCTATATTCCGCACCACACCAAAATATGCTGATTATGTTTTCGTTAAAATACAATACATGAATAAAAGAAGTAATTAAAATATTAAACTTCTCAAGTTAGAAGCTATTTAAGTTAAGGTTTAATTCATTCCCTTTGGTGAAGGATACATCAGAGATAATAATACAAAAAAAAAAAGGTTTTAGGAGCCAACAGTAGGATAAGCAGTGTTGTTTTAAGTCAATTTCAACTTTTATAATAGTTTTTTGTCAATTTATCACCAACCTCCTTATGTCCGTGCACCCTTAAAAACCTCAAGATTTCGTCACAGGCCTACCCCGTGGATATGCCAGGAGATTAGGTACTTGGAAAAAAGCTGTGAGGCTCTCTGAAGATGCACAAGGCTTGTAGATAACTATCACAGGTATTCCGCAACGACCCAGGCTATCCTTCCCAATCTGGTTTCCATCCCGGTTATTCCACACAACCTGCACTGGTGACATTCATCCCACTATTAACTCTATCTAATAGATTCAATCATTTTTCTCCAACGATTGCACAAGTAGTTACTATTCCTAATCAATCCTTATCTGCTTCCTTCAAACTTTTCTTGGGTGTAACATTCCTGCCCACAAAACGGCAGCATATGACCGTTCCTTCCTTGCTCACTCCACTACTCCCTGGAATTATCTACCTTCTAATATCTCTATGAACCTTCAAAACCCTTCTATTCCAACACCTCCCCACTATCCAGACAGACGCTTGCTAGTTGGGAACGATTTCGTGCTTGTTTTTTTTCTCTTACAATTGTAAATTTAGCTGGTAGGTGCTTTATTTCTTTTCTATTTTGTATCAACCTAATAGTTTTAATTAAAGAGGGTTTTGATTTATTGTTGTTTTTTTTTTTTTGGTTTTGTGGATCCACTTATGATTTTATTTGCTAAATGCAGTCAAATAATCTTTAACTGTTATTAATATCATTATTTTTTCTTACAGAGGCTCAAACTTTATTTTCATTGTTGCTTTTTTTTATATATATGCTTTATTTTTATTTGCCAGACATAAACCTGTTATCCGACTATTATTGTTGTTCATAAAGAACTTTGTTCCAGAATAAATTTTTTTTCATTCTATATTAGCTATTTAAAAAATTGTATCAATAATATGCTGTAGCGTTAATGAGATGCTGTAGCAAAAAAAAAAGGTGTGGTTTTGAACAAAAAGTAGTTTTTTCATAAAAATTATTTAAGAGACTCGCTTTGAGTCCCTTAGGAGTTAATATTCTCATATTTATTGTTCCTTCACTTTCAACAGATTTTAATTCGTTGATGTGCATAAAGAAAACAATTTAGCTTATAATGCAAAAAAAAAGGCATTTGCTTAAATTTTTAAATACTTTACATACATGTGGTGTAGGTAAGTATAAAGATTAAATTAATCTTTAAATATCTCAGTACTAAAAATATGAGAGTAAATAAAATGCTTACATTTGTAACGATGTTTTCTGTATTAAAGGCAAGACGGGATGAAGATATGTCTCTTGGCTTTAAAACCACCTTTGTTTGCCGCCTGATTTCAGGTTCCATGTCCTAATGAAAACAAAAAAGTAGATTTTTCGTATAAGTAGACGCAAGCAGAGCTTAAGCTTAATTAAAGCCTAATTAGTAAACTAGCTATGGTCCGTCTATAGTCTGTAATTACATCTTAAAAGTTTTGTTATTTACTGTTGATTTGGTACTGACTTTTTGCCTTCAAGGTTGTGCAATTTATCTCATATCAAACTGTCTGTAGAGAGCGCTTGATATCTAGGAAAATAAAGCTATGGTGCCAGGGGGGGGGGCAGTCCATTTGAGAGAGATATGGCTTAATGGTGTTCCACTGATTATACAAGTTAATAAACTGAAAAAAAGTAGTTAAGGAATTTATCAACCTTTACCTTATATTTATATTTATACCTTTATCACATAAAGGTTACAACCCACGATGCTATATTGAATATATGTTTTGTTTATTTAAGTTTTACACATAATTAACGTTCAATGAAAAATAAAAGAAATATTTTTTTCTTATGATTTTTGACATAGTTTTTAATAATGCCTTATTGCTTTATAAAGGTTTCACAAAACATCGTTTCTTCACAGAGCAATGTGATGTGTGAGCTTGATAGCTCTCCAAAGCTCTTTGGATAGGGCTGGTGATAATACTCTAGCATGGGTAAGTGTAGGTAATACCAATTTCTTGAAGAACATTTCGGCGCATGATGAGAGTGAGGGAACAGATGTTGTCCAATTGATAAACCTTGGCCTCAATAAAGCCTTCGGGAAGATTTCTAAAAGAGATTTGGATAACGAGTATGAGAGTTATTCTACATTACACCATGACTGGATGGGTGAATTGTGGACGAGTGTTTGGCCTTCCCTCCAGGCTCTTTAATGCCTTTTATTGGACAATCGAAAGAATCTTAGCTTGACACCTAACAATACCAATTCCCACGTTTGGTTTCCTATTAGCCACTAGGCTTCACCCACTCCTGCCTTGGCCAAGGTGGTGGCTGAGGGCTCAAGCTAGGTATTTTTACAGGGCAGTATGAATGCATGCACTACCTCTCTCAATCTGTTTGCCCCGACATCTGAGTCCTAGAGGCTTTAATGAGAATATTTTATAATTGTTAGATTGTTAACATAAGAGTTTCTAGTCATTTATTCTCATAAGATGATCTTTTCTTTCATTGGCTCTTTGAAAAATTTCATCACCACCATCGCCCGGCAATCAACACTTAGTTCAATGTTGAATGAAATGAGACTGCCCTTGGATATGTTATTTTTGTTGTATATCTTATGACTATGAATAGCTCTTTATCTGAGTAATATATGCACTAAATCTCTAATTATTTGCCAAAGAAAACATACACTGGCTGGATTGGGACTTGAACCCGAAGCCACTTCAATGTCCAAAAGATGACCTATCCAATATAAATTCTCTTTGGCCAAATTGTGATCCTGCCAGTGATTTTTTTTTTTTTTTTTTTTTTTTTACATATAATTATTATAATGAAAATTGACTACATCAATTCTTTAATGTAAACAAATACAGAATATCAACATCAGAGAGAAACATAAAAAAAAATTATTTCAGTTAACTATTTAAGATATTTCTGTTTATATTCCTTAGCAACTTTTAAATAGTTTATAGTCGAATAGTATTTATTCGTATTATACCTGAAAGTAATCGGGCTGAGGGAGAGGCTGCTCCGGTGTCTGCTGCTTGGCTTTGTTACTCCTGTATAACTGAATGTGCTCTTCCACCGTTTGCGGAGGACCTTCACCATCCTCCCATCTGTTCCAGTTACCTACATCCTTAAGTTGTAAAAAAATAGACATTTAATTGCGGATATAAAAAAATATGAATCAATTAAGTAATTAGTTTATATTAACATTTAATAAATATTTAGGTTAAAATCAAGTAATAAAATTTTTGAAAAAAAAAAAATTAGTAAATTTATGTTTGGTTTAACAAGTTTTTTCTCAGACAATGATTACATCCTCACATTCTATCTCCATTTGTACTGGAACCATCCATATCCATCTACATCTTCCTAATTTTGATTTTTCTAAAGGGCATTTAAGGATCTCACTCTCCGGCTCCCATTTCAAATTGGCTTTTGGTATTCTTCTACTCTCCATTTTAAGTACATGGACATACCATTCTAATCTCTACTTTAGTCATTTTGAAAAGAATGTCCTTTTTTGTCCTGTTCATTCCTTATTCTTGCTAGCCTAATCTCCAAAAGTTCATCCTTGCAGCAACTAGCATCTTCCCCTTATGTAATAACTGTGTAAACAATGTTTTCCACAATTGCACAATGTATCATACATTTTGTGGAAATGCTCTACAACACTGAGTAGAGCATTTCTTCCTTCTTTCAAAATATTTTTTATTATCACTTATGGATTAACTATTAATTTACATGATGATATGTTACGTTGTGTCTGAACAATACACACTAAAACTACATTCAAAATTTTTTTAAAACGGGAAGACTAGCAAAAAGTATTGAAAGAAAATATCAGTTTGTCACAGCCTAAGCCAATACCCATGTTGACAACAAAAAGTGACTGGTATTAGGAGAAACATGGGATAAGAGCTTGCATTTATAAAATGGGAACAAGCTCATTTTTGAATAGGATTAAAATTTTTAATTAATTTCAGTCCGAGAATGATTAGTGAACCAGCTAATATTACAACAAAAACATGGTCCTCCATGACAATAGATAAGTTTTAATTATCCCTTGTTGTGGCCACCTCTTAATCACAAATAATTATAAGTCACCCTCTTCTCGTATCAGACCTTGTATCTATATCAGAAAATATGTAACTATTTTTCATTATGACGTCAATAGTATAATTTCACGTCAGTGAGAGTAGGGGGAGGAGTCAATAGAGTGGGGCCCATCCCCATTTCCTCTCTAGCCGCCTGGTAGGGGGCCATCCCCTCCAGGCGAGCCGGCTATATAAGCCCGAGCCCTTGAGTCAGAGCTCAGTCTTTAACAACAATCTGAAAGTATTATATTTTATGCACGCCTTAATATGCATCTGCGAATGCAGCACGAGGAGACAGCTGTAATTCCAAATTTATTTATTTTTGTCATTGTATATATATTATCAATAAAAAGGTTTTGAAAAAAAAAAAAATCAGAGCTCAGGCAGAAACAAACCGGGACCTTGAACACCCCCCTCCCTCTCTCTCTCTCTCTGCACTGGCGCCTGCTGCTCTACTCAAAACCATGGACTTCTCATTCAACTACCTCTGCATCTCTCTTTCTTAACCTTGCTATGTTTTAGTCCGGTGTTGTCAGACCCCGCACCTTCCTAGTGGGAATCTCTGCCTTCGTCTCGCTAAAACTAGCACCTCCTTGGGAGAGACCTCTCCCTCGCGGACGACAGTTGTCGTGGCCCTGCAAATTTCCCTAGCAGTGTCTCCCACGGCAATCCAGTCTGCCTCTCTCCGGTTCACACTCACCTTTGGGATCCGGACGGTTTTCGCCTACCCTTAGACACCGAGTGTGAATTTGTGGTCATTCCAAGACCACATAAACTACCTATAAACCTACCCTGTATCTCTTCTCCTGAACACAGTGCTTTGTCGGGGCACTCACACCTTCCAAAGATCTTATGGAGTCAGATCAAAGCGAATTAGGCTGCCCTGCCGACTAGGCCGGCGGCCAGGGTGAAAGACCATAGGTCCGCCCGCCTTATCTCTTCTGGGCGCTCGCCGGACGGGGGCTAAGAGGTTGTAGTGACCCTAGCCCGCAGGGGGCGTCTCCTCCCCACTTTGGGAATACTCTGGTAACAAACCTCGAGCCTGACATCCCTTTATATTATTGGTTGTCGGAAATAGAATTTTAGTAAAATGCTAATTCTTAGAGCAAGGGAAACCCATCATTAGAGATTATAAGAAAATATACTTTCGACAGAAATTAGTGTAGATGGCTCAAGAAAATTGGTGTTATTAGAACCAATGTTATTGAAGAGATTAAGGTTACGTCAATATTATTCCGCAGTGAGGGTGTCATTGCAACTCGCTGTGGATAGTAATGCTAGCTACTAATTTACATGTACTTTTAAAAATTATAATTAATTAAATGCAAGAAAATACAGCCGAATTGGTCAAATTTTAGTGATAGATGCTCCTTATCCCAAACATAGGCGAGAAATTGAGTAAACCTTCTTGTTCAAATTCCAGTTGTCACACAATTTTTTTTTCTCCTAAACTCGTTTGGAATTTGATAACGATCTATAATGATAATTTATTAGATGATAAAACTGTTGATACCTGATTGTTTTCCCCTTGTGGTTGGTAGTTAGGCACAACACCCACTGTAGTCAGTGGCTCAGAGTCAACAGATAGTTTTCTCCTTCTCCGGAAACAGCACAATGAACGCTTGAGAATGTTCAATAGAAAAATGAAAACAGCTTTAACCCGACCGACAATCATGGTGATACCATGTAACTGAAAAATAATTATTTGTTATACAGACATAATATAATAGCATTACTTTGTATTGGGAACTCAAAATAACTTCTATGGCCCTTTTTGTTCACAGCCTATCTCCAGTTTTTAGAAATTTTCTCTATACAAAAGATCTGGTAACATTGTACATCATTCAGTTGGAAGAGTTTTATAATTTAATCAAAAATCAATAAAAAAAAACTCGATTCCCCATAATGGCAGTTCGTCAACTGTTAACTGAATGTAAAAACCAAGTAAGTTTGTTTAACTTACTCAGAATTATACCTCTTTATTGGCATAAATTCTCAGCCCATCGCCTTTACTTTCAAAGTTCCTCTCAATTATAATTATTGATTAAGAGAAAAAATAACTTTACAGCTGGGAATATAAATTATTTCATATTCTTAGAAAATTTTCAGAGACCTTGTTGACCTTTCAGTGTTTTTTCTGTTCAACCAATAATTATAAAATAAAAGGATGACATCTTCACAAGTATCAGTGGACTATCAAAGGGACCGAGGCAAAAAATTATAAATGCAGGCATGCTTAAAGGAGGAAGGAGGCATCAAATTGATATTTATTTATACATTTGTTGGTCTCATTGACTACAGTACTGCAGAAAATGTTTAATTATATGTAATTATTACTTATATTCGTTCTTTTACTACTTTCTTTTTTTGTTATTATTCCTTTTTATATCTTTTATTACTCTTAGGAACCTCTGTAATTAATAACTGTCCCAAACTCTCCCGAATCCAAATGCTACCAATAAATTTTTTCTATGGCTAATGAATATTTAATTTGGTTTTTATTTATTATTACATGCTATGAGAAAACTATTAAAAAACAATATATATATACTTCCAGGAAAAAAAAAATGTATAAACATATCGCAGACCGACTTTAACAGTGTGATATCTCAAAAAAATTCATTAGAAAATTTGAATAGCAATTTAGTTTTCTAATTACATAAGGAAAGAAAGAATTAGTATTTTCTTAGTTACTATGTGTAGTTTATCTAACCTTTTGCTAAGAAAATAATACTATTTCTTTACAATACTAACTCAAAATTCGTATTTTTTGAGATGTCACATTGCTTAAGTCGGTGTGCGATATATATATAGTTTCTATCTGCAGTGGATGGAATATGCACCAAATAAAATGTAATTTAGGAAGTATAATATTAAGTGAAAAAATAAATATATAAACTCAATGCTACATGCATTCTGCGGTGTCAACTGGCAGACCATTGCTAAAGAAGGAACAAGGTGGAAGAGAATCTCTAAGGCGACACTAGATGTGGGTATAGTCCACAGAGTGAGTAATATTTAAATAAATATAAAAAATATATCACTTATTCTAGTACCAATTGACTTCATTCACTGAAATTTTTTGACAAAAATATAAATAAAATTTCATTCTCAAAATATCATGGATTTAGTACCTTTGAAATTCACCTACTAACAAGTATTTTCATCGTAGCAATACATCGCTTTTAAAACCTCTCATACTGAACCTGAAATATAATATAAAAAGGTCAATTCAAATAACCATTTCTATTTATAATTAACTAAATTATATCATCATACAATAGTTATTACAGATAATTATATGGATTAACAAATAATAATTACAATAATGCATACAATGTAATATAAATGAATGGGCAAGTGTTAAAAGGGACACTAGTCATATCAACTCTGTTTTTAAGTTAACTTTTCTCCACTTCCAAGGACTGTTGGCCTCAACAAAGTATGTCAGCCTCACATCCATATAATGTGACATAAATAAAAGCTTGTGAAGATTTATTCTCTATTAACAATCCTTTTTACATCAAGCATTTATCCTTGACTAGTAATCCTAACCATGAATTTCCTTCCTAGACATAGCGATGTTGAAAGTACTCTGGAAGCCTGAAATTAGACACTTCTCGACAAAGAAAAGAAACCCAAATTCCGACAAGCTCAGAAGACAAGTTAGCATAACATGACTTGTTCTGCATTATCTATTTATCTGCAGTGTGCCCCGCATATTCTTCTGCCTATACAATTTTGCTACACAATAAACCATATCCAGTAAACCTGTATAGCTAGTAACTTGCTGTGTTTCATATTATTGGTCCAGCTTACATTCCATTTGCCAAAGTGGGCCTTCCATGTCATTGAGCTCTGCGGAGAGTAGAAGGAAGAAATTCCATCTGTCTTCCAGCCTTGGCTCTGTTAATGAGACCGGACCAAGAACCAACTCCAGAGCCGCTGCCACTCAATTTTTTGTAATTTAACAAGAAAAAAACTTTTCTTGACCAAATAAAATATGGTATTCAAAATATTTCTGAACTGGGCCTCTTTTAATAACCAATAAATTGGCCTTTCACTGTTTTACTAAAAAATAACAATTGTTGTTCATTGCTACATACCAATAGAAAGTAGTAGAAATGAATTAAAAAAGTGGATGTAGGTCACCATGAAGAATTTCCCTTAAAGAAGTTCGAATGTTTAGCTAAAATTTAATAAAGTATCTTTTTCAATAAATCTTTAATCTTAGTAGAGTTGATTAGCTCTTTGCCTAGAAGAGATGTCTTCATAATGGAGCATTGATATTTGTAGCAAAACTAGAGCAGAACAAATTGTCAACTTTGGAGGAAAGTATTTCAAAGATATTGAAGTATTTTCTTAGAGAACTCTTTAGTGACATTATATACTGCCTGGTTATTTAATAAAATATTATGCTGTCAACATTTAACAGTCGGTGAAATATAAAGCACTCAATATTGTATGCAAGTTGACTTAGGTCCCTTTAGACAGTAACATTTCTATATGTATATTACATCACAGGACTAGATTAATTTATGAAGTGTAATAGTCAATAAATAAATTAATAATATAAAATCACACTTCAAAGTAAAGTTTTAATCATCGATAGTTACAGGGGGGAAAGTTTTAAGTCTAATTCTAAATGGCTAGGCCAAAGTAGATCAATTGATAAGAAAGTTGATTGAGACCAGCAGCTACCAACTTGTATATCTACTGTGCAAACGTACACAATTGCTAAATT
This sequence comes from Acanthosoma haemorrhoidale, assembly GCA_930367205.1. NCBI lineage: Eukaryota > Metazoa > Arthropoda > Insecta > Hemiptera > Acanthosomatidae > Acanthosoma > Acanthosoma haemorrhoidale. The sequence goes on from OV884014.1 coordinate 55,723,313, forward strand.
GACGATACACTGTCATAAAAAAAAAAAATTAATCGACTTACACTTAATCATATTAAGTTTTAAGTATAATCCGAGGACATCCATATTATGAAAATTTAAAAGCTGGCACTCCTTAACACATGTCATATGGTTGGGTTATCTCTATTAAATGAACAAAGCCGGCTGACAATATTATTCTAACCTATATAACTTGTGAGCTAGATGTACTTATTTTATGGTTAATAAATTATTACTATATTCAATCAACCTATGTCTTTCATTCTGACATGGCGCAGTCGGTAGGACATGTGAATTTGAAACCGCCAGAACAATTTATTTTCGAAGGAAATATAGCAGAAGCATGGAAAAGATGGTATAGAAAGTTTAATCATTACTTGTCGGCTATCGAAGCACAAGATAAAAAAGATGAAGTAAAAGTTGGTATACTGTTGAGCGTATTAGGAGAAGATGCACAAGATAAATATGAAACCTTTAATTTAACGGCAGAAGAACAGAAGGAATACGCAATTGTAGTTAAAGCTTTTGAAGATTATTGCATACCTAAAAAAAACGAGACGGTGGCAAGATTTAATTTTTTTCAACGTAAACAGAGAAAGGGTGAGTCATTCGGTGATTTCATTACAGATTTGAAAAAGTTAAGTGTTGATTGTGCATTTGAAACATTGAAGGATAGCCTTATAAAAGATCAAATTGTAAGTGGTATACAGGATGAACAAGTGAAAGATAGATTGTTGCGGGAAGATGATCTAACACTAGATAAATGTACTAATTTATGCAAAGTGGCGGAGTTAGCAAAACAAAGAATAAAGACGTTGCGAGGTACAGAAGAAGAGGAAATAAATATAGTACAGCAAAGGAGCAGAACCAAAGCAGCGACGAGTAATCTGAGAGTGAGTACGCAGCCGTGGACGTCGAAACCAAGTACCAGCGATAGCAGCAAGACATCACTGCAACAAGAGCAGCAATATGGAAGCCAGCAGCGATTAAGGTGCAATAAATGCGGCAACGTCCATGGGTATAGAAATTGCCCAGCCTACGGTAAAATTTGTATTAAATGTAATAGGATAAATCATTTTGCAAAAATGTGTAGAATAACTCGAAATATAAATAATGTAAGTATGATTGAGGGAGAGGATGCTGAAATGTACACTTTAGGGAGAATTCTAAAAATAAATAATGTTCAAAAGGGTTGGGAATTATCTATAAATATATTGGAAAGCAAAACTTCACTTACAGTCAAGCTCGATACAGGGGCGGAATGCAATGTTTTAAAAAAAAGCGACTATGAAAATTTGAAAATTAAAGAGAAAATAAATAAAACTGATAACAAATTGGCAAATTACAGTGGTTCTGAAATACCGGTTATAGGAACTGTTATATTAGATTGTGTAATCAAGGGTAAAATAGAACCAATAAAATTTTATTTAGTAAACTGTAATAGCTCAAGCTCTGTGTTGGGATTAGATACAATTAAAAAACTGAAATTAATTACCAGAGTTGAAAATATAAATATGAATACAAATAATGGTCTCACGAAATTGCTTAGCAGATATAAAGAACTATTCGAAGGTATAGGAAAAATCTCAAAAATATATGATTTCAAATTAAAAGAAGGATATGAAGGAAAAATTGAACCATGTCGTAGAATACCTTTTAAATTATTAGATCTTTTCAAAGAAACATTATACAGAATGAAAGACAATAAAATTGTTACAGAGGTTAACGAACCTACTGAATTTATGAACCCAATCGTAATTACCAGTAAACCTGATAAATCATTACGTATTTGCTTAGACCCACAGCATCTTAACACTTGTTTACTAAGAGAACATTGTCCTTTACCTACATTTGAGGAAATATCTAGTAAAATGGCGGGGGCAAAAATGTTTGCAGTGCTAGACGCATCAAATGGGTTTTGGCATTTAGAACTTACACATAGGAGTTCGTTAATGACGGCTTTTCAAACGCCATATGGTCCATTTAGATTTTTAAGAATGCCTTTCGGGGTTAGTATTGCACCAGAAGTGTTCCATAAAACTTATTCAGAGATTTTTGAAGGTATAAAAAACGTAGCTGTGTATATCGATGATGTAATGATATGGGCAGAAAATGAAAAAGAATTATTAGAAATTTTAGAATTAGTAATGAAAAGAGCTTATGAGCATGGGATTAAATTTAATAAAAACAAATGTAAGTTTAAAGAAGAAAGAATTAAATTTTTAGGTCATTACTTCAGTAGCAAAGGGATAGAAATTGATGATGACAAAGTCAAAGCAATTAATGAAATGGAAAGACCAAAAGATGTTAAAGCAGTAGAACGATTATTAGGATTGATAACCTATGTGGGTAAATTTGTAGAAAACTCAGCTCAGTTAACGGAACCATTGCGTAATCTAATTAAAAAAGGTACAATTTTCAACTGGACAAGTGAACACGAAAATTGTTTTAAAAAGATAAAAATATGTTTAAGCAAAACTCCTATTCTACAATTATACGATGTAAATAAGGAGTGCAAAATTAGTGTAGACGCTAGTAGTACCGGAGTAGGGGCAGTTCTGTTACAAAATGATTTGCCAGTAGCATATGCATCACAAGCATTCACTGAATGTCAAAAATCGTGGGCTCAAATAGAGAAAGAACTATATGCCATAGTGTTTGGATGTGAGCGTTTCAGACAGTATGTAATCGGTAAACCTTTTGGAGTAGAATCAGATCATAAACCGCTGATCCCTATTTTAAGACGAAAGATAACTGATATACCAATGAGACTACAAAAAATGCGAATGCGGTTACAACCATATGATATTAAAGTAACGTATACAAGTGGTAAAAATTTAATAATAGCAGATTTACTATCGAGAGCTCATTTAAAAGAAACTAAAGAGGATGGAGATTCCAGAATGTATATATTAGAACTTACGTTAGCAAGCGAGATGAGTAATCAAAAGAAAAAAAAATATATAGAAGCAACAAAAAATGACATAGAATTGCAGACATTGAAAAATACAATAAAAAAAGGTTGGCCAAAAGAAATAAAAGATGTACCAAATATAGTTAAATATTATCATACTTACCATGCCGAAATTTATGAATATGATGACTTACTGTTTAAAAATAATTGTGTAATAGTACCAAACAAATTAAGAGAAGAAGTTTTGAGTAAGTTACATTATAATCATTTAGGCATTGAAAAAACAAAAGCTAGAGCGAGAGAAATAGTATTTTGGCCCAATATAAATAAAGATATAGAAAACAAAATAAACAACTGTAAAACATGCTTAACGTTCCAACGATCAAATCAGAAAGAAAGTCTAATACCAACATTAATACCAGATAAAACATGGGCAACAGTAGGAGCTGATATTTTTTACATTGATAGAAAACCAAACATGTTAGTTGTGGATTATTTTTCTAAATATGTAGATGTTTTACCATTGAAGGATGAAACTAGTGTAACAGTTATAAAAGCATTAAAGTCTTGTTTTGTACACTGGGGTATACCAGAAGAATTCAGATCAGATAATGGCCCACAATTTTCAAGTTTTCTATTTAAAACGTTTACAAGAGAATGGAAATTTAAGCATGTTACGTCGAGTCCAACATATCCACAAAGTAACGGAATGGTGGAGCGGCACATACAAACTGTGAAAAATGTAATTAGAAAAGCTCATTTTGATAAAAAAGATGTGTACTTAGCAATACTAGAATTAAACAACACACCAATATCTAATACAATACCTTCTCCAAATGTGATAATGCAAGGTAAAAATGTGAATGGTGTTCTATATGATATACCAAAGTTTAAAAGTGAAGAAAATTCATATATAAAAGGTGAATTGTTACAAAGACAAAGGAAACAAAAAATTTTTCATGATCAACGAGCCAAAGATTTGAAAAAATACGAAAAAGGAGAAAATGTTAGAGTTAGAAACAAACAAGGAATGTGGGATCGGGCTGTAATAATAGATAGAAACATAAACAATAGGGCTTATCAAATTAAGACAGAGGGAGGCTCCTTATTGACGCGTAATAGAATACACTTAAGAAATGATACTAGCCTACCATTAGAAATAGAAAGTAACGAATATAGACTTGATGAAAATATTAAACCACAAATTTCGGAAAATTCAAATAATAATGGTAAGGTTAATAATACAGCCGATCCAGCAGATCAGCAATTAATGAACCAAAGCCAGAGCGAAGATATCAATAATGACAATGACACATATGTAACTCGTAGTGGACGAATCAGTCGTCAGCCAGCATATCTAAAAGAAAACTATGTATTACAATAAAAAAACAAACAAAAAAAAAACAACAAAAAAAACGGAGATGTCATATGGTTGGGTTATCTCTATTAAATGAACAAAGCCGGCTGACAATATTATTCTAACCTATATAACTTGTGAGCTAGATGTACTTATTTTATGGTTAATAAATTATTACTATATTCAATCAACCTATGTCTTTCATTCTGACAACACAATTGAACAGTGAAGAGATTACAAGTTCGAAACTTTTTGATGATTTTCTCCTACTAATAGTCAAACGAATTCACTCATAATATTATAAAGTTGGTTTAGATCCGAAACTATATTGTCAAATGAAATAATGGGGTGTAGTTTACAAGTTTTCTCCTGAAAGATAAACAAGACAGACCACTATCTACAAGCAGCTGATAGTGACTGATATGCTTTACCTAACCTGTCACCTTTCGGTATTTTTTTTTTGCATGTATTACATTTGTCTATCGAGGCCAAGAAAAAAAGTAATTTTAATAATTTCACAATTGTATATTTGTTCGTTTAATTAATCCCTTGGGTTTAAAGTGAGCCAGGTTGTTAAGATGTTGCGTAATAACATTTTTAAATAATCCGCTTATATTCAAACCGTATTGGGATTATTCTTATAACAAATTTGTAAAATTTGGAGACAGTCCAACAAGTCTAGTTAGTCGCTGCACGGTTCAACTCGTCTGGTTGTGCTTCTTTTATTTAATGGTAATTATCAAAGGAAATACAATTTTTTTTACCTCTGTGAATTTTTAAATATTAGCCATTTGTGTAAATCTTGTCTCCTGCCTCATCGCTGTACGTGACCTCTTTTCGTGCCAATTTTTGACCCAAATTTGTTCTTAAGGATAATGATTCGCAAATCTACTATCAATAAAAACTTAGGCTTATTAATTAACTACGCCTTGGTTCTTACTAAAATAATTTGAGGTAATCAACACAAGGATTGAATACCTTGGCATTTTTTTTTTATATTTAAAATTTGAAATGTTAGTTCAAATCCATTATGAACTAAATTTAAATTCTTGAAATATAATCAAACGGGGGGGAAAAAAAGTGTCGAAATATTACCCAAGCTTGAAAAAAAAAAAAAAAAAGTAACAGCAGATTATTGTTAGTTATTCTTTGGAAAGTATTGCTAGGTTTCGTAATCTTAAACGACTCATTGAGGAACGAAGATAATTTTGATTTTTTTTTTACTTGTTAATTTGCTACTGTGAAAGTAGCAACCAGCTAATATGATGTAAACAAAAATAATAAAAATGGCATGTCTGACATGAAGATAGAAGACATCCAGTGATACCATCCTTATATTGTTGAAGCTAATTTTGAAGATATTTTATTTTTATTAATTTAGAACTCTTCTCTAACTTCTCCTCAGACGTCATTGAATGTTGCCAGGTAAGTCAGGTGTGCAGACAGCATTTGTATCCAGTGGGTTTGGCTGTCCGTGCCGTTTTTCGGGAAAGTTTCTGTACTTGAGGAAGTTTGATTTCCCACGTAAAAACGGTGCACCTGTGATAATTTTCAGAGTATTTAATTGGAAAATCTGTATGGTTCTGTCACCCATAAATTTGGGCTCCATATTTTTAATTTTAAAATGCCCCATTCAGAACTAGCGACTCTGATGGATCTGATAAAACAATCCTTTATGATATTACTATGTGGGGAAGGGCGTTTTCCAACCTATATTTTTGAATAAATATTAGAAGTTACTTGCTTGTTTTGCTTGTTCTTGTACAGCTTTGTATTTGTATTTATGTATAATTTCCTTATTGCAATAATCCTCTTGAAACAAGCGGCCCCTTAAAAAAGTACTTTGTTCAGCAGTTGTGATTTTTATCACTTTTCTTTATGTTACAATCACCGATTCCTTTTTTTTTTTTTTTTTTTTTTTACTGATTATGCGTAAAAATGTCGATGTAGAGTCAGGCCGCCGGTGTCAGCACGAATTATTGTCAAATTACATCATTATTATTGTTATTGATTCTGTTTGCTGCAATATTACAATAGTATTATATTTTTCTTTTTTGAATAGAATAGAAAAAAATTTATTCTGGGATAAAGTGTCCTATGAATGACAATAGTGCTCAGAATAAAGGTTTATGCCTGTTAAATAAAAATAAATATTACGTTATAAAAAAAAAAAAAAATTCAATAATGAAAATATAATTTAATGACTAAATCGTTCCCAACTAGCAAGCGTATGTCTGGTTGGTGAGAAGGGATGAAACATGGTGGATATTTGGAGGTAGAGAATTCAAGAGGGAGTGGAGCGAGCGAGCAAGGAAGGAACAGTCATATGCTGGTGCTGGTAGGCATGAGTGTTAAGTTGAGAGAGACAGGATATTGTGTTCCGGGAGTGGACTGAGGATTTGAACCATAGAGGATTGTGTATATATAAGGATGGTGGAGAGAATTAATGGTTTGAAAGAGGAATGAGCCAAGGAAATATTGAGCACGAGAGGAGGGGAAGAGCCATCCTAACACGGATATGAGGTGTGAGTGCCGTTGAGTCCAAAAGACTAATCTAACGAACCAGTTCAACATTCTATTCAATCTTTCCTTGAGTCCTCTCAAATACCCCACAACCATAGGCAAAGTGCGGGAGGATTCAAAGAGTTTACGTGCAGACTGGTTGAGCAGCAGATGGAGAGAACGTTGGATTAGTTTCAGGGTACCTATTACCGAGGAGAGATATGTTCCAGGAGATGGTTTGCTCCATGGTTATCCCTAGATTTTTAACGGTGGATTGGAAAGTATATGATACCAGGATGGTCATAAAAAATTTAACGTAGGAAAATCAGTAAAGGAACCTGGAGCCGATAACAATTGCCTGAGTTTGCGCCACGTTTAATCGTAGTTTACTCAGTTCCCTAGTCCAGGAACTGATCCGATCTAGGTCTCCCTGAATGTTGGCAAACGCTGCAAATAAATCCGAGGGTGGGGGGAGGATATATAGATGTCAGTCACCAGCGTAGAGGTGACAGAGGCGATTCTTCGCCGGTGTCAGGGAAACCGAGCACCAGGGCACGACGGGATACAAACAGTGCTGCTCAAACAAATGCCGAGGAGAGGGATAGTACAACTAGCAAACTTATACAACTCTTGTACAAGATTGCGGTACTTTCCTGACACATGGAAACAAGCCATCTTGTTTCCATTACTAAAGCCAGCCAAAAGTGGAGATCACCCAGCCGACTACCACCCGATCAGTCTGCTACCACAGATGGGGAAAATCTTTGAGAAAATTCTTTTGAATTATCTCAAAGATTACTGCTCGGAAAATGATATCATTCCGCCAGAGCAGACTGGATTCCAATCCAGTATGAGCTCAGAGCACCCCCTTCTGAAGGTGCAGTCAGAAGTTAGCCATAACATGAATAGTACTGTTCAACGTATACACGTCTGAGATTGTCGGAGCCCGGTACAAAAATACCACAGTTACTGCTTTCGCAGATGACATAGCGGTGTACAGTAGCAGCATGAGTGCCAAGGTAGCTCTAAGACAGGCTGAAGCAGCCTGTAACCAGATCAGTGAGAAATTGGGGAGACTCAATATCTCTGTAAACGCGGGTAAGACTGACTGTGTAATTTTCTCTTTTCAAAAGGGAAAAAGCCCGCTCCCTACTAGTTACATAGTAGGAACGGAGGAAAATTCACCAGCCAACGACCTAGTATATCTGGGAATTAAAATGGACAGACACCTCCATTTTAGTAACCATTTTGCGAAGAAGTTGAAGCATACACGCATGAAGTCTTACCGGCTTACGCACTTATTGACTTCCCCCAATCTATCACTCCGTCTCAAGCTACTGATCTACTAGAGTATACTCAGGCCTACTCTGCTGTATGGTGCACCGCTGTTTCGTTATCTGCGGTATACGACAGCGAAGAAACTCCAACAATTCCAAAACGGTATACTGATGAAAGTGGTCAGAGGTACTTCATTCGAGCAGCGAAGAAACAGTGAGCTGCATGAGATATTTGAGCTGCCTACGGTGGATGAATTCATCCAGCGTAGACATGTCAAATTTTTTGACTCATTACAATATTTGACAAACCCGGTGTTTAACACTATAACCCCCGCTCCGTTCCCCCATCGATGGCAGGACGCTTCGTGGCTGGAACGCTTTAGTTTTAGGTTCTAGGTATAGTTTTTAGTTTGTAAGTTTTTTCTCCCATTTTTAAACTGAAGGTGAGCCCCATCACCTAGATTTGTATTCATATCATTTTCCTATTAACCACAATCTGTATTGTTGAGTAACACGAACTCCTTCAAATGCATCTGTGCATAGCAGGATGAGGAGAAATTTGCAAAGTTTCTTTTAATATTTTCATTGTATAACTTCATGGGGTTTAGGGGAAAAAAAAAAAAAAAAAAAAAAAAAAAAGTAGAGGTGATGAGAACAATGGTAAATAGAGTTAGAGAGATTGTTTATCTAACGACTAAAAAGAAGGTGAGAAACGTTCAACTGCTGTGTTAGATCCAAGAAAAGAATGAGATAGGGATTGATTAGAGATAGTAACTACTTGTGAATAGTTGGAGAGAAATTATTGAAATTAGTGAATTTTTTTTGAAGAAATAAAATAAAAAAGATTTAATTTGATTGATTATGTTATTTATTATTTTTTTTGATTATGGTATGTTTAAGTTGTTCGATTGTAATTTATTCAATAATAGTAGAAATAATTAATAATGCCTTGTATTTGTATAATTCTATAGCCTGAGATTCATCTCAATTCACAATAAAACATTACATTAGTAAATAATATACTTTAACAGTATTGCACTAAACACTCTCGGAACCATTCTGAATACGGCATGAGGAATCATTAGTAAATGTTACTTAGTGATTTATGAAAGTATTTGTGAAGCTTGAAATGGCGTAAATGTTAGTTGCAATCAATTTTTTTTAGAAGAGATTTATAAGGTTTGATTTTCTGTTCTGTGATTATATATTTGTAATATTGTTACATGTTCAGCCCCTAATGATATCTTTTAAACAATTTAAAATATTACTATTATTATTATCATCGTCCAGTTAAATAAATTATAGCGGGAGGACGAGCTTGTTTACTTGGAAGGAATAAAGAGTACAAGCGCATTGTTACCTTATCGATTAGATCGATTCCGACTGGTGAGTCCACGGTGAGTCCAGTGTTAGCCAACGGCGGTTTTTCCGGGTGCTATCGTCAAAGACAAATCGACTTTCTTCTGAATTCATCTACAACATATATGCCACAACCCAAGCGGCCCAGGGTTCAGACCTTCAATATTCGATCTCAGTTAACAATATTCGACCACGGCACCCAGACCTCATTATTGTTGGTAAAAACCACAAATTTTTTTTCTAGTGGACAAAAATAATTGATAATTAATGCTCCATCCCCCATTTGTATAATGATGCTAGTTAATATTTTTTTTAAGTTAAGCGTACTCAATTAACATGTTAATTTCATTTATTGATTTTGTACAAAATTGTCTTAGGTGTGCACCAATAAAAGTTGGTAAGATTGAATTTTTTTTTTTTTCTGATTTCCTCGTTCCTTTTAACTTGACCATAATAGTGGTGGTTGACCTAACAAAGAAAAGGAAGGACGAATCAGCCCTTATAAGGTAAGAAGGTATGCAGTTCAGAAAAATATCGCCACTTCCCCTACAATAGGGTTGACTCAAAAATTTGTTCAAAAGGTACATGTGGAAGGCGATAGACTACAGCATCTAGGATAGGGATGTAATTGCAGGAAATATAGGCAAGGGAGGGAAGTCATGGATTCGGGTCTTCAGACTGTCACGCAACATACAGACTCGCCCACCAGCCAACTCGGTCGTGGTGGAGAAAGTTACAGTTGGCGAAGGAGGCAGGCGAGGAAGGAATATAAGGTTTAAGCCATGAAATGTAAATTAGAAAGAGATGAAATTATAAAAACATGCTAGGGGACGGAGGATGACCTGGTAGAGGGAAGTCAGGCAATATAATTTATGCGGTGGCAGGAAATTGGTGGCCAATTTTTATATAATTTGGACCAAAATATATAAAAAAAAAAAAATTCCATCCCAAGTAGGTTACTATGTATTTTAAGTAACGCATAATTTCTTCTTCTTTTTTTTTAATAGAATATGCCTTAAAAATTTCCGATGTATTTAATTATTTTTTTTTCCACTATCGTAGAACATGGATAGATTCTCGTCTGTTCGAGTGTAGAAACTCTCTCTTCCTTCATGCTCAGCAATAATTTTATTCAGCATCACTTATAAGTGTAAGGGAATGACGATGGAATTCGCATTCTTGATTTAAATCCTTTAATGAGATTATATACGATGATTCGAATTTTTCGGAGAGGACATTTTGAATTATGCATTGGTTAAAATACATAAACTTATTAGCTTAGATCATAATTGATATGAAAACTGCTTCAAGTCAAACTAGCCGGGGGGGGGGGGGGTCTCATTAAATACCTTTGAATCGTCCTGTGGAGACGCGGATAACAAACGTAGAAAATTTCCCCACTGACAACGAGCCTCCAGGACTTAAGCACCAGAGGCCGAATTTTTCTTGGAACTAATAAAATCCTGTTGGGTTTTAAGCTTCTCTGATTTGTCATTATGTTAGAGCTGATTTTCCAGGGGTGTCATCCTGGGTCGTTGGGGACTTCTTCAGAGACTACCTACAAGTCTAAAAAAGTCTTCTCTCCTCAGTAGATGGTCTATGAAGAAGTCCCCTTCTTCAGTGAAGACAAAAATCGACTTGACCTTTTTGAAGATGTCAAAAGAAAAGACAAGATCTTAAATCACTGGTTAGTAATAGCATAGTGGGCATATTTTCCCGCCTAAACGTTGGTTATCAATACAGAATGTTTTGGCTTGTTGTCCATACTTACTTTCATTTGGGTGATTTAACTTTTTTCTTTATCCTTTGTGGTTTGAAGTGTACTTCTAGCTAATGTTACTTTAATGAAATTTGTCTTATATAGTGTAAGTTATAGCTTAAACTGTAGTTACATCTTTAGGAATATTTTTTTTTTCTAATATGGAATTAGATTCAGAGCAACATTGCTACAATAAACAGTTAGTGTACTTTCTCTGTATTTTGATGTGGCCGAGATGTGACAATGATGCGTGAGATGTAAACAATGAAAGAATTTATTGGTAAATGCTCTACTGTTTCTGTTCTAGCGTCCACACTTAAGCCACCAAGTGTTTAACCAAAAATTATCAGCTCAACAATATGTTTCTTATAAAAATATCAAAGCTGTGAAGCTTCCATATTGGGGATCAGATTACGTACATTTTTTTGCTTTGAATAAGCACACATCGTTGATTACAATAATATGTAGAAATAATTCATGTAGATTTTCAAATGAAAAACTCTTTTATTTGTTAGGATTTACACCATACAGAATCTGTAATGAATCCATATACATTAAAATTGCACTTGTGCTTCTTATATTTGCTGAAGTTATGCTATATTTTATATAGTTTATGATACAATGAATGATACGATACTGTTTCACTCTAATACGTTTATATAATACAAGGTTTTTATTTTTAATTTGAAGGTAACTGAGTTAAACTTCTAGGGTGGTTCAAAAATTGTTGAACTGTTACTTTTTTTTTTTTTTAAATAACAGGTTTATTTTATTTTATTTTTTACTTTGTTATTTGAAAAAAAAGAAGGAAAACTTTTAAAGCACTTCAAGCTTTTTGAAATATGTTTTTTTTTAAAGACAATAAAAATAGATGTAATTATATTATACTTGATTTGATGCAATACATAACATAAATATCTCATATTTATTGGATATTTTGTACAAAGTAATGTATTTACACTGTGGAATGGTTTTCATCAGCCAAGTAAAAATTGCCAATTTAAATCGGAAGCAGTCAATCACTTTTTTTATTTAATTAATTTAATTATTTATCAAGTACAAAAATTAACGTATGTTGCCTTATTTATACATATCTACTGCAATTAAAAACAAAACCTTCCTACCACACAGCACTGCACATAAATTAAATCAATACATTTAAATTAGTTTAATTATATTGTTAGCATCTTAAAAAATTGTCTCAACTTTTTGTACAAAGTGATGAATAACTTTTTACACCCGCTCCTTACTTTTATCAACTTTTAAAATTTTCAAACCCACACATCATTTGTAGTTTTATTTAAAGTTCAGTTTTATAAAAGAATATTTAACTATAATTTGTCAGCTATTCTTCAGAATGTCATAATGAGCAAATATAGATAGAGAAATGCCTGACTAAATAATTCAACAAAATTATTACTTTACTTTTTAATGGTTTAACAGTGAAACTCTAGACATATTTAACAAACTAGATGGACATAAAGTGAGCTCAATAATTGTTATTAATAGGAGCAATTGCATTTTCAATGGCCTAATTTTTAACATCAAATGTATTGATTCCCCCATCGACAATTCCCTAAATAAATGACTGGAAGTATCATATTATATAGCTCAGGAAATTAGTTTTCAAACATCAAAAGCTGCTAATTGTTACAAGAATATTCTAAAATGTATGAGTATATCCCATCTGTAATTCAATGAAATAATGTAATTTCTTTCAAGTTTGATATAATAAACTTGTTTTTGTTTACAGCCTGCTTTAAAAATTGTGAATTAATACAATAGACATAGTGGGTTTTTTTTCCCCATAACCCCTTTTTATTCAACAATTTTTACAAACAGATGATCAAATACAATGAACAATATTTACAAAATTTCTCCTCTTGCTGCATGCGCAGATGCATTCGAAGGAGGGTAGAATTACAATAACAATGCCTTTTTGAAGTTAAACTCTCAATACAAATAAACAGGACTAGGTGATGGGGCTCACCTTCGGATTACAAAACATAGTGGGAGTGGGAAGGTTCCTCTCACAATGCTGGTGAGGACAAAACTACTTCAGGGACCTAGCGTACTGCAAGCTCTTGATTAACCTCACCTACGTAAATGGGGATCATGTCCTTATCCTGGTTTGATTCACTAAGACTTTATCCTTACCGTTGGTCGCGAGGACCGTCAGGGGACCTCTAGCAGTGAGCTAAATCTGTCGGTTGTATCATTGATTCAGAGGACATTTGTCCGTCTGGGTTAAGGGGTAAAGCTAATCCTCCACACTCAGCGGAAATACGGAAGCATTGAAGGAAGAAGAATTAATATAATATTATTATTAACTTTACGAGATCCAAAAATTAACTGCACCTTAAAGGCACATCTTTTTTTGAAAATTATTCATTACACATGATCAGGATAGTTGCAAACCTAAAATTATATCTAGATGGATAATTAATGTAATTTAATTATTTTTATATTTGTTCGAAGATGTATTTCTTAACAGAATAGTGATTGATATATTCCATTCCAGGCTATGACGTATCTCAGAATGGTGATAATGGCGGTGTCTATGTTCCTGCTTATAATGAATTGAGTCCAGCTCAGACTATCTGGACCCAGAATATCTAGTTATATTGGGGTAATACTCTATTCTATTAGTGTGTGTTCTAATTAAATTACATACAAGATATGTATATAAAAAAACTGATATGAAACTGAGTAAATAACTCAAATTTATTTAATCGTATTACAAATTTGTCCCCTTCAATGTAATCCCCATTTGTACGAATAAATCGGTGAAAACTTACAACTAGGTGAAATCTTCTTTGTTGCTTTCTTTCTTCTGGTACTAATTACTTCTTGTGTTGTTTGAATGGTAACTAAAGCTGCTCTACGAAACAACTACTGTTCATAGGCAGAGCCATAAAAATGTCAATACCATATGAACTAAAAAAAAGTGCTCATTCCTGGTGAGCTACGAAAGGTTTGATCTTTATGGCTTCCACACCGAACTCCTTTACTCTTTTCAGCTTTAATATGAATAAGGTTGGTCCTTATCATCTTCCGAAAGACAAGTTAACTTCCTTTAACTTTCATGTGTATCTATCGAAAAGGGGTTGTGAAAAAGTTATAACCAAATTATTTATGATAATTATATTGATACCCTACTCAATATGACGACAATGGAAATTTATTTTTAACAGTTACCAATTAATTAGTTTTTAATTAATATAATAATTTTTTAATTAATGTCCCTTCGTTATTTTTCAAAGGGCCGCTTTATTTTATTATCTTAGGCCATCAAATCAAATTTTTATAGAAAATATCGTTCCTCAATGGGATTCTGTGTTAGTGAAAAAATGTTTAAGATCTTTTAATTTGTTTCTCTATAAAATTCTGATGACCGTAAGCTTACAATGTGTTTAATTGCAGTTATCGCGGAAACCTCTTTGAAAATTATTTAACAAACATGTCTGTTTATCTATCTTTTTATCTCTATTGATTAGATAATTAGCAATTATAATAAATGAAAATGGTATAACTCTTTAGTATCGTTGGAACATCAAATGGCATCTCTGTATAATAGTTTATGACTCTAGTTTGACCAAGGGACTCAACAGGGAGAAAACATAAGGGTTGTATATATCTCCGGTTGTATATTCAAATCAATATTTTTCTAATATTTACATAATAAAAATAATTTCATGCAATCCTTCTAGCCTAAAAACAAAATACTAACATCATCGCTCTTGGTTGTGTATTAAGTCTTCATTAAAGTAAAAATATAAATTTTAATATAAGAAAAAATGAAAATAAAACAGGTTTGCTGATATTGTTATTACTGTTATGTTGTTATATATTGTTACATTGTTATGACTGACGGTAGCTCCAACTAGATGCTGCGTAAGTTAGTAGCGGGCTTTACTTTCAAACTGTGAATGATTTGCTTAGTCCGGGAATTTAGCTTAGAATATTTATTGGTAAAAGAGAGGATAGGGGGGATTGATAATCCGAAACAGTTGGTAATCCGACAAGCTCATGGCATCTAAGGGAAGATCATTTCACCGGTCATAGTTAGGGAAGTGGAAGGGAGTGAGTTTGTCGACTACCATTAAACAACCACAGTTTTATCATCTATCACGACAGTGCAGCACATTTCATTTGTTATTTTTTTTATAATAAGTTTCGTTTTGTGATTTTGTTGTTTGTTTTGTTTTGTGATGGAGTCTATATCAAAACAAAAACGTAAATACACAACAGTTATGCTAAATGACAAATGGGCCATAATTCAACTGCACAAGCAAGGTGAAATACCCGCTGTTGTGAGTGAGGTCTACGGCTGTATATGACATATTGAAAAATAAAGACAAAATTGAATAGTTTGTAAAATCCGTCTTAAGGGAACCACAAAACACAAAAAATTTGAGGAGTTGCAAATTCCTGAAAGTTTAAGAAGCTTTAAATGCCTGGTTTCAATAATAAATAGGCAGGATCACTACAATGTCAGTATTAAAAATTGTTTTACAGTCTAAATGTCAACTAGCATTTCTATTACTAAAGTTGTAGTATTTGTTACTATGTTTTCATGATAAAGAAGTATTAATAAAACAAATTTAGCTTTGCCCTATTTCAAGCTTAATTCCTTATTTTGCATTGTTTAAATGGGGAATTCAGTAGGCCGGAATATTTGATAGTCAGTCCTAAATTTTATATATGCGGTGTGCACTCTAGACAAAACTCAAGGTACGTTAAAATAGGCTCTGATTCTTTATTCATAAATACTATTTTATTTGCAATTATAGGTTTTATTTTGGTACTATTCCTTCAGTATTGTTGAGATTGATTTTTAATTTCCACATAAAGAAATATTTATCTAATTTACATAAAGAAGGTGATTTTTAATTTCCACATAAAGAAATATTTATCTGATTTACATAAAGAAGGCTATACATTTACATATGTGGTTTTGATTGAGCCTGGATCGAGCAGCAATTTTAAAGCACATTAAGAAAGCAATGCCTGCAGGCGTTGCGGGATGTAGTATCGGAGGGCGCCTTTTCCCTGCTTCTTATTGATGCCGGTTTTGGCATGGGGGCGAGGTCTACCAAAATTTTTGAACAATTTTTTTGTCATTACTTTAGTACAATTATTGTACATGTCTGTCCTGAAATAAAGACTGTTTACTCCCATTTTCAAAACAGTGTTTCTTATAATTCAAGCAGATCCACGAACTCGCAATTTTAATAAAAAACTTATCCAACATAATTTAACTGAACACAATTTGACATTTAAGTTGTCTAAAGTATCTTAATTGCCCAATATGTATATATTTAGACCTATATAAGCTTTAATAATTTATAAATTAATAAAGTTATCGAGTTATTTTTGGCGTTGCTGCAGGCTATGTGATGATGACCGACACAGTGATTTGTGGTATTTTAACTACCTGCTCCATTAAGGATCGTTTCGGGAACGGTTCTGCTCGACGTTTACTCAACCTTTCTGAGGATGCATTTGGGTTGCTATTTGAATAACGAATAAGTAAAATGAGAATACAAATAAAGTGAAATTAAAATTAAAAAAAAAAGGCAAGTTGTAATTAGTTCCTCAACGTCACCTATCAACTACTGCGTCAACAGCGGCCGGCGCCGCGCTACGGATTTTTTTTAAAAATCTTCAAATGTATCTCGGAATATGTAACTATTGGGGGCATTTTTGTCTAAAATGTTTTCAGATTATTCAATTAATATCCCTATCAGTAAGTGATCAAAAAATTCCAACAGGTATAAATAGAAGTTACCATCTACTCGGACCAGTAAACACCCACCTTTCCATGTTTTGTCAATAAATCGTCGGCGTCAGTATAGAGAGACAGGACTAGTTTATGATCCTGACACGGCAAGAGCTCACTAAGGGCGCGGGCGTATTAGCCCCTGATTGGCTGAAATATAAAGCTCTCTCATTCGCTGTAGGCAGGGATGACCTTCCTATATTAAAGCAGAAATTCTAAGCGTTTTCAGACAGTCGGAATCAGACACTTGAAGTGAACATTTCTCTCGCTCTCTGCACTTGCGCTTGTTGCTCTGTTCGAACCATGCCTTTCTTATTCAATTACCTCGTTTTAGTCCGGCGTTCTCAGACCCAACACCTTCCTATTGGGATTCTCTGGCTTCGTCTCGCTAAAACTAGCACATCCTTGGAAGGGATCTCTTCCATGCAGACGACGGTCACTGGGGCCCTACACGATGCACCTATCAGCGTCTCCGCCAGTGGTCCAGTCTACCACTTTCCAGTTCACACTCGCCTTTGGGATCCGGACGGTTTTCACCTACCCTCAGATAGCGAGTGTGATCTCGTGGTCATGGAATGGCCACGTAAAACTGCCTTAAATACTTAGCCTCTACTTGTTCTCCTGAACATAGTGCACTGTCATGGCACAATTTCTAAGATCTTATGGTGTCAGTGGCTGGGTCGACGAGACCTCCCCCGGCGGGTGCTCCTGGCATATTGAAAATACAGCTCAAACTAACGATTTATGTATAGCGGAGTCGTCTTCTTCTTAAAATATTTGAGGGCTTACGAAATAAATAATTCTGGCGTGGAAACATTTACAAAGAAGAGGAAAGTGTCCTGCCTTTTAAAGAGTTTTTAATTATTTATTTTTTTAATAACTTGAGCCCCTGATCCAGAAAAGTACTGGTAAGGGTTGAGTCAAGGGCGGCAAATCGTGATGACACCCTCCTCTCCCTCCCCCCTGAATAAGTGGAGGGGTGCGGATCAATGAGGTGACGTCAGGGAGCAGGCAGTCGGTGGGAATGGGCCGCGGAAGGATGGGTACACCCCGCTCTTCGGGCAGGCTCACATAGTCCACACACACACAGCCTTCTGTAAGTAATATCTATCTGCTATTGTGTAGTATAGTAGTATAGTATTATGTATTATGTATGCTACTTTTGTATAAGGCAAGGGATGAACTGCCGTTGGCTAGTTCCTGGGCCGGGCAGTTTTATTTTGCTCCGCCTGCCTGCAGTAATTATCATAACACATATACAACTAGTAACTTCGCTATATATGTGTAGTATATAGTATATATGTATGTGAGTACAGTGAGTTGTCTAGCATGATGTAATTTGTTTCGCCAAGAGCTGATGTTATAAGAAGTCGGCCCAGGGATCAGTCAACACGCCATTTTATTTTTCGACATCACAGTTTTTTTTATTACATATTAAACTATGCTTCATAAATCATAAACTGAAATTTTTTTTTTTAAATATGTATATAAACGGAATAAAAAAAATATAAGAAATCGAAGGAACGATATTGAGAGATGGTCCTGGTGCAGACCGTAAATCGCTTATAAAGTGTAATCTGTATATAAAAAATGAATTTTTATTGCTAACTCTCAAAAGATGAAATCATTATTGCTTGAAGATGTTTCCTCTTAATGATAAGAAAAAAAAAATTCGAACCTTAAATAACTTCAAATTAACAACAGAAGGGGGTTTAGTGAAGTACAAGACCGGATTTTTTTTTACATTAAATTTCAAAACTTATAATAAAATTCAAACTTCCCTCAAACAGAACGAACCGCTTCTTTTGCACATATACTTTTAAATATTTCAGATCGATTGTAATGTGGGCACAATTGTAGAATTCACATATGCACATATACAAGTGAGACAGTCCATTGCTAATGGGAACTATGGCTGTTCGAAAGTAAAACCTCTCCCTTCGGGCTCGGATAGGTTTTAAATACAAATGGTGTACAAATATTTTAAAGTTTTGAAAAACTCAGGGATATTTACCTTAATATGCCCAGTATTTCAAACCCCTGCGTGTTACGCTGAGTCATTGGTAGATGATTTTTGCGTACAGTAACATCTAAAAGCTTGTGATTATAATTTTTTAGTACACAGTATTGAGCATTTTTTTTTGTGCTAGCATTACTAATAATTAAAATTCTCAAAATATATTATTGATGAAGTTCAGCTGAATTGAAATAACGTAGAAAAAGTAATCAGTGTTAACTGAGGTAATGATATGTCTTATAATAACATTATTATTTGATATAAAACTAGGTCTGGCATTAGTTATTTTTGACAGAAACTAAAGAAAACCATTTCAACTGACGATTGTAGAAATGGTTTATTTTATTTTATTTTACACGGGCTCATTTCACTGAAAAGAGCACGCACGCGCCTCTGCACTAAAACTATAATGCAATTAAACTAAAATTTCTAATTATTTAGGAAAAACAGAAACAAAAAAACTTACTGAATTATTGCTGCTATAATTACAATTTATAGGGAAACCTCTGAGAGCGTTATTTTACAATTTTACGAATAAAAGTCAATGTGTGTGGTATCGTGTAGTCCCGGTAGGTGAATTTGTTAATATTCTTAAACATTACTATAATGCATTTCTATGTATGTTTAATGCATAGTTTAATAATAGAGTTCTGACAAGCGTTTTTATGAATTATCACCAATTATTATTAACATTGGGAGTTTAGATGTTTTACGAAGGAATAGGAACAGTAACGAGATAGCAGTCTTTTGCTCTAAGTATGCAAAGTGCAAAGGTTATGCCGTTATTGAAAAGTACTCCTAAGCACTTAGCAGTGTGGGTGCGTTTTTAATTCACCTACATTCATTTGTAGGGTTAACTTTGGGACTACTTTTAGTGTATAGAATTGCTTTTTAGTTTTTGGGAATAAGTGAGAAAATGCTCACGCATTAGAACGTAATAGAATAATATTAGAATAACTTGACATGACTTAAGCCTTTTTCTATTGGCCGTTAGGAAAAATCTATAGCACACTTTAAGGGCCTCTGATTCAGCCATCTCACACACAGGAGCGGTCCGGTCGGTGGTGGACGAAAGCATCTTTCTTTGCTTCATCATTTATAGAATAGGATAAAAAAAAAAAAATATTTCCGGACACAGTTCCCTATGAATAACGGTTATGTACACATGATAAATTAAGAGACAATTGACAATTTACAATAAGGTGTAAACCGCCCTAAGAAAATATTTAACCGCATTTAGCAAATAAAGACATACTCGGATCCACTTACAAACAAAAATAAATAAATGTATATACATACAGATATTGTAAGTTTAAGAGGATTAGTGGATGAAAAGAAATAAACCAAGATTAATATTCAGGAGAATAGATTTTAATTTTCCTTACGTAATAATAATATGATGAATAAAATGAGAGCAATACATAAATAAAACATACAAAAAAGTCTTTCGGTAGTAGAAACTAGTAGTTCTTAAAATGAAGTCAGCCTCAACAGGGCATAATCGAGGCAGTCGTTCAATATGGCTCATTCATTCGGCAATTGATTGAACATCGAGCGACGCACTGATTAAGGAATTTCTTGACTCTCCTATAACAAAATTGTTATCGACTGTGGAGGAGCAAAGTTTTGATTCAAGTGAAAAATCGCATATTAATACGTGTGTACAAGCTTCTTGAACATAAGTAGCCAACGATATAAAAATTAAAATCCTAACGTAAAGGTGTAATAATATAATGAATAAAAGTGTAACCCCCCCCCCAAATTAGGAAGTTTCTGCAATTAAAGAGGACCTTGCTCGTTTTACCAACGTTTTGCTTGTTCTTGTACAGCTTTGTGTTTGTATTTATGTATAATTTGCTTATTGCAATAATCCTCTTGAAACAAGCGGCCCCCTTAAAAAAGTACGCTACAATCACCGATTTCAATTTAGTGCGCATGTGCTTTTTTTTCCACTAATTATGCGTAAAAATGTCGATGTAGATTCAGGCGCCCGGGGTCATCACCTGTCAGCCCCTGGTCAGCACAATTTCTGTCAAATTGCATCCTTATTATTGCCATTGATATATAATAGAATACAAAAAAAAATATTCCGAGATAAAGTTAGTTCCCTATGAATAACAATAGTGCTCAGAATACTGGTTTATGTCTGTTAAATTAAAATAAATATTACGCTATAAAAAATTAAACATAAAAAACATCAACAATAAATGAAAACTATTGAACGGTTGATAAAAAAGGGGGGAAAAATAAAACTCTTACCAGCTAAATTTACAATTGTAAGAGAAAAAAAATACAAGCATGAAGGTATAATATAATAACTAAATCTTCCCTAACTAGCAAGCGTCTGTCTGGATGGTGGGGAGGTGTTGAAATAGGAGGCTTTTGAAGGTTTTTAGGTATAAAGGATGGTGGATATTAGGAGTTAGAGAATTCCAGAGAGTAGTGGAGCGAGCAAGGAAGGACCAGCATACGGCTGCAGTTTTGTGGGCAGGAGTATAAAAGGTATCTTGTCTACCGGGAGTAGTCTGAGCTAATTATTTTGACGAAACACTACAGAAAACTACACAGTATTTATAGTTAATACCTTATGTTTTCGCCTAATCTGGGTTCTATCTCCGATGGGGTCATAACCCACAGGGCACCAACTCTTTCAACAGTATATGGGACGGACCTCTTACTATCATGATTTGTACCAACGTCCTGACATCAAATTATGAGTACTTGAAAATGGAAGCATGAGCATAAATACTGAGTATTTTCTATATATATATATATTATACAATGTACCTCTTCTATCAACTTAATTATATTAACTGAACCATTTAAACCTTCGTACAATATTTATTAATATACATCTAATCTATTGATTAGTCAAAACCGGGACCAAACACTACTCAGACTTTCATAACTACTTATTGTATTATACATTAACATGAGTGCCTTATTTAGCCTTTTAAAAATGATGAGCACCATCAACGCTCCTGTTGCCAACCTTCTGAAGCTCATTCAGTGGGTAATCCACTGATACACCTCAATATATATATATCAGATGTTTATAGTTATATATATTCTCATCATACAATTTCTTCTAGGCTTCTCTCCGTCGTGTCTGAATGAAACTCAGTGACAAATAAAAACGATTATAAGCTTCGATTATGGAATATAAACAACAAGCAGCGATACATTTATTTAACTGCATGAGTATATAATTCTATCGAAGTCAAAATGTTGTAACAGAACTTACAGCAGGGCTAGATATATACTCTGTTTTATTTCATGAACATTTTGACTTTTTATTAAATCATTAGGCTGTAGAAACTTTGATACTTAATTAGTTAGCCTTGGATGTCGTTTTACGTACATAAAAATCTATTAATAATTACCAGTTAAATAAAAATACACGGGCAAGATGGGAGCTGGAACCCGTGAAATCCCTAATACCTAATATCTGGTCCAAGGGGCTCAACCAACTAAGCTAGCCTGCACGTGTGAACGATTTTCCGAATATGAACTTTCTTTGGCTACTTTGCCGATGTATGAAAATATAATTAGGAAATATTTAAGTTTATTGTTTTTAAATCAGAAATTATTATGATTAATTAACAGATAATTACAAAAATAACTAACCAGATCATAGGGACTTCGCCAATGTCTAGTCGGGGGTTCCCGGGTTCGAGTCCCGATATGGCCAGCTGTTCAATTCATAACGTTTCTTTTATTTGTGGTGTGATGTAGCATATCTTTATAGGTATCTAGGCGCCTGCATTGATACAATCTAGGGCAAATTCTGTTTCCGCAAGGTAACTTGTGAAGATCACGCAATCTCAGTGAAATGGGTGACTGTGTCCACGAAGCTGTGGTTTGGTCAGATTGCTATCGAACACGATCGTTCCACTTGCCTAAATGTTTGTGTTATATATATATTGAAACCTACCTCATTTTTTACCATTATATTTTTCTAATTTAATAGATCAATTGACCTTAACTAATTTGGTAGGTCCGTCATGAGATCTTTAATTCAACTTGTTTTTATGTCTTTGACATAGGAAATTATCCCGATTGAATCGCCCGATCTCAAGGCTAATGTTATAGTTATTAATAAATTGAGAAACTGGGAATTGTGAAATATATACAAGTAAAATGGTTATAACAAATAATTATAATTATAAATAGTGCTGACATTATTTATATAAAAAAATATTCAATTCCTTTTGAACAAGGATAGTTACTACTAATTAGTTATATAAAAAAAATGATAATTGAGCTCAATCTCTTTTTAATGGATCCATAATAAAAAAACAATATCTATATCACCCAATCGATGATATCCGTGTAATCTTCTTCTTCTTCTTCTCCTCTGCTTGTGTTGATGACCGTCAACGGAACGGGAGCTTGCTCTGCTTTGCTCTCTGGCTCTTGGCTAAGACTGGCTAAGGCTGGCCCTTCATCCCATCCCCACTCCTAAGAGCATAAGGGCAGATGCTGGACAAAGTGGGAGGGTGGCTGGTCATGATATTCTCAAATATCATGAATGTTACAATTGCCTTCCCTTATAAATAAAAAAAATTTATGAAATTTTTTTTTTTTTTTTTTTTTTTTTTTAAGTGGATCCACAATATTATGTTGCTGTGTTCGGTTTGTTGAATTGGTTGTTTATAACGGGTGTTGAAATTTTACAAAGTTTATAGTAATAATAGTTCAAATTTTGCAAGGTTTTAAATTGCTTGAAAAGCGTACAAGTTGTTTTAATTTTTTACTTAACTAAATTATTATGCTAATTAGTATGGATTAGTTCGAAGGTACATTGTTTTATGGATCATAACGCGATTTGGAAAACATTTGTTGAAAAGACGGTTGAGTGTGATTAGTAATACATATTGGTTTTTAATTAAAGTACTAGACAATTCTACTGGTAATTAGTAACAATAGAGAAAAATTGTTGAGTGTGTGTGTGTGATTTGAATATTTTACCTGAGTGAAAAGATAGTGTTTATAAAAAAATTATAAATGTTACGAAAAGATAGGGAGGTCGTTGTCGTGTATAAAATTGTATGAGCTCATTTTATTTCCTTGCTATAAAATTAATTATAATGGACTTAAGCATTCAAAGAATATTTATGATCTGCTTTATAGATTAAGTGATAATGAAAGCAAAAGCTTCACTTGCTGATAATTCCATAGACTTTACTAGGGTCAATACTTCTAATAATAGTTTTGTTTTTGTTTGTATAAACTTCTAAAGTTTATGTGTCATCCGATCAGTATTATTTTCATTTAAGTAATAATGAAAATAATAAAAGAAAACTATAATTTTTTTTTCTTTTTTTGAAGTCATATTGTATCGAACAAAAAACATCCCTGTAATTATTTTTAAATGCCTTCCATTCATTAATTTTAATGTTGTTCAAATCAAACACGCAAAAGGGAATTTCATCAAGATGAGCTGGAATTTGAGATTCCAATTTCTTCATATCCAAAACTTTATTTTGAATTATTTTTAAATTTTTCACGTTATCGCTGGTTGTCTGCTGATGCTCTTTAATTTGATCTTTCAATGAAATCACTTCTCCTTTCTTAATATTCGCTGTATCTTCTAACTCTGAAAATTTATTTTCCAACAAACTCATATTATTCTCACAGTCAAGCTTTATTAGATCATGTTGACGTGAGGTACACTCATCATTGTTATCTGCAATCTTCTGTTCATCCTCCAATGAAGTCATTTTCTCTTCATTATCCTTAATTGAATATAAGCTGAGATCTGTCTGACAATCAGCATCAACTAGTTGTGACTTTGTTAAATTTATTTTTTCATGATCTGTCGTATTTTTCAATAGAATGATTTCTTCTTTTAATTTTGAATTTACATTATTATTTACTTGGAGTGTTCTCTCCTCACAAATTCGTAATTGTCTATCTAATTTATAGTTTACATCCGTGTAACCTTGTTCGAATTTAGCCGATCTTCCCGATTTTATTTCTTCCCTTAATTGATCAAACTTCCCGCTCAACTCTTTTTGTTCTTTATTATTTTCTTTAATTGCGTTAAATTGACTGTTTAATTTTTCATTATTTTCTTTAAGCGCGTTTGATTGACTGTTTAATTTTTCGTTTATTTCTTTGTTATTTTCTTTAAGTGCGTTAAATTGACTGTTTAACTGGGCAAGGATTAGTTGTAACATCTTGGAATGATTTATCGTGGGTTCGGGGTCGGGGGCTGAGGGGTCTCCTTTAGAGGCTGGGTTTGACCCAACCCCTGTACCTGAGTCTGACCCGCACATGTTTGTGTTCGTCATTTGTGTCTGTGTTTGTGTAACAAATGTAAAATTATAGGAAAATATAATTCGTTATTGCTTAGTTCTAGTTATTATTCTAACATGCAATACCTCACAATTCCTTTGGTTTCTTTAGAATTTTTGAAGTTAATCCCGGAGCGGCCCCCATTGAAACCTACCTCATTTTTTACCATTATATTTTTCTAATTTAATAGATCAATTGACCTTAACTAATTTGGTAGGTCCGTCATGAGATCTTTAATTCAACTTGTTTTTATGTCTTTGACATAGGAAATTATCCCGATTGAATCGCCCGATCTCAAGGCTAATGTTATAGTTATTAATAAATTGAGAAACTGGGAATTGTGAAATATATACAAGTAAATGGTTATAACAAATAATTATAATTATAAATAGTGCTGACATTAATTATATAAAAAAAAATATTCAATTCCTTTTGAACAAGGATAGTTACTACTAATTAGTTATATAAAAAAATGAAAATTGAGCTCAATCTCTTTTTAATGGATCCATAATAAAAAAAACAATATCTATATCACCCAATCGATGATATCCGTGTAACCTTCTTCTTCTTCTTCTTCCTTTTCATCTTCTTCTCCTCTGCTTGTGTTGATGACCGTCAACGGAACGGGAGCTTGCTCTGCTTTGCTCTCTGGCTCTTGGCTAAGACTGACTAAAACTCGCCCTTCGTCTCATCCCCACTCCTAAGAGCACAAAGGGATGATGCTTACCAGCTGGAAGGGTTGCAGGCCATGATATTCTCAAATATCATGAATGTTACAATATATATATATATATATATATATATATATTGAAACCTACCTCATTTACTACCATTCTATTTTTCTAATTTAATAGATCAATTGACCTTAACTAATTTGGTAGGTCCGTCATGAGATCTTTAATTCAACTTGTTTTTATGTCTTCGACATAGGAAATTATCCCAATTGAATCGCCCGATCTCAAGGCTAATGTTATAGTTATTAATAAATTGAGAAACTGGGAATTGTGAAATATATACAAGTAAATGGTTATAACAAATAATTATAATTATAAATAGTGCTGACATTAATTATATAAAAAAAAATATTCAATTCCTTTTGAACAAGGATAGTTACTACTAATTAGTTATATAAAAAAATGAAAATTGAGCTCAATCTCTTTTTAATGGATCCATAATAAAAAAAACAATATCTATATCACCCAATCGATGATATCCGTGTAACCTTCTTCTTCTTCTTCTTCCTTTTCATCTTCTTCTCCTCTGCTTGTGTTGATGACCGTCAACGGAACGGGAGCTTGCTCTGCTTTGCTCTCTGGCTCTTGGCTAAGACTGACTAAAACTCGCCCTTCGTCTCATCCCCACTCCTAAGAGCACAAAGGGATGATGCTTACCAGCTGGAAGGGTTGCAGGCCATGATATTCTCAAATATCATGAATGTTACAATATATATATATATATATATATATATATATATATATATATTGAAACCTACCTCATTTACTACCATTCTATTTTTCTAATTTAATAGATCAATTGACCTTAACTAATTTGGTAGGTCCGTCATGAGATCTTTAATTCAACTTGTTTTTATGTCTTCGACATAGGAAATTATCCCAATTGAATCGCCCGATCTCAAGGCTAATGTTATAGTTATTAATAAATTGAGAAACTGGGAATTGTGAAATATATACAAGTAAAATGGTTATAACAAATAATTATAATTATAAATAGTGCTGACATTATTTATATAAAAAAATATTCAATTCCTTTTGAACAAGGATAGTTACTACTAATTAGTTATATAAAAAAAATGATAATTGAGCTCAATCTCTTTTTAATGGATCCATAATAAAAAAACAATATCTATATCACCCAATCGATGATATCCGTGTAATCTTCTTCTTCTTCTTCTCCTCTGCTTGTGTTGATGACCGTCAACGGAACGGGAGCTTGCTCTGCTTTGCTCTCTGGCTCTTGGCTAAGACTGGCTAAGGCTGGCCCTTCATCCCATCCCCACTCCTAAGAGCATAAGGGCAGATGCTGGACAAAGTGGGAGGGTGGCTGGTCATGATATTCTCAAATATCATGAATGTTACAATTGCCTTCCCTTATAAATAAAAAAAAATTTATGAAAAATTTTTTTTTTTTAAGTGGATCCACAATATTATGTTGCTGCGTTCGGTTTGTTGAATTGGTTGTTTATAACGGGTGTTGAAATTTTACAAAGTTTATAGTAATAATAGTTCAAATTTTGCAAGGTTTTAAATTGCTTGAAAAGCGTACAAGTTGTTTTAATTTTTTACTTAACTAAATTATTATGCTAATTAGTATGGATTAGTTCGAAGGTACATTGTTTTATGGATCATAACGCGATTTGGAAAACATTTGTTGAAAAGACGGTTGAGTGTGATTAGTAATACATATTGGTTTTTAATTAAAATACTAGACAATTCTACTGGTAATTAGTAACAATAGAGAAAAATTGTTGAGTGTGTGTGTGTGATTTGAATATTTTACCTGAGTGAAAAGATAGTGTTTATAAAAAAATTATAAATGTTACGAAAAGATAGGGAGGTCGTTGTCGTGTATAAAATTGTATAAGCTCATTTTATTTCCTTGCTATAAAATTAATTATAATGGACTTAAGCATTCAAAGAATATTTACGATCTGTTTTATAGATTAAGTGATAATGAAAGCAAAAGCTTCACTTGCTGATAATTCCATAGACTTTACTAGGGTCAATACTTCTAATAATAGTTTTGTTTTTGTTTGTATAAACTTCTAAAGTTTATGTGTCATCCGATCAGTATTATTTTCATTTAATAATGAAAATAATAAAAGAAAACTATAATTTTTTTTCTTTTTTTGAAGTCATATTGTATCGAACAAAAAACATCCCTGTAATTATTTTTAAATGCCTTCCATTCATTAATTTTAATGTTGTTCAAATCAAACACGCAAAAAGGAATTTCATCAAGATGAGCTGGAATTTGAGATTCCAATTTCTTCATATCCAAAACTTTATTTTGAATTATTTTTAAATTTTTCACGTTATCGCTGGTTGTCTGCTGATGCTCTGTAATTTGATCTTTCAATGAAATCACTTCTCCTTTCTTGATATTCGCTGTATCTTCTAACTCTGAAAATTTATTTTCCAACAAACTCATATTATTCTCATCGTCAAGCTTTATTAGATCATGTTGACGTGAGGTACACTCATCATTGTTATCTGCAATCTTCTGTTCATCCTCCAATGAAGTCATTTTCTCTTCATTATCCTTAATTGAATATAAGCTAAGATCTGTCTGACAATCAGCATCAACTAGTTGTGACTTTGTTAAATTTATTTTTTCATGATCTGTCGTATTTTTCAATAGAATGATTTCTTCTTTTAATTTTGAATTTACATTATTATTTACTTGGAGTGTTCTCTCCTCACAAATTCGCAATTGTCTATCTAATTTATAGTTTACATCCGTGTAACCTTGTTCGAATTTAGCCGATCTTCCCGATTTTATTTCTTCCCTTAATTGATCAAACTTCCCGCTCAACTCTTTTTGTTCTTTATTATTTTCTTTAATTGCGTTAAATTGACTGTTTAACTGGGCAAGGATTAGTTGTAACATCTTGGAATGATTTATCGTGGGTTCGGGGTCGGGGGCTGAGGGGTCTCTTTTAGAGGCTGGGTTTGACCCAACCCCAGTACCTGAGTCTGACCCGCACATGTTTCTGTTCGTCATTTGTGTCTGTGTTTGTGTAACAAATGTTAAATTAGAAGAAAAATATAATATGTTAGTAAATAGTTCTAGTTATTATTCTAACATGCAATACCTCACAATTCCTTTGGTTTCTTTAGAATTTTTGAAGTTAATCCCGGAGCGGCCCCCATTGAAACCTACCTCATTTACTACCATTCTATTTTTCTAATTTAATAGATCAATTGACCTTAACTAATTTGGTAGGTCCGTCATGAGATCTTTAATTCAACTTGTTTTTATGTCTTCGACATAGGAAATTATCCCGATTGAATCGCCCGATCTCAAGGCTAATGTTATAGTTATTAATAAATTGAGAAACTGGGAATTGTGAAATATATACAAGTAAAATGGTTATAACAAATAATTATAATTATAAATAGTGCTGACATTATTTATATAAAAAAATATTCAATTCCTTTTGAACAAGGATAGTTACTACTAATTAGTTATATAAAAAAAATGATAATTGAGCTCAATCTCTTTTTAATGGATCCATAATAAAAAAACAATATCTATATCACCCAATCGATGATATCCGTGTAATCTTCTTCTTCTTCTTCTCCTCTGCTTGTGTTGATGACCGTCAACGGAACGGGAGCTTGCTCTGCTTTGCTCTCTGGCTCTTGGCTAAGACTGGCTAAGGCTGGCCCTTCATCCCATCCCCACTCCTAAGAGCATAAGGGCAGATGCTGGACAAAGTGGGAGGGTGGCTGGTCATGATATTCTCAAATATCATGAATGTTACAATATATATATATATATACATATATAAAGGCTTTGCGAGCACGAAGGAAAAAAAACGATCTTATTTCGAGACAGTGGAGGCTGGCCAAGAGCGCGAAAGCCACATACCCTCAGGACATGATTGGAGAAACTGGCCATTGCCAGGACTCCCACTGTCACGTATTTTTAGCAGGTCACGAGGCCACTGCCGTTTTAGTCTCTGAGGAGGATTATAGGGATGAGTAACGCAGTGTAATGACTGTGCTAGGGGATTAGGGAAGTTGGATAGGTAAATATGGAATTTCATGAACTTGGAAGGGATGAGTTCGAGAATGTAAGGTATATTAAGATCGTTATGAAGGGTTTTGCTGCTGACGTAATAAGAGGCATTTACTATTGTTCTCAGGACTTTTGATTGAGTACAACTTTGATTGAAAATATAACTTTGTAGATTAGTAGTTTATTTTCTATTGAGAGATGGGATGTCCTTTGAAGTAGTCTGTACAGTTGTCCAAAGTGTCTGTTTAGTTCTTGTCTTTTTAGCCTCGTATGTGGGTTCCAGGTCAGTCGTTTGTCGAGATGGAAGCCTAAGTACCGTACTGTCTCGGATACAGGGAGAGGAATGGAATTAAAAGAAACTAGTGGAGAAGACTTGTGACTGCGGGTGAAGGTAATGAGGAAACGTTTTGTTAAACAAGCTATTAAGAAAGTTAAACCGACTTTTACAAACCAGGACATACGTGGGGTTGTGTTAATAATGTTTTAATGCGGATATTTTCTAAAAAATCAGATAAATTATTTATTAATAGTAAACACCATACATAATATAATACATGATATTTTACATCACTTTTTGAAATAGCTTTGTATTTCTTTTTGCGTTAGTTTGGCAATGCATTTCAATTTCGATGTCACTAATTCTTTTGTAGACAGGACACTTCAGTCTACTAACTACTGTACGATTCGCTAAGTAATGGCGTGGTTCTGTTTTCGGGAAGATTAGTAGTTACATAATATTATATAGTTACATAAGCATCTATAAGCTATACAATATATACATATAGTATCCGACAATTCTGCTTCCCTGCTTGATCTGTTAACATTCACCTGAAAAATACGCTTACAGGTATAACCATGGCATTGCTCCCGTTGTAACATTGAAGAATAAGGCTTAAGTCTACTTCCGTGCAGTATTCTGTCGGCTTTAGCAACTGTAGACTACGCAGCTGAATAATTTATAGCATATTTTCACTGTCAAATGAGGGCAAAGGGCCTCCTATGAATAAATAAGACTCTCTCTGCCAATCGTCTCTCTTTTTATGTCGCTCTTCTAACTTTTTTTTTTCGGAATTGTACTACTTTAATGGCGGATGTCAGGTATGAGTCATTTTGAATTTGGAGGATCAAGATTGTCCGAGAGTTGTTGTTTGTTCCTACTTATGATAGGACTAGGTATATTATACTCTTATTATTTATTTCATAAACATCTTGACTTTTTATTAAATCATTGGGCTGTAGAAACTTTGATACTTAATGAGTTTGTCTTTGATGTTTTCCCCAATTTCGTTGTACGTAGATTACCATCTATTAATAATTACCAGTTAAATGAAAAATACACGGGCAAGATGGGAGAGCTGGAACCCGTGAAATCCCTAATACCTAATATCTGGTCAAAGGGGCTCAACCAACTAAGCTAGCCTGCACGTGTGAAAAATTTTCCAAATATGAATTTTCTTTGGCTAAACTCTCGCCTATGTATCCCGGTGTGACTTATAAATCAATTTCACGGTGGCTACTTTGCCGATGTTAAGACTACGAAAATATTTTAGTTTATTGTTTTGAAATCAGAAATCATTATTAATTAACTGCTAAATAACTGACCAGATCATAGGGACCTCCCCAATGTCTAGTCGGGGGTTCCCGGGACTCGAACCCAGCTGTTCAAGTCATAACGTTTCTTTTATTTGTGGTGTTCTGTAGTACATCTTTATAGGTATCTAAGCGCTTGCGTTGTAACTAGGGCGTTGTTAGAGGCGGGTACTGACTTATGTTTGTCACGATTCGACGAAAGCTGGAATACGTTACTCGAAAAGGACAGTTTTGAAATGGTATAAAATATGAAATATGTTTTTTTTTTAAAGCGACCGCTTCCTGTTTCCTAAAATCCTACCCTTTTCTAACCGACTTAGGGCCAAGGCACTCCACTTGCGCCTAGACATTCAACAGAGTGTGTTCTAATGTTGTAACTGATCTCTTAATAGTTGTATATACACCAGTGTTTTGATTGTTATTCATAATTAAGTTTTTTAAAAGACTCTCCTCTACAAGATTATTTACCTGGACATGAAAATTGAACATTCACGACCAATCCCAGTTATTGTTTATAATTAGAAATTTTTCGATTAGAAATTTCGAATTTACAAATTCTCTCACTGGACTAGTAACTCGTAGATAACCGAGGTTTTGGTCGAAAATTCCATTGTGGCGCAGTAGAAATTTTTTTTGAAAAATTTCTCAATATATTAAGTCGTTTTTAGCGTTCTTCTTATATTTCTTTAGAGTGTTAAAACGATCTAACTATCAACAAGGTGTACAATGAAGAGCTCAATCAAGTCAAGCCAGCCCCACCAAGAGAAATCACTGGCAGAAGAGATAGTGAGTGCAAGCACAATATAGTGCTTTCAATCCACCATTTGTGTTTCAGCTGACGTTTGCCGCTGACGGAAATTGTCGACAAAAGGGTCAAAATATTGGTCAAGCGATTGAGTATTTCATTTTGTATCTAATGGCCTGGTGTTTATTGTAGTCTTGTAGTCCAAGGTTTTCCTCCAAATAACGCTTGTTATCTTTAACTTTTAACACTTCGTCCATACTTATTAAATTTTCTGGATTCCCACCTTCCATTTTTCCACTATACCTCTCTACTCTAGTTGCATCCTAATAGGATCATTTTTATTATTTTTTTTAAATATCCCCTTCTTACAAAAGTATTACAGTATTACAAACGAATCTATTTACAATTTATTCATTATATTTTAGTGAAGATACAGCACTACATTTTCTACTTATACAGGCACTACTTTTTACTTATACAATTTCTAATCATTATATATTTTGTGATCTGCGCTGTACAAAAGTATGACATCATACATTAATTTACTGAACATCTTTAAAATTGATGGGGCTCACCTTATTTATCATAGACTTAAACTAACTTACGTCTAAGAACTAAATCTTAACCTAATTTTCCACAACAGTCTGTTGCCATTTATGCGGGAAGGGTGGTGGGATTATAGTGTTAAATACATTGGGTTAGTGAGGGGTGAAGTTGGAATCCATACTTCTGTAAATATTGTAGCGACATGTGGTCTTTCATTGTCGTGCTTAAAAATAAAATTATATGAATGGGATTACATTGGACTGTAAAAGTTTCTGTGATTTACAATTATGCGTTCATCGATGGCATGTTAAAGACGTAAAACTACGTTTTTTCCCTACCCTGTACTATCACAAAATTGTAAACCTTCTAATATAGTTACTTAGTGGTGTCATTTTCAGTATAGCGGAGATGCTATCGAGCAAACTCCACGTGGGCTCTACGATGAACTGTTCATACAAACATGTTAAATACTGTTTCAGACGGCGTTTGAAGAGCGATTTGATAAGTACGCATCATGCGTCATGCGGCGTTGTTGGTCGGCCGATTTTCGCCTTATCGCTACCTCCTCCCTTCAGTTAATACCGAAGCACGGGGTACTTGTTCGACAGTAAAGACAATTTTTAATTAGAAGAGATATATTACATTAAGGGTATTCTGGCAAAAATGAGAATAAAACTTGTTTTTCAATGTATAAAGCCTATGTTTAAAAATTAAAATAAATTGAATTTTGCTGGACGATGCCAATCGCACTATACGGAATCATATGATGCTTATCTGCATCACCTTGTGCTAGAAAAACAAGAAGTACTCTATGGGTCTAAACATCCCAGGAATAAATAACTTTCTGAGAATTCGTTGTTACTTTTCCTTATGAAGAAAACCTGCCGTGATTGACGTATGCATCAATTAATTTTAATGTATGTTTCCCCATTGATGTAAGGTTTAACGCGAGATCGTCGGGATAATATTATCCAAGAAGTGATCAAACAACTGACCAGCTAACGTTAATGTTGTGCTACCTCGTTTTCTTTTCAACCAGGCGGCAGAATTTTTTTTACACCGATATATAACCGAAGTGTATTTTTTTGCCTATTGAACGTTTTCACAGATTCTATCTATTTTATCTTTTATATTCAATATTTATATTAATCATATTTAAATTATATTTATCTTAATAATTGGATAAATGTAACTTTTCCAGTTCTACTACTAAACATTCTATATACTCTTAATTGATACTGCTTTCACCTTGCTCATTTTGCTATCGACAATTGCCCAACTTTCAGTTCCAGCAGGGTTAGGAATAATGAAGAATTCCTAAGTTTTTCTCTTCTTTATAATACTTAAGTCGTTACAAAATGGGGGGGGGGGGGGGGTAGGGACAAACACTGGGTTTGTCAGGTGCTTCAACGAGAAAAAAAAAATCGATGTGTCTCCAGCGGATGATCTCACCCACCGACGGCACACCAAGCAACGGGTGACGACTTTTCTCATTACCCCATTCTGAAATTGCTGGAAACTCTTAGCTGTATTGTCAGTCATGTGAGTATATAGCAGAGCTGGCCGGAGGACATATTTATAGATCATCAGTTTGGTAAACAATTATGTAAACATAACTGGCGAGTAAGGGTGTGATAAGTTATTGTAAAGTCAACAATGTTTCACGCATGCTCAAGGAGTCTTTTAACAACCTAGTAGTAAAAGAACAAATGGAGTAGAAGGCACCATCTTCAAAAGTCAGTCCTGACTTTTTGGAACCTCCTGGTCCTAATCTTGTTCCGCCACTAGTAATCATTGTGTGTAAGTCATTGTTGGTTTCTCCAGTGTCTCCATTATGCTAAGATAACTTTGTTTTTAAAGGATTAAAGGTTATGGCCTTCTTCTTCAATTCCTCATTCCTCCCGAGTAATCTGATTTTTTTTTTATGACTTTTTTTTGTGCTAGAATGAAACATTATTATATGAAAAATATTACGTTAAATATTGCAGGTTTTACGTTCTTACTTTTTTTCCCTTCATAATTCTTAAAATTCTAGATTTCCCTTTAAATTTCTAGATAATTATATAGAATTATAGATCCTCAGGTGAATCTATTTACAATTTATTTTGTTTCCTGTAGCATCACTACATTATATGATATACATTATACGTGACTGGACTAAACTGACTAATAAAGGTGATGGGGCTCACCTTTTTGATCAACCTTAAAACTAACTTACGTACTAATTCTTATCCTCATTTTTCCCCGACAGTCTGTTGCCATCGATGCAGGAGGGGTGGTGGGTTCATAGTGTTAAACACTGGGTTTGTCCGGTGCTGTAACGAGTCAAAAAACGTAATGTGTCTCCGGCGGATGAACTCACCCACCGACGGCACACTAAGCAACGGGTGGAGGTCAGCGTTCTTCAACCTCTCGAAAGAGGTATGTCGGACCACTTTTCGCATGATTCCATTCTGGAAGTGTCTTGGAGACATTTGGCTGTATTGTCAGTCAAGTGGGTAAATAGCAGGGCACCGCACAGCAGAGCTGGCCGGAGGACACATTTATATATCATCAATTTGAGACGAAGCGACAGGTTGGGTGAAGTTAGCAAGTGCGATAGCCGGTAAGACCTTTGTCGTACTTTTTCTATTTTATTACTAAAATAAGTAGAGGAATGGAGATGCCTATCCATTTTTATACCCAAATAGTGCATTGAGCAAGCTCTCTCTCAATGCACGCTCTTACGTATTCCCAGAAAGAAGTAAATGGAGGAAGGACGGTTCTTTTCATCGGGAAGCATTAAAGATCGGCGCGTGAGAAAGAACAAAAATTATATTCTCTGGATTCAACCCAGGGACATATATCATAGTTTAGACTACCATTCCACTAGCTTACCCTGCTTTTATTTAAGCGGATAAGAAAAATAAAACATAATTGATTCTTTAGCGATCGTATTGACTCGGTCGCTACCTGTTGAGATGATTTGCATACTGCGAAACAAGGCGACCCAGCACGTGCTATTTAACCTATATTTCCGTCCTGATAAATATGCTCATGCAATGCCGCAATTCATTACTGTTTCTTCCGCTTGTCAACTCTTGTTTAGTACAACTGGTATCCGATTTACTTTGGATATCCCCAGGCGTCTGTCCATCCACTGTTAAGTCACCATGTTCTTCTAGAATGGAGCGAAACCCACGTTTTTTTTTTTTTTTTTTTTTTTTTTTATTTCAAAACCTCAAATACAATGTACAAAAGAAAAATAACAAAATAATAATCGACTTACAAATTTCTCCTCTTCCTGCATTTAAATGCATTTGGAGGAGTGCATAATACAATAAATTTTTTGATGTTAATAGTACTCATTCTTATATTCACACTAGGTGATGAGGCTCACCTTCTTTTTGTCACCGACACCAAACACTAAACACTAGGAACAAAACAGAACAAAACAAAACAAAACAAAAAAAAACAAACTAAATCTCTACCTAGAACCTAGGACTAGAGTGTTCCAGCCGCGACAGCGTCCTGCCATCGAAGGGGGAACGGAGCGGGGGTTATAGCGTTAAACACCGGGTTTGTTAGATATTGTAATGAGTCGAAAAATTTGATATGTCTACGCTGGATGAATTCATCCACCGTAGGCAGCTCAAATATCTCATGCAGCTCACTGTTCTGTCGCTGCTCGAATGAAGTACCTCTGACCACTTTCATCAGTATACCGTTTTGAAATTGTTGGAGTCACTGAGCTGTCGTATACGTCAGATAACGAAATAGCGGTGCACCATACAGCAGCGTAGGCCTGAGTATGCTCTTGTAAATCAGTAGCTTGAGACGTAGTGATAGATTGGGGGAAGTTAATAAGTGCACAAGCCGGTAAGACTTTGTGCGTGTATGCTTCAACTTCTTCGCAAAATGGTTACTAAAATGGAGGTGTCTGTCCATTTTAATTCCTAGATATACTAGGTCGTTGGCTGGTGAATTTTTCTCCGTTCCTACTATGTAACTAGTAGGGAGCGGGCTTTTTCCCTTTTGGAAAGAGAAAATTACACAGTCAGTCCCCAATCTCTCAGTGTTCTGGTTACAGGCTGCTTCAGCCTGCCTTAGAGCTAGCTACCTTGGCACTCATGCTGCTACTGTACAGCGCTATGACATCTGCGAAAGCAGTAACTGTGGTATTTTTGTATCGGGCTCCTACAATCTCAGACGTGTATACGTTGAATAGTACAGGGGATAAGACGGCGCCTTGGGGTACTCCACAGGGGAAACCCACGTGGCAATCCATTCTAGAGATACGCTCATTGTCGGGTATCGCTTCTAAGATGTTCCTATACAACTGGAGAAGTACCGTGTTGTTTCTTCTTTTCTAGGGGCCTTTCATAGCCAAAGGCTCGTCGCATTATGGACCCCTAAGGCACTAGCAATTTCTTTGATGTAGGCCCAAGTTTCGGACCCATAACTCAGAACAGAACTTCAATCCGGAACACTCGAGGTGTCCATATGGTCAGTAGGGTATTTCAATTTACTCAGATATGCGTGGGTATTAGTTTATACGATAGTAAAGTATACCTTGCAGTCATTACTGGGCAGGAAATGTTTATTGATTATTTTATAAATAATTAAACTTTGTATTTATTTTGTAGAACTTTTGTCATCATTGTTGTAATTTACAATCAGACAAGAACTAAACGAAGTGTCGTACCTGTTCGAACTAGTGTGTTCCAATTTCAATGTGGTCTGTCTGAACTCCACCCTCCTTCGACTAGCATGTACTTTGTTGGCCTTGGCGCCATGTTGGAAATGAGGAATTGTTCAATTGCAGCTCTGTCGAGCTAGAGGAATGCTTCTTACCATAGTCATTTTTTGAGCAGTAATATGACAGTTTTTCTGCCCTTCCTTGTATCTAGTCTGATAATTTTCCAAGTTCAAAATCATTCATATTTGAAAGGGTCGTTATTCAACGTCATTCAAAAAATGCCCCAAAAAACGACAACAAGCTGTGATATTTCAAATCGTAAGCATTCGCTTTTAGGCAATGTGACCTGCAGAATTAATACTCGTTCTACAAGGTTATTATAACAGGAGGCAGCAATGTGCTCAGCTGGACGCAAACTAATAGGTTGGCAAGAAAGTAATTTCGGTTTTTTAGTGTGAAATAAAACTCATTTTTTTCTACACAAAAAATGAACTTTAATCATTCAAATATCTTCTATTCTGCTCGATGACCTTTCGCCATCTTTCTGGAAACCTCATGAACCAAGAACGTCTGGTCCTTATCAGCAAACAACTCAACCAAGTGCGATTTGAGGTCATCGTTATTACTGAAATTTTTGCCATTTAAGAAGTTTTGTAAACTTCGAAATAAATGATAATCCGATGGTGCAAGGTTGGGGCTGTATGGGGTATGCGACATCACTTCCCAACCAAGCTCCAATAGTTTCGTACGTGTTGCTAAAGATTTGTGAGGTCTCGCATTGTCGTGGCGGAACCCAAATATCGAGCTTCTTAACAAGTCCAAGAGGTCTTCAATGATTTTCAATTGTTGCGTGTGATACATTTAACTGTTTTGCAATCTCTCGCACAGTTATATGACGATTCGATTCAATTATTGCTTTCATTTTGCCATCATTAACTTCAGAAGGTCGATCACAACGTTGGTCATCTTTCAATGAAAAATGTCCAGAACGAAATTTTTTAGACCATTTCCGACACGTGCGTTCTGTTAAACAATCAACGCCATAAACTTCACATACCTCTTTGTGAGCCTCAGCCGCTTTCTTGCCTTTATGAAAATAAAAAAGTAAAATGTGTCGAAAATGCTTATTTTTGCACTCCATGTTAAAACTGACCGTAAACTGACAGTTGTGAACAAAATTACAAGGAATTTATTCCTATAGCAACCTAAGCGTATCGACTGCCAAAACTAAAAAGAAAAAAATTCTAACATTGACAAAAGAATAACGAAACAAACATAACGAACCGAAGAATGGTGCAAACCGAAATCACTTTCTTGCCAACCCAATATATAATATAAATATTGTATTTAATGTGTTTCAAGCCGATTCCAGTAGGTTTATTTGGTTTACTATGTAATTTAATTTTTATTGATTTACTGAAAAAGCTATTTTCTGTCAATGTGTATCTGATATTGTTCCTTCAGTTTGTTCGTCAATTTTTTCATTTATGTATTATATTAGTTCATATTTTGGCCATCGGTCCATGTATCCGCTGATAATTAATCATATTAAATTAAGAATAATCTGCTCCAGTAATTTAATTGCGTTTTGCTGGTGGTTTAGATTTAGGATAACCCGGATAGTGGGAATAGTGTAAAGTCAGCCGATGCTGACGTCAATAGTTTTATCGCTACGCCGCTAAAATAAGTCTGCTGATTATAATTTGAAATTTGAAAACCACGC
Organism: Acanthosoma haemorrhoidale; assembly: GCA_930367205.1. Taxonomy (NCBI): domain Eukaryota; kingdom Metazoa; phylum Arthropoda; class Insecta; order Hemiptera; family Acanthosomatidae; genus Acanthosoma; species Acanthosoma haemorrhoidale. The sequence continues at coordinate 55,762,620 of OV884014.1, forward strand.
ATATGTCGTTGAAATGCACCCTTTTTGAATTCGCTTTCTTTATTGTTATTCAAATGGGAACAGAGCTCATTGTGTTTATTTCATTCAATGTTGTAGAATCTTTAATCGTACCTAGTATTTTATAGTGGTGACGTTCCGCTCTATTGATGCCCTGTCGACCATGACCCAGCCATGGACTATCCGTGGCTCAGTTCTGCCGTGACAAGAAGCAATCAATTGAGGAACGGAAGCCACTTTTATCTCATATGTTAAGTAGAAAAGTATGTATACACATTATATTAAAGAAATATAAGATTTACTTTGTGAAAATATGTGTCAAATTCCAAAAGTTGAAAATTATTTTCATTGTATGACTTATGGCTATATCACATCTGCGAGTCATGTGCATGATCAGTGGCCGCCTGTTGCTCTGTCTTATTCCATTCATCCCGGGGGCTTTGTAAGACATCTCGTTAGTTGTAAATCGTGTTCCGCCATGAGACATTCTCCTCATCATCCCTTGTAAGTTTTCAAACGGGTTTGCATGACCAGGATGGAACACTTCATTTGTGCATAGGGTGCGAAGTATTGCGCTTCATTGGAGTATCGATCTAACAGAACAGTGCACGGAAACTTGAACATACCACACCTGTACAAAAAATTATTCTCAGAAGATATTATCTCATATATTATATTCTCAGAAGATAGAATTTTCACGAAAAGCTACAAGGACATACAGACGTACACAATAACAACTTATACGAACAACAACACTAGCAATGAGACTTGATCAGGAAATAATTCCATCCCAGTAGTTCAGTCAATATCAAGACCTCCTCCTCTAGTCATATATATCATTTGCTAGTGGGAATTTATTCAGCCGTTGTAAATTTTATATGTTGTTTAAATAATTTTTTTTTTTAGATATTCCTTTATTGTGCTATAATTACAATCTGCCTTGTAAGGCAATAAGTAATTAAGATAAATGTTCTCATTCATACCATATTTACAATTCATCATTCACTGGCTCATCTATACAATATTTACAGACAGCCCAGAGACCTCCCAAGTCCACATGCGAAGAGAAAGCGGAGTCTTGGGAAGTCCCCCACGCTCCTCCGTCAGCCGTGTCACCGAATACTAGCCATTGGAGGCTGACAAAGAGCGCAAGAGCCACAGATGCTCACGACATGATTGGAGAAACTGGCCATTGCCAGGACTCCCACTGTCACGCGATTATAGCAGGTCACGAGTCCACTGCCGTTTCAGTCCCCGAGGAGGATTATAGGGATGAGTGGCGCAGTGCAATGACTGTGCTACAGGATTAGGGTGGTTGGATAGGTTACTATGGAATTTCATAAACTTGGAAGGGATGAGTTCTAGAATGTAGGGTACATTAAGGTCGTTATGAAGGGTTTTGTTGCTGACATAATAAGGGGCATTTACTATTGTTCTCAGGATTTTTGATTGAAAGAATACGCTTGATATTCGACTTTTTTGCTGTCCCCTATAGCTCTATTTCGTATGTCAAGATTGGTTTAAGTATAACTTCGTTAATTAGTAGTTTATTTTCTATTGAGAGATGGGATGTCCTTTGAAGTAGTCTGTACAGTTGTCCAAAGCGTCTGTTTAGTTCTTGTCTTTTTAGCCTCGTGTGTGGGTTTTCAGGTCAGTCGTTTGTCGAGATGGAACCCTAAGTACCGTACTGTCTCGGATACAGGGAGAGGAATAGAATTAAAATAAACTAGTGGACAAGACTTGCTACAAACGGTGAAGGTAACGTGGGAACATTTTGCTTCATTAACTTTGATACGCAATTGGTTGCACCAATACTCGACCTCGTCAAGATATTTTTGAAGGTTATGGGATGCTATGTCGGGGTCTGGGTGGGATGACAAGACTGCAGTGTCATCTGCAAATGTAGCCAAGAAGGTATTGGGAGTAGAGGGGACATCAGCGGTGTATAGGTTATAGAGGATGGGGCCCAGGCCCAGGACGCTGCCCTGTCGAACTCCAGCATTTATGGGATAGTAGTTAGAATATTCTAAACCACAGCGGACTTGGAAAAAGCGGTTTGTAAGGTAGGACTGTAGGATACAGGATATATTTCATGTATGAATTGTATTGTCCTGCCTACCTCAGCCTACCGATCGCTATCAACATATACAGGTAATATTTCACTTATGATTCCGTAGCTTTCTGCTTAATGTAGTTACCGCCTTTGTAAAATAAGGGATAATGGTCATGATTTATTAGGATAACCCCCGATAGTGCAAAGTCATCCGGTGTTGACGTCAATAGTTTTTTTATCCATTAGGAAAAGGGTCTGTGGTAAATATCTTTTGAGCTTGTAGAGCAAACCTGCGTGCCACACCCTGTCAAAAGCTTGAGCTATATCAAGAAAGGCAGCAGTGCATTACTGTTTGGTTTCAAGGGCTGAGGAGATGTGATCAACAACGCGAAGGCCTTGTTGAGCAGTGGAATGTCGTTGGCGGAAACCAAACTGGTGTGTGGGAAAAAGGTTTTTGGATTCAACAATCGGAAGTAGACGTTTTAGTAGGAGTTTCTCAAATATTTTTGAGAGGATAGGGAGTAGGCTAATTGGACGGTAAGATGAGGCGTCATTGGGTGGTTTACCGGGTTTGGCGAATAGGACAATAATGGAATGTTTCCAGAGGAGAGGAAAGTGCGTCGTTCGGATAATGCAATTATATATGTAAGTTAGGAAGATTATGGCTTTAGGACGAAGTTTTTTGATAATTTGAGGAGTAAGGAGATCATATCCAGGGCATTTTCGGTAAGAGAAGTCAGAAGGTATTTGACCTCAGAGGGATTAACGGCTTTTGGTGGAAGAGAGAGAGAGGAATAGGTGAAGTGAGGAAATCTTCCACAGTTGTGCTGTGAGTATGGTTTTGTTGAGAAAGGTGAGGTGTGAAAGTATGGATAAGATGCAGAGAAAATTCCTCCGACCTACCCCCATCCGAAGCCACCCAGGACCCATCATCACGACGGAGTGGGAGTGAAACAGGTTGATACTTTAGGATTTTTTTGGTTACATTCCACAAGGAGTTATCCCTGGTAGACAGAGAGGAGAAGTAGGAATTAAAAGAATCGGAACGGAAGGATGCCAATCGCCGCTTTACCAATCTGCAGTACTCTTACTGATTGTACGAGCGGCGATCAGCAGGATGCAGGTATCTTTGCCACACTGTTCTGGAACGGCGTTTGGATTTGATTAGATCTTTGAGATGCTGAGGTAAACGATTACGATTGAGGATTTTTGGGCGACGATGCCTCCCAAGCCGACCTCTGGACCAGAGTAGTGAAGGAATGCACTGCATCGTCTAGGTCTTGGGATGTTTTCAGGGACTATTTGAGGTCTCTGTAAGAAGCTGGCGGAAGTGGTTCCAGTCAACTGGGCCCCTAATAAATGAAGGAGGAGGCAGTTTGTGAATTGGTCTTAGGGAAATGATTAATAATAAAGGACTATGATCAGAGAAGAGGTCATTGAGGCGCGTGAGTGTTCCTAAACTATGGCAGAAAAAGAAGTCAAGGGGATCAGGATTTCAGTTTGGATCAGATGTCCAATAGGTGGCTGTGTCAGGAGTGATAATGGAGCAATGTTTCCGTGTGAGTGCAGACAGCAAAGCACGTACTCGTGTATTCATGTTGGTGCTTCGCATTAAAGTCCCCACCCACAAGGAAACGATATCCGATGGAGTCTAGAAAGGAGATGAATTGGGAGTCGGAAATAGATTTATTGGGAGGACAGTACACTGATGCTAGAGTAAGGGGAAAAGTGAAGGTGGTGATTGACACTGCAGTGGATTGAAGGAAATCATGTGCTACCAAAAGAGCTATGTGGTGGGATATTGAGTTATGGACAATGACAGCGGTACCTGCATGAGCTGTTCCATCTGGGTGATCAGTTCGATAAGTCTGGTACTGTCGAACGGTAAATGGTCGTTTACTCGTAAGTCTTGTTTCAGTAATAAGAGCTACGTCGATGTTTTTGTCGTGGAGTAGTGCTGTCAGTACGTTAGTGTGGGTGCGAACGCCATTTGCATTCCAAAGGAGAATGGATAAGGAGTCAGAAGGATCCACTTATGGTTTTGTTTAACGGGGATAAGGTAGGAGACAAGATTTGTAAGAAGGGAAATGAGAGGGGTAATTAGGGTTCTGAATTCTGTAAGGAATGATAGGCTAGTGAGATCTGAAGAGCTTGGAGGTGAAGGAATATGCGAGATGTGTGGTTGAGGATGGGATTGGGTTTGCTGGTTGACGGGATGAGCGGAATGCTGGGGAAGAGAAACTTGCGGGCGAATAGTGGGCAGTACCTGTGACTGCTCTCTGTTCCGAACGGCATCAGCAAAAGAGACTGAAGGCCTCAAATTTCTGGAAGGGAAGGGGCGCTTTTTGAGCTACCTGTGACTGGCTTCTCTTCTTCTTGTCGACGACGTTGCTCGCTCCTGGACTTCAGAATTGTATAAGCCTCGCAGCCCTTGTTTTAACCTGTACCTCTTCTCCCGAACATAGTGCACTGTCGCGGCACACCTTCTAAGATCTTATGGAGTCAGATCAATAAATAAATTCGAAGTAAGCTGCATGCCGACTAGGCCGCCAGCAAAGGTCAAAGACCACATTCCCTTTGTCTATGTTGAAAAATATAATGGGGTTTGGTATTTCTATTTGAGAATAGAAATTATATAGACATAAACTAGCTTATATAAATAGACAAGCAGAAAATTATAATTTGATTTAATTGGGCAAATTAATGTCTAATGACTAAAGATAAATGATCTCATTAACGTATTAACGTATCAATTGTATTCACTCTTTTCTAAAGCTCTTCTGCTTTTAATTGGTAATCGTGAGTAATATTTATTATATTAAGTAAGACAGACCCCCCCCCCGCTTGAAAAAGTAGTGCATTGATCCTGACATACAGTAATGTAGGGCCTGTGTATGTAGCCCCGAGCGGGTTAAGGCCAGTGGTGGGGATAAGTCGGATCGAAATACAGTCCAGTTGGTGCCCAACCTCGCCATGACTAACAGTACCCGGTGCGCACTGTCTCCGCTTTAAGTATCCGTTCTGCGCTTGCGAGCTATGAATTGTATTGTCCTGCCTACCTCAGCCTACCGATCGCTATCAACAATCACAGGTAATATTTCACTTATGATTCCGTAGCTTTCTGCTTAATGTAGTTACCGCCTTTGTAAAATAAGGGATAATGGTCATGATTTATTAGGATAACCCCCGATAGTGCAAAGTCATCCGGTGTTGACGTCAATAGTTTTTTTATCCATACGCCGTTAAAATAATTCTGTTGATTATAATTTTAAATTTCAAAACCACTCCACGAGCAGTAGTGCTTAAAGTATTTTGTAAATTCAGTCTAGTTTTTTTTACCCGTAGGATAAGGTTATATCCATTGCCAAGTAATAAGGGAGAGGGTCTACTTTCAGACCGGCAAGGCTCGATCATTGCTGCATGGTTTGAAAAAAATTAAGGGTTTAGTTACAGCTGAAAAAAAAAATAACGTAGTCCTCTAAATTTAAAGAAAATATTTATTAATAAAATATATTTATTATTTGATTATAATGCATCCATTTGGGCCATCTTTTGTACCATGCCAAAAAATTGATTTTCTTGAACTATTTGAACAGTTTTTAGATACTTTTTCGTCACCTTGCAGTATCACCGTCAAGTTTTACTATAAACTCCAAATGATACCATTTCATGATTATGATTAAGTTTAATAATTAATTTCTTGGAAATAACAAAAATTAATATTTTTCTATCAGAATCATTAGTACACCAATTTAAAGATTTTGACATCCTGATCAATAATATGTATTATATTTTTTGGGCTCTAGTGGACTAGAATGATTACATAAAGTGAATAAAGCTTACATTGTATTTTGTTCACATATTTAAGACAGTTTGTGTTAGACATAGAGGCATGATGTTTCACAGTGTAGCTCCATTGAATGCTCTGATGATGCTGAAAATAATTTGTATTCGCGCAGTTAGTATAATGCAAAATAACGTTTAAAAAAAATACATGGTTGAGTTAAAGACTTTTTTAAATTTATTTAATTATATTTTAAAAAGACTAATAGAAAATTACATATTGCCAAAAAAAATTCAACATCATTAATCTGTTACCCTACTCCAAACTATAGACAAATTTTTAATTTTATTAAGAAAATGTTTATGCAACAGCACGTTAAGAAATTAGATCTATACAAATTTTCTTACTAACCCAGAATTAAAATATGAGCAGTATTTTATAAACGTCAGTTGGAAGGACGGGAAAATATGTTGGACACTCGGGAGTGAGACTGGGGTGCACGTTTAAGGGTTTCTTGTATATTTTTTTTGGGGGGGCCTAAGAGGCCATAAAAATGGCACCTCCTTGTATCGATTATTTAATTGTGAAATCGGCTAACACTACTTTTTGTCATAAGGCCTCATGGTATTGTGCTTTAACGTTCAATAGATAAGTTGGTTAACAGAAGTATGTCTGAAGGACCCAACTATAAACCATAAATAACGAATTATAAAAGAAGATATTTAAGATTTAAATTTCTGAGTTTAACCTTACAATAAGAGACACATTAAAGACTGAATTGAAGAATGAATTTCAAAACTATTGCAAAACATGTAGTTTTGGAAGCTAGCAATCATAGAGATGGCCAGAACAGGTTTTGATATTAGCGTTTTTTTGTTTTTTTAAAGAGTTTTCAATTAGCAAATAAAACAGATTATTATTTTTTTTAAATCAAAATACAATGTAACAAAAATTCAGTCTATTTAAAAAAAAAATCTTTTGATAATGAATAGGCCACTAATTCTTAGATCAACTAATTACAATAACGTTTTGGACTTGAACCTTCAATATCTTTTCTAGAAATTTTATATGTTACTCCCATCTTCAAAATATATTAATGTAAACGGGTCATTAATCTTAATAATAATACTTCAATGCGTTAATAAGTAAGCTAGAAATAATAAGATGTAAAAATTCTTATAAGTGATTTTATTTCTATCTTAAAGTAAAACTCTTTTGAATATTTGTTGATGATATAATTTTTCATACATTATGAAAATCCATCACACATGAACAAAAAAAAAAAATTTCTGCAAACGTTTTCAATGATGATTTGACACGAATTTTTGGTGAAAACTGAAATGTAGGTCATGTTCATTAGCAAGCTGTTTTAATCTTAAGCGGGGTTGGGGTTTTGAAATATTCATAATGCTGCCTGGTATTACGTTTTTTAGTTATTTAGCTTCAAAGCTAGGTAAGACGGTAGAAATGGCACATCCATCCCTGAAGAGGTATTTACGCTAAAGTGTCATTATAATGTATCTCTGCATCAAAATTACTGTTTGTATTTATGTCTTTTCCTTTTAACTTCAATTTTATATATTTAACCCAACCTCCTTCAAATGCATCTGCTCATAGCCGAATGAGGAGAAAAAATTGTTAGTTCTTGTTCATTGATTGTTCATATTTTAACATTGTAAAATTCAGAGGGGTTAAGTAAAAAAAAAAAAGTACTGTTTTTCGAAAGTTTGTAAAACAATGTTGTTCCCAACTTTGAAGCTAATCTAGCATTAATTAGAAGGCAGTTAAAATTATGGCAGGAGAGGTGACGTGTGAAAATCGTGACGCATCTCGATGAAGGGCTGCTGTGTTTACAAGCTCTTCAAATTTCACAAAAACGCCTGAATCATTATGAGTAAAGACTGAGGCCACAGGGACAAAGGCCGACTGTCGGTATGACATAAACCCCTGTTTTTGGTGTAGGCCGACCCAAGACAAGGGTGCAACGTCTATTGCAGATTGTCGTATAAGGGCTGGAGGAGGATTTGACAGTTTACAACTCTTATTTTAGTTTCCTGTCACAAAGTGCCAGAAGGAATATGGGACTCAGCAGCTAGGTTGGCCCGGGAATAGTGTACGTAACCCATTCGCAAGAAGGTGTGAAAAGGCATACACGAACACAAAGGGCCATAAAGGAAAAAGACAAAAGAAAACAAGAAAAATCTGTTTGAGAGAGAGAGATGCAGTCCAAAACGAGAAGAGTTATACTTCGTGACGAGAGGACATCCTTAGCAGCTGTGCCCTGTTGAGGAGTTGGTCTCTCTAATCTTCCTATCTTTTAAAGTCAATCAAAATACATATTCTTTCAGTAAAATATTTTTAAAACATTAGTAATTAGTAATAAAATGTAGTTTATAAATTTCCATTTTATCTAAATGAATCCCTCCAATTTGATCACCACGTCAATTTATTAGGTTAAATTACTTTGGGTTTAGATTCAATAGGGACCAATAGTAAATGAATTGAAGATTTGTGTAAGATATGATTTTATATAACTTTACGCTAATGCAATACGCTCAGGATTTGACAGAGGAATCAAATCTGTCAGGAGTTGAATAGTTGGATTAATTTAAACATGCTAATTATTCAACTAGAGCGTAACATCATGCGTTTGCCGGTAAGTCAGGTGAATATATTAAATGGATATAGGTATCCTTAGAAAAGATACATACTTTATATATTGCCTTAGAGTGTTATGTATTCGGATACAGTAGTGTAACATATAGATTAGTGTATCGATACGCGAGTAAGTATCCGAGTATAATTGAAGAGAAATCTTTCATTTGCCGAACGTATCAGCCTAGTGAGTCAGCCAAACTTAATTTTTAGAAATTGAATCCCCATTTTCAGAAAGAATCAGCTGTTTGGTTGCTTCGGTATCGTATCTCTTGAACCGAACCATAACCTTCAAAGCAGGGAATGTTTTTAACTTCTGCTCACATGAACCAATTTTCCTTCGCAAGTTCTAAAATGTCCTCATCTGTTTGTATTCGATCGAATAATTCATGTTATAAGACTTTTTTTATTGCTCATAACACACAGCTCCTTTGTCTTCCAACAACAACAATTTTTTTTTTTATTAAGTCACTATCACCCACAAAGTACTGTTTATCTAGTGTACTCCATAATAACAGTGAACGTGCCTTTGTTGGATTATAAGATTGTTTTTTGTTTGCTTGTTCGTGATAGACGTAATTGTACCTACATGCGGTTTGGTAGTAGTGGAACAATTGGGCACCGTATCGATAAAGTAATCAATACCCACTTTGCAGTCACTCGGTATGTTAAGTGGCTGGCAGCTAACAGCGGCCATCCATCAAATTAAAAATGGCTCTTCCGGTACAATTTTCGGCTGGGAAATAATTAAATAAAACCCTTTCTTAACAATTTTTATTTCATTTGTATATTTAAATGAACATCGGTCTGGTTCGCGAACCACCTTGATTTTTTAATATTGTGTCGATTGTTAATATTGTGGCTTGTTTTTTGTTTGCGCCTACGCAGTTGAGATATCTCTCGACATTTGTATTATTGGCTTAATGGGTGAAGACAAATGAATTGTATTTCAAAGTCCGGATTCTGTCGCGCTGCATAGAAAAGTTATTTATCTATTAAGCTATAGATATGGGATCGACTTGTTATTGGGTTGCCCTCGTGAAGGGAAAATCAGTCACTAAAAAGGCTTTGTATAGGTGACGGACTGTCTTATCTGACTACAATGTACAGAATTACCTTCGCCTGTTAATTGCCTAATTCCGATACTCTTCTCAGTCAGAGTTCATTCGCCTTCTGGGTAATTTCCATGTTATTATAGTGTAGACATAGACTTCAACTTTCTTGGCACACCTTCAAGATCAAATTATGGTTAATATGACACACCGAACCGATCTACTTAATCTGCCATGCTTACTTCCATAATACTACAACCCGTGTTGGATCCTGGCCTTCTCGATGAGCTTCTGTCGGCAAGCGAATATATTATATCTATTATAGTTCCCACAAGGAAACATACACCTAACTTGTGAATAGCCTTTAAAGTAATGTTATCATCATAATAATGCCTTGTGAATTCTGCAGACTTAGACATTTATCGTTTCAACTGACTTCAAAGGACATCCCATCTCTCAATTGAAAATAAATTACTAATCTAAAAAGTAATACTTAAGCCAATCTGTACATACGGAATATAGCTTTGGGGGACAACGATCTTAATATACCCTACATTCTTGAGCTCATCCCTATCTAGTTCATGAAATTCCATAGTAATCTATCCAACCACCCTAATCCCCTAGCACAGTCGTTGCACTGCACAACTCATCCCTATAATCCTCCTCGGACACTAAAACAGCAGTGGCCTCGTGACCTGCTATAAATGCGTAACAGTGGGAGTCCTGGCGATAGCCATTGTCTCAAATCCTGTCCCGAGCGTCTGTGGCTCTCGCGCTCTTGGCCACCCTCCGCTGGCTCTTATCCAGTGACGAGTTGGGGACTTCCCAAGACTCCGCTTTCTCTTTCGCACGCGAGGGAGGTGGCAATTATGTGGACTTGGGAGGTCTATGTGCTGTTTGTAACTACTATAAGAATGAGCGAGTGAATGAAAATTGCAAATATGGTATGAATGAAAACATTTATCACAATTACTTATTGCCCAATGAGTCAGATTGTAATTTTATCATAATAAAGCTGTTTAATAATAGAGACATTTCTCATTAAAAAATTAATGTTTTGGCCTGATTAAAAATATTTATAAGTTGTTTTCACAAATTTTATTCATTATATGTTTGGGTGTCAAACATAGTCATAATGGTAAGACTCAGTAACTACAGTTAGGTACAAAATAATACAAAACAAAAAGGGAGGTGGCTATAAATGAATAGTGGGTAGGAAATGATGAAACAACATAATATAAGGAATTTCTTATAAAATAAATATACAAAACAAAGAGGTAATATCCTCTTAAGGTAGGGAAATGGATATCGATGTGTTGATAGATAAAGCTAATAATAACAAAAGGATTTCGTTATATTACAAAAATTCTGTTGTAAATAGTGTTTGCCTGGGATATAAGAGTTCATAATAAATGTATGAACATGTTCAGCGCCCAAATTATTTTACATGTCGAAACGTTGCCCATGATTAAACTTTATGAAAACCTAACAAAACTTTGTCATCAATAAAACCTTCAACTCAAATTATATTTATGTTTGTATTCAATGACCGATTGTTAACAAGTTTTGTTTGTTTTCTATTGATCTAGAACGTAGTGTTTATAAACCTGCAGCTCGTGATCGATTGACCTCGCCCTACTGCCCCCTCCCCTAAGAAAAACAATTTATAAAATACATATCACTGTGGTAATAATGTATTATAGCTCCCCAAGTAAAAAAACAAATGTGTATTACGAGAAATTAAGGGAAAAGCTTATGCGCCTGAAAAGTGGGGGGGGGGGGGTTCTGTAAAATATTCTGAATGTCAGTTTGAAAATATAAATTATGCATTGAATGCACTTTTCTCTATTGTGATGTTAATGGCCTTCTTGCAATGTCTAAAAATAAAAATAAACAAATCGACAAGGTTATTTTTTTTAACGATAGCTATTTTATGTTGTGAAATAATCGCATTTAATTACAATACGATCCCATACAAATTTCACGCTCCATTTATCTTCTCAAGTTTAAATCAATCTATTTCCAGTATTTACATAACAAAAATATTCTTATGCCAATATCAAATGCAAATAATCTACAATAAAAAAAACAAAGCATCGTAACTATGTATTAAGTCTTCATTTAAGTAGATATACCGAAGTTTAATTTATTTATGTACGAGGCTAAAAAGACAAGAACTAAACAGACGCTTTGGACAACTGTACAGGCTACTTCAAAGGACATCCCATCTCTCAATAGAAAATAAATTACTAATCTGCACATTTATACATATGGACAACCATATCCAATCCTTTCAATCAAAAGACCTGAGAACAATAGTTACTGCCCTTTAATACGTCAGCAACAAAACCCTTCACAACGATCTTAATATACCTTACATTCTAGAACTCATCCCTTCCAAGTTTATGAAATTCCATTTAACCTATCCAACCACCTGTAGCACAGTCATTGCACTACACCACTCATCCCTATAATCCTCCTCGGAGACCGAAACGGAGTGGCCTATTTTATTTATAAAAATAAAAAACCTATTCAAAAAAACATCTAGATGCTAATAAAAATATATTTCTTCACAGTAGTCCCCTAATCTCTTATGTTTAGGTCATTTATTTATGTTTACTTTTATCTATAAAGTTTGTGGATATCACTTTTAATAAAATATGTATAATATAACAAGCGTTGGATACTTGGTACAACTTAACTGTTGTAGTGTAAATTGGCCTGTCAATTATTTTTCTTAGATACTTATTTTGGATTATTAGCAATTTTTTTTAATTGTTTTTGCTTTATTTTTTGTTTCTCTTTTTCTCCTTTGACTCCGATTTCATTGGTTGATAATACTAATGAGCTATTGCTTTAGTTCCTTTTAAGATATTTAATATTTAAAACCTTGGTTTTATTAGTTGAAGATATGATTATTAATAACGCCTATTTAGTTAATTAATGTATTATAGACTGGATCATCCTTGACATTTTTTTTTTAATAGGCCTCTATTTCCTGAAAGAACGAGCTTGTTTAATTCTAGAACAGATCCATAATCAGATAACTTAGGTAATGTAGTCGATGCTGTAGACCTCTTCAAAATATTGGAATCATCTTATTTCCAACAGTTCCATAATTTGATGCTTTATATTACAATGCTTATATTGCTCGTTGACGAGTATATTGTGAGTTCTGGGCAAGTAAAACATGAGCTGTAGTTTTGGTCTATTTATGGCAAATCAGTCCTACATCTGCGTAGTAAATGCGGTGGAAAAACCAGAAGATATGGACGACATTTGTACCAAGGAGGTTGAAAAAGGTAAATCCACTAAACCCATCTTGAAGGAAGGGTTCCTTGTTTTGAAACCTAGCTTCTGGCTTTGGCTGAACTTTAGTTTTGGATTGCCATTAAGAATTTATTGTTGTGAACGATTGTTTGTTGTAGGTACGTCCTGTAGGTATTAATCAAAGAGTTAGCTAAGCTAAGTACAAACTAACATTTAGTTTTATTGCAGTATTATTCTTTTATTGTTGTTAGTTAATTCAGTTTATGTTTAAGGTAGCGTTGTAAATAATTTCCTGTATTAGGGCAATGACATACCTGGTTAAGCAGAACAAATGATGGCCCAGTGATTGTAAACAATAAGTATTAGTATCTCTTAGATCAGCTACGTCATATTCATTTGTAATAAAGTGTTCGTGTATATAATTTAATTGTTCATATATTTCCCACAGTTCATATATTTTTTTATGATATTATATTTATGGATTGTTGCTTGATCGCATTATTCTGTTTTGTATCATTAGTGCACGCAATACTTTTCGTATGTATTGAATGTTCCACTGTTTAATGGCAGTCTTAAGTGTACCTTATGGCTTGTAATTCAGTATATACGTTTCGATAACCAACCCCTTTAGAATTAAATTGCCCTTTTCTGTTCATTTCCTTCCCGACATCCCATTAGTGGGATTTGGTACCCTTTTACATTTTTCAGTTTATTGTGTCGTTTCGGGAGACTAACGGGGAGTATAGTTTCTTCAAGGAATTAATTAATGCACATAGGAAGGCGTAATTAACTCATGAATATTACATATAATGATCATTCTGGAGATGGTACATCATATGAGAATATAAATAATTGGATGAATGTGCAGAAATAAAAAAAGCACTCAAGACAGCAACGTAACGTAACTGTAATCAGCTAAGCAGAAATGGAGGCATTATAAAAGGAAACAATAATATGCTGAACAATAGAAGTGGAAACCCATTTCGGAAAATTTTTAGTTAGCATTTAAAATTCTACGAAATTTTGTTCGCTTCAATCCAATAATGTGTCTATGATGAAAAAGGTCACATAAAAAAAAAATTAACTTAATAATAATTTTTTCTAAACGATTTATTTTAGCATACATAATTATTGTTCATAAGTTAGCCATGTTAACGATATTGCTTTTATCGTAAGAACTAAAAATTCGTGCAATTTCCAGGTATTTTTACGAACGCTATAAATATTTAGTAGGACGTTGAAATAGTTAATCTTATACCCTACACAAAATTATAGAAAAATGTATGTCTTTTCTTAGTTATTAATTATTCTTTAATGTTTTTCATGTAGTTTGTTTTGCTGCTAGCACCATCGGGTTGCCAACTGAAACTACCATGCGTATAAAAACACGCAGGTTGAGTTAATGTGAACACGATGTTTATGACCGTCATAAGTCTTACAATTCCTGCTTTAAAAGCAAAATAACATATTGTTAATCAGGACATAGAGCTATTTTCATTTAATACACTACTGAAAATTAAAGAAAAATAGTCGGTTTTTTCTTAATATCAACTAATTACAATTAATGACACTTATATGACACTTAATTACGTTTTATGGACTGAGATACATACAAACGTATGTATTTAACAGGGTTTCTGGTTTTATTATACAAAAAACAACAAAACTTAAAAAAAAAACACTGATCACTTTAGTCGTGGAAAATTCCAAATACAGGAGTATCTTTTCTTATTATACATTGTATCTCTATCTCTTCTCTTATTCACAACAGGAAACAGTCACTTGGTTTCCGGCATGGGCAACAGCGTGCAGGGGGCGAACTGATTATTATGTTATTATTAAGTTATTGATACAATTTTATTTTTGTTGCGTATTTATAATGCTACAATTTCAAGTTTTCTAATTATATCTCTATCTAATTAATAATAAACAATATATAGAGGGTTGCCATTAACCTCAGTAAATTTTTAATCAATCAAACACTGGCGGCTTTAAATAAATAATTCTGGATATTGACTATTAATCTAATAAAACTAACATATCACGGCTCATTACAATGACTGAAGCGTTTTTTCGACAAGTCTACTTTCAAAAAATTTATATCCTGATCAAGTAAGCATAGCCCACAATTTCATTCTTAGAATGCAGATGAGCGAGTAAATAAAAATTGTAAATATGGTATGAATGAGATCATTTATCGAAATTATCACAATTACTTATTGCCCAATGAGACAGATTGTAATTTTATCATAATAAAGATGGCTAGAGACTGATCAATAAAGATTAAAATATTTAATTTTATTGCTTTCTATTAACTCAATTCACATATATTAGTGGCTATTACATTTCAAAAATTATTTTACACTTTAAGATAAGAAGTTTTCCTTAGAGCGCGTGAGACTTGTTTATACGCAATATATATATTAATATATTATATACATAAGGGTGTCCCAGAATTAACGCAAGATTTGATTTAAATAGAAAACACAGTGTCGGGCTCAGATAACTCTCCAAAGTGGGGAGGAGACTCCCCCCGCGGGCTAGGGTCGCTACAACCTCTTAGTTCGGCGAGCGCCAAGAAAGAGATAGAGCAGGTGGACCTATGGTCTTTCACTCTGGCTGCCGGCCTCGTCGGCTTTGATCTGACTCCATAAGATCTTTAGAAGGTGTGTGCCCCGACAAAGCACTATGTTCAGAAGAAGAGGAACAAGGTATGTTTATAGGTAGTATATGTGGTCTTGGAATGACCACGAATTCACACTCGGTATCTAAGGGTAAGCGAAAAACGTCCGGATCCCAAAGGCGAGTGTAAACCGGAGAGAAGCAGACTGGATAGCCGTGGGAGACGCTACTGGTAAGTTTGTAGGGCCACGGCAACCGTCCAACCAAGGAGGTGCTAGATTTACCGAGACGACTGCAGAGATTCCCAGTAGGAAGGTGTGGGGTCTGACAAGGCCGGACTAAAACATAGCGAGGTTAGGAGAGAGATGCAGAGGTAGTTGAATGAGAAGGCCATGTTTTTGAATAGAGCAGCACGCGCCAGTGCAGAGAGAGAGAAGTGTTCAAGGCGCCGGTTTCTTTCTTTCTGATTTTCACTTTTTTTTTCCCCCCCCCTTAACCCCTTTAATGTTTATACAATGTGTAAAAATATGAACAAAGAATTGACAAATTTTCTCCTCATTCATTTGAAGGAGGTTGGGTTACTTAACAATACAGGCTGTGGTTAAAAATACAATGAAATGAATATAATGCTAGGTGATTGCGCTCACCTTCAGTTTGAAAATGTGGGAGAAAAACTTACAAACTAAAGCCTAAAAACTAGAACCTATGACTAAAGCGTTCCAGCCGCGACAGCTTCCTGCCATCGATGGGGGAACGGAGCGGGGGTTATAGTGTTAAACACCAGGTATTGCAGGTGAGTCGAAAAATTCTGATTTTCACCCTATGGCTACTTATATAGGCAGGCTAGGCGTGGTGGGGAGCCATCCCCACCAGCGGCTGTTCCCCCCACCAGATTCTCCCCAACTCCGACTGACGTCATAACCTTTATTAAACATATTGAAACATAGATACATATTTTCTGATATTCATTTGATGACATAGATACAAGGTCTGATACGAGAAGAGAGGAACTTATAATTATTCATAATTAAGAGGTGGCCACAACAATCAGTTTTTAGTATTTTTTTATTGAATTATTAAGTAAATAGGATGGAGTTATTTATGGAATAACACATCGGGCAAATGGCCTCTACGACTTTCCTGGCACATACGCACTCTTTTGTCGAAATGTTCCATGACCATTTGGCATAAATGTCGTTGATGCAGCGTTGAATTTCCTCTTTTAATGCACGGGTGGATGTGGGCTTGTTGACATACACCTTTGATTTCAAATAACCCCATAAAAAGAAATCTAAAGGTGTTAAATCACACGATCTAGGGAGCCAATTCTGATCACCAAAACGAGAGAGTACACGACCTGAAAATGTCTCATGCAGTCTTTGAATTGTTTCATGGGCTGTATGGCATGTGGCACCATCTTGTAGAAACCCCATATTGGCCACATCAATATCATCCAATTTCGGCACAAAGAACTGTGTTTACGACGCCAAATTGATGTTCCTGTATTTTCAACAACACTCTCACGCACTGCTTCGATATTGACATTTGAACGGCTTGTTTTTGGACGACCAGTGTGTTTAGTGTCTCCAACTGATGCAGTCTCCTTAATTTTTTCAATTAATCTCTTCACGGTTGATGAGGTCAAAACACTACTCCGACACAAAGCACTTGACTGCACAAATAGCGACAAATTCAAATCTTGCGTTAATTCTGGAACACCCTTTATTTATTTAAAAAAAGTATTATCATTAATTTTGGAAAAACTTCAGCATCATTTATTAATCAAAGAAACGTTTTTTGATAGATTAAAAATGTACTGAGGGTAATGGCAAGCCCTCTATATATTGTTTATTATTAATTACATAAAGATATTAAAGAAAACTTGAAATTGTAGCATTATAAATACGCAACAAAAATAAAATTGTATCAATAACATAATAATCAGTTGGCCCCCTGCACGCTGTCCCCCATGCCGGAAACCAGGTGACTGTTTCCTGTCCGCTAGATAGACTGAGGAAGCAGGTCCTCAATCCTATCTCGAAACTTCTACCACTTACATATTTCTTGTTTCTGGGTAGAAACAAAAAAAAACCTTCTGTTGCACTCCAATGTATACGAACCACTGGTTTTATAACCAATTGGTTTTAGCACTGTTATGAGCTCCGAGTGAAAGGACCATTCCATCCTACGTATTATAATAACAGTATGCAGCGCATTTCTAATATTTACAGAACAATTAATCATTCCCAAATATATAGGGATATGTAGAAATATATGACACATTTCCAGTGTTCATTTTTATGTAGGCACGTGTATTTGGTCCTCATGGTTTTGAACAACAAATGTAAATTCACCAGAAATTAGAAAAAACAAAACTAAAACATTATTCATGATTATGTTGTACTATATTTATGGTTGCTACTACCAACAATATACGTAATCAAAACAAGTGAAACACTTGCGTGAAATTACCAGTTGTTTATCTCTGCTTTTGAATAGATGTTATTCAGAACTGTTTACGTTTGATAAATATCTGTAGCTATATTTATTCGTCCTGTCAATGGGTCTTAGGCCTTTACATCTGGAAAAAAATCCAATTAATTTGGGCTTCACTAATTCCTCTATCTCTCCCGCCTAAAAAGGTTCACGCCCCTCTGAAGTCCAAAAAAACTACCGTATAATCATCATACCCCGGTATGATCTACTGTCATCCGTACAAAGACGCATCACATGTGTTTTCCATTGCAGCCTTCAAAACCCCACACTTTGGAATCATAAGAGTATTCCAGCTCAACAAAGCATCGAATTGCTCATTTTAGCCTTCTGATTTTAGAGAAAATACTTGTGAAAAATTGTTGTCCTTTTTGGACACCAGCAAATGAACAAAGAATTTGATCTGATTTGGCTCAAACTGATGATAAAAGAAAAAACCTTGACCTTAGTAAGCTAACAATATAGTAACCGTTGACTTTAGTCATTCATTCAATAGTGTACATCACGAAATACTGCTATAGCCATTTTGAAATCAACAGGGCGTGGAGAAAGTGTAATGTCGTGAATCAGCTTCTATGTTGCATCAGATCAGTGGAAGGATTATTGTCAAAATGGCAAATAATTGAAAAAGGAGTACCCCAAGGGTCTACTGTGAGTTTTATTTGCAATTTATGGTCTTGACTGTGTGTCAGAATGTATAGACTAATTTGAAATGAATATTTATGCCGAGGGCTTAGTATTTAATACATGCTACATCAAGTATCCCATATTTAAACATTAATATAAACAAATTAAATGTAGACCTGCAAAATTTATTTAATTGTTAAGTGAAGCATGGATAATGTATCATTAGAATATAGGGGAAAAGTTTATTGTTTAGGCCTTATCATTACAGAGAACTTCTCTTGGGTTGCACAAATCAAAAAGATCTTTAATCAATTATATTATTTTAATAAATTCCTAAATTATAGTACATTAGATTTAAAAAAAACAAACATTATAGCTAATTTTCAACATGTAATCTGTGATTTAGTGTACTTCCTATTCCTCTGCTTCTCGAAATACTTACCAGTTGAAGCAGGAGTTCCTTTCAAGTCTCTCTTATAGCGTTGACATTCTTTCCACTGCTCGCACTTTCCTAGATACTTTTTTTGATGTCATGGCTGTCCTTTCGCCCTATTTGGCCATCGAAATAACATCCCATAACTTCCGAAAGAGTTGGTGCAATCAATGTATGACAGAATTCAACAGAGATTGCAAAATTAGGACTGTGTGGGGGGATTCTCATCAAAGTATCGGTGAATTCTCATACTAATAAAGAATTGGTGAGGTTATTTTCATGAATGAATGAACTGACTGAGATGTGTGCGCCCCCCTCCCCATTTGCTAATTGAAAACTCACATCGTCCATTCCAAGTCTATTGTGCGCGGATACGACCACTGTGACCTGTTGGTTGAAGTTAACGAAGTGAGGCCAATGCCTAAAAGGTTTTAAATTTCCATGCCAAGGTCCCCTTCTATCGATCGCCACTTGACTAAATATTGAAACTTCCGACCGCTGCCCGAGTGCCAGCTGTGGAAACATAACGCCTCATTCGTCATCTTTGTCAAATTTAAGCTTTTATCATCATTCGCTTCTACTGAGTATTATTGCAACACTGGAGAGCAGGAAGTGGTACAATTGTAAGCTAATATGTACACGTGTGGTCTTATATCTCAAAGATTAATATAATTAATTTTCTACTCGGCACGGAAGAGTTGCTGTCCTATTCAAAATATAGTGATTTTTTTATGAAAACTAATAAATCGTTTCAAACATATGATCTGTAAACGTGTCCTCCGGCCAGCTCTGATGTACGGTGCCCCGATATTACCCACTTCACTGACAATACAACCAAATGTCTCCAACATTTTCAGGATGGGATCATGCAAAAAGTGGTCCAAAAAACCTCTCTCCAGAGAGGTTAAAGAACGCCGACCTGCACCCGTTGCTTAATTATACACGTTGGCTCTAATTAGGATCTTTTTTGACTCGTTGCAGCACCTAACAAACCCAGTGTTTAACACTATGACCCCACCACCCCTATACCACCCACATTTCTTCATAATATATCATGCCCTTTTTGGATAATTTATCTTTAATAAAGCAATATTTTGAATTAATGGATTCTCGCTATGTTTACATTATACCTATAAAGTTAGCTGTCCCTTTTAAAATATCTTGACCGAATCAAGTATAGGATAATCATCTACATTTGTCTACTCATTTTAGTGACAAAATAGAAAAAGTACGACACAGGTGTTACCGGCTTTCGTACTTGCTAACGTCACCCAACCTGTCGCTGCGTCTCAAACTGATGAACTATAAGTGTGTCCTCCGGCCAGCTCTGCTGTACGGTGCTCCGCTATTTACCCACTTGACTGACAATACAGCCAAATATCTCCAACATTTCCAGAATGGGATCATGCGAAAAGTGTTCCGACATACCTCTTTCGAGAGGTTGAAGAACGCTGACCTGCACCCTTTGCTTGGTGTGCCGTCGGTGGGTGAGTTCATCCGCCGGAGACACATCAAGTTTTTTGACTCGTTGCATCACCTAACAAACCCAGTGTTTAAGACTTTGGCCCCACCACCCCTCCTTCATCGATGGCAACAGACTGTCGGGGAAAAATTAGGTTAAGAATTAGTATGTAAGTTAGTTTTAAGTTTGATCAAAAAGGTGAGCCCCATCACCTTTATTAGTCAGTTCAGTCAGTAATGTGTATCATTATATTCCATTATATAATTTTTATAAAATAACAAAACCTGTATATAATGTAGCAACGCTTCAGGAAATATAATAGATTCGCCTGAGGATCTATGTTTGTATATAATTATCTGTAAATTCAAAGGGGCCTAGGGAGAAAAAAACAAATTATTTAGTCATTTTCAATAGATTATAAATAAAGATGAAGGAGAAAGGTTTGTCATACTTATTTTTTCCATTATATTTCCCGTTCTTTTTATAAAACAAAAATAAAACTCGAAAAAAGTGCATACAGACCGAAATAGGAAGGACCTTTAACCTGTAGCTGTTTAAAAGTGATGTACCTGCGTGGTCAGTAATTATATGTATGGTGAGTCATTTGCTCACAAGAGTATCACTTATAAAAATGACTATTGAAATTTTTAATACAACATCTGAAGAACTGTAGACCACAGGAGAGTTATCTGTTGTATCGACGCCAATGAAGAATGGCCCTTGTCTTTAAAACAATCACTTGCTCCAATGACCAATTTATCAGCTGCATTTATTGTTCCGACCTTGCATGCTTTTGCTAGTTGCTCGTATTCTAGGCATCACTGTGATTATTACAATATCATCAACTAATACTCTTACTATTAATATTTCATCATCAACCAATAATAATATTATTTCTACTGGCGGTGATATTCGACAATTACATTGCGTATCTTTTTCATACAGTTTATAAAGTAGCAGCTCCAGCTTCAGTCTCTTCAAAACATTTTATTGCCAATATATCATCTGTAGTGAAAGTCTCGCCTATTCAGCCATCATGAGGACTAGAGTTCTGAACAGAGTGTATATAATTACATTTAAGAACGAAATATATCAGAATTTTAATAAAAAATAAATATATTGTAATGATGAGGTTGGCAAGAAAGTAATTTCCGTTTTTTAGTGTTAAATCAAACTCAATTTTTTCTATACAAAAATCAGTCAAATATCTTCCATTCTGTTCGATGACCTTTTGCCATCTTTCTGGTAACTTCATGATTCCGCGCTCACAGAACATCTGGTCCTTATCAGCAAAAAACTCAACCAAGTGCATTTTGAGGTCATCGTTATTACTGAAATTTTTACCATTTAAGAAGTTTTGTAAACTTCGAAATAAATGATAATCCGATGGTGCAAGGTCGGGGCTGTATGGGGGATGCGACATCACTTCCCAACCAAGCTCTAATAGTTTCGTACGTGCTGTTAAAGATGTGTGAGGCCTCGCATTGTCGTGGCGGAACCCAAATATCTAGCTTCTTAACAAGTCAAAGACGGCTTATATGATTTTCAATAGTTGTGTGAGATACATTTAGCTGTTTTGCAATCTCTCGCACAGCTATACGACGGTTCGATTCAGTTATGGATTCATTTTGTCGTCATCAACTTCAGAAAGTCGACCAGAACGTTGGTCATCTTTCAGTGGAAAATCTCCAGAACAAATTTTTTTAAATCAATACTGAAAGGTGCATTCTGTTAAACAATCAACACCATAAACTTCACATACCTCTTTGTGAGCCTCAGCCGCTTCCTTGCCTTTATGAAAATAAAAAAGTAAAATGTGTCGAAAATGCTTATTTTTGCACTCCATGTTAAAACTGACCGTAAACTGACAGTTGTGAACAAAATTACAAGGAATTTATTTTTATAGCAACCTAAAGGTATCGAATATCAAATCTCAAAAGAAAAAAATTCTAACATTGACTAAAGAATAACGAAACAATCATAACGCACCAGTAGTTAGTGGTGCAAACCGAAATCACTTTCTTGCCAAACCAATATAATTTACAAAATAATTAAAATAGTTAATCAACAAGTCTGGAAAAAAGTCATTGCCTATTTTAATATGTTCGTTTATTTTTGTATGTACCGAATAGGTTTAACTTTACTGTAAAAACAAAATTTTAATGTATAACATGGTGAATTTATCGAATACAAATAAACATTATGGCACCATGTTATGAATGGTTATGTATATAATCTTACTTCGATGATATGGAAAGGAGATATAAAAGTTTTTAAAAACACAGTAGGTTGTTGTAGATCATGCAAACAATATAGGGATGGCATGTTCACCTTATCTATTTAAAAATAAACGACCAACGATACTTTTTGTAATGGTAATAATAAGTATTAATAATCTAGATCTCTGCAAAATAAAAGTAACTTATTATAAGAAATAAAATAAAGGGGAAATAATCGGCGTGAAAATACTAGTTTATCTCACTTTTATGATTTCTCAGAACGTATTATTATTACATTATAGTTCTAATTTTTTCAACATAATGAAAAGTGATGACCTGAAAATAAATTTAATGATATTCAAAGAAATATAATGTTTTGGGACATCATTGACATTAAATGTCGTTCAATAGAGTTGTTTTTGCATTTTTTAAATTTATTTATTTTTATTTTATTTTTAGAAAAAATTATTTTCAGTGACAGAAAAAGAAATGAGATGAAGTGTTTTTTTAAAGAGAAACGCTCTTATCTGGTTTATATCCATTATCTTGTACATCCTTCCTTCCTATAAACAAATATATATATATATATAATTTGGTCCATAAAGGCCAATTAACGATCTCACAAAAATAAAAACAACTTTAGGTTTACAGTAAAGACTTGGGTCGGGTCAAGTGTTAAAAAGGAGTATTTTTTTTTTGTTTATGCTAAGCCAACCATTGTTGGGATGAAGTGATTGGACCGATAATTAACGAGTCAACCAATCGACCTGGTTCTGATAATAGCTTTCTCAAAGTTCTCAATTCACAACTCAGAGGATGTTCTGGTTTTTTCCCCATACCAACCGAGAAATTTGAGTTACTAACAACTGATTTGTATATGTTGTTAAACAAAAAAAAAAAAGAAGAAAAGTATCTGGCTTTTTATTTTCGTGCTATTAAATACTTCGCCTCCTAATAGAGAATTCAAATATTTTCTAGTATTACGAATTCTCAAGTATTTACCTTTCTATATATAAAGAACATATATTTTGTACATAAACGTTTACTAACTACTGTATTCAAACACTTAATTTGTATTTTTCCTTTTAATGATTTTAGTATCGTACAGCTTCTGATTATTATAATTTACTGTCTTATTTTTGCTTATTTAGTTTATCTATTTTCCCCCGTGGCTTATCATTCAGATATTCCTATGTTTGAATAGATTGGTTCTTTTTTTTTTGGGGGGGTTTTTTTATTGCTCAAAGATAATTATTTTAATCGGCTACAATTCATATATCTCTGTAACTGGGACTGATTACATTTTCACTTAACCAAACAAACTACACTGAGGGGCAGAAAAAGTGGCCACCCTGCAATATTTGTTATAATTTCCAATCAATTAGTTATTAACGTCTCCGTATACTTTTAGATTAAATAACAGTCTTTTTGTACCAACTTCTTCACCACGAATAAATATAAGTTCCTCCCCCTCTTCTCGTACCAGAAAACACCCGCATACTTTCACGACAGCTCACTAGAGGGTTCGGACATAGGCCAGCCTTTGAACTGCCTATATAAGGCCAAAGATTCGGATATTTTTCCACGAATGCATCTGCGCATAGCAGAATGAGGAGAAAATTGCAAATCATCTTATTCATATTTTTCATTGTATAAATTCAAGGGGTTTAGAAAACAAAAATATATATATATTTTTCCACGAAGGCAACAATGTTCTTACTGCTGAGCAACAGGCAACAAAACTGGCCGACCACTACGCTAGGGATATTACAGCTAGGACGGGCTACTACCAAATGCCTCCTCCGGTAGATGCTGAACAGAACCACATGTTTGTATCACCGAAGCAGCTCAAGGCGATTCTTCGCCGGTGTCAGGGAAACCGAGCACCAGGGCACGACGGGATACAAACAGTGCTGCTAAAACAAATGCCGAGGAGAGGGATAGTACAACTAGCAAACTTATGCAGCTCTTGTATAAGATTGCGGTACTTTCCTGACACATGAAAACAAGCCATCTTGTTCCCATTACTAAAACCAGCAAAGAGCGGAGTTCACCCAGCCCACTACCACCCGATCAGCTTGCTACCGCTAATGGGGAAAATTTTCGAGAAAATTCTATTGAATTATCTCAAAAATTACATCATTCCGCCAGAACAGACTGGATTCCAATTCAGTATGAGCACAGAGCACCCCCTTCTGAAGGTGCAGTCAGAAGTTAGCCATAACATAAATAGAAACATAGCCACGGCTATGATTTCGATTGACAGCACTCAAGCATTCGACTCGGTGTCTCACGGGACACTGTGTCAAATGCTTTGCGACCGGGAATGCCCGGAACAACTGTATTCAATTCTGGCTAGCTTCCTGAAAAACAGATCGATGTGGGTGCGGGTGGGTGATAGCTTCTCCGAAGCTGTGCCACTGACCTGTGGAGTAACCCAAGGAGCCGTCTTATCCCCTGTACTGTTCAACGTGTACACGTCTGAAATTGTCGGAGCCCGATATAAAAACACAGCAGTCACTGCATTCACTGATGACATAGTGGTGTACAGTAGCAGCATGAGCGCCAAGGTAGCTCTTAGGCAAGCTGAAGTAGCCTGTAACCAGATGAGTGAGAGATTGGGGAGACTCAATAACTCTGTAAATGCGGGTAAAACTGACTGCGTAATTTTCTCCTTCCAAAAGGGAAAAAGTCCGCTGCCTACTACTCACACAGTAGGAACGCAGCAAAACTCACCAGCCAACGACCTAGTATATATGGGGATTAAAATGGACAAACACCTCCGTTTTAGTAACCATTTTGCGTGGAAGTTGAAGCAAACTCGCACGAAGTCTTACCGGCTTACGCACTTATTGACTTCCCCCAATCTATCACTGCGTCTCAAGCTATTGATCTACAAGAGTATACTAAGGCCTGCTCTGCTGTATGGTGCACCGCTATTTCGTTATCTGACGTATACGACAGCTCGGCGACTCCAACAATTCCAAAACGGTATACTGATGAAAGTGGTCAGACATACTTCATTCGAGCAGCGGAGTAACAGTCAACTTCATGAGATCTTTGAGCTGCCTACGGTGGATGAATTCATTCAGTACTTGACAACCCCGGTGTTTAACACGATAACCCCCGCTCCGTTCCCCTATCAATGGCAGGACGCTGTCGTAGCAGGTCGTTAGTCTTAGGTTCAAGTTTTAGGTTTTAGTTTGTAGTTGTAATCCACATTGTAATCTGAAGGTGAGCCCCATCACCTAGTCCTGTACCCAGTGATTTGTAATTTTAACTTTAAATAGAAAATTGTTATTGTAATTCTACCCTCCTTCGAATGCATACGCAGATATGCAGTAAGAGGAGGAAACTGTAAATCGAGAATTTGTAAATTGTAAAACTTTGATCAATAAAGGGGTTTTGAAATAAAAAAAAATTTTCCATTCTTTTGGAACCCGGTACTTGAAGTGAACACTGCTCTCTCTCTCTCTCTCTCTCTCTCTCTCTCTCTCTCTCTCTCTCTCTCTCTCTCTCTCTCTCTCTCTCTCTCTCTCTCTCTCTCTCTCTCTCTCTCTCTCTCTCTCTCTCTCTCTCTCTCTCTCTCTCTCTCTCTCTCTCTCTCTTTTTTTTGCAACGTACGTTGGAGATGAATTTTCGTTTATGCACGATAATGCACGACCTAACACAGCAAGAATTGTTTTCCGATACCTTAAAAACGCGTCAATTCGATTTTTAGAGTGGCCAGCATGTAGTCCAGATCTAAACCCTATTGAACATATGGCCCAATGGAAGAATACAAAAATATCCCTCTGGAATTTATTCAAAACCTTCTTAGGTAAATGTCCCATGAAGTAACACCCTATTTATTCAAAATTTTGTTAAGTAAATGTCCCATGAAGTAACACCCTATTTATTCAAAATTTTGTTAATTTAAAATTAATTTATACCACTGGTATTTATTTAATTTGTACTTACTTTTTAATCTCCCTAACATGTTTCACGTGGTCTGCTAGTCTAAAATTATGTGGAGATTTTAATATCAAATTAATGGGAAGTCAGTACAAATACTGCAGGGTGGCATTTTTTTTTGATTCACAGTGTATTTTAAATGACTTCAAAAGGAAAAAAAAAAGATTTAGAGAAAGATCGTATTCCTTATATGATTCTATTTAATGAGTGATATTGTCGAACAACTTCAAATAATTATTTATTACATAAGATGTAGGTATTATGTAAGATGGCACTCTGATTGCGGTTCAAAAATAAAACTAGCTATTAATTTCCTGGCGTTATGCAAATGATTGCAAATGCACATTTTTGAAATTTACATAAGTATCGATTTTATATCTGTTTTAAATTGGATATATTTTGCAATAATTCCGACGATTTTGCTCAGTGATTTTTTTGTATATTTCTTAAGATACTAAGGTTAGTGTGATCAGGTTAATGTAATGTTACAAGTTAATGTATTGATTAGAGCTATTGGGTTTAGGCAAGAAAGTGATTTCGGTTTGCACCAGTAGATATGTTTGTTTTGTCATTGCTAGAATTTTTTCCTTTTGAGATTTCGTAGTCGATACCTTTAGGTTGCTATAGAAAGAAATTCCATTCGTTCTGGAGATTTTTCCCTGAGAGATGACCAAAGTTCTTGTCGACGTTCTGAAGTTGATGATGACAGAATGAAAGCCATAATTGAATCGAATCGTAATATCACTGTGTGAGAGATTGTAAAACAGTTAAATGTATGACACACAACAATTGAAAAATGATATAAGAAGCCTTGGACTTGTTAAGAAGCTCAATATTTGGGTTCCGCCACGACAATGCGAGTACTCTCACACTTTAGTAACACGTTCGAAACTATTGGAGCTTGGTTGGGAAGTGATGTCGCATACCCCACTCAATTCTCCTGCAATGAAGAGTGTATATTTTTCTAGATGGTTATAACATACATTTAAATAACATTTGTACTTATACAATTAAACATATATAATATTACCTTGAAGAAAATAAAAAAATAACAAAGATTTTTAAAGAAATGTATTAAAATAAATAACTGTTTATAATTACGAACAGTCCGTGGCAGCGTGTAGCAGTGACTCCTGCTGTGGCATTTAAGCAGTTCCACCGAATCTTAAATTACTTTCGGATCTATTTTGATAGGAAGGTTTGGACGTCCCGAAAAGTGCAAAGTTTGATACTGATAAAATAGTTTATACTGTATGGTGACGTTACTTAATATTGAGGACATTTTATTACTTGTTCATTAACACGCAATGTGCATGCAGGGGGGTGTTGGGCAATAAGACGAGACCCTGTTTTTGATAATAGCAGAAAGGTTAAAATCTTCCCCCCAAGACATTCGCAGCAAATCATAATTATTAACGTCACAGGTGAAAGGTAAATTAAGTAGATTTACGTTTACTCAAGTTACTGCTGAATCCGAAAAAAAAAAAAACCGTGGCATTTCGGGTTCAAAAACATGTAGGATTCGGACTGACCGTATGGTTGATGCTAGGCTGTTACCTCTTAACCTCTGCACTTGATTCGCTACTCATTCCTCCTCACTAGGCTAAGTCGACCCAGGCAGGCCTATCCCGACGTATATTTTTATACGAAAAAAAGTTCGTAATGGATGTAACATTTTATTAGTAAGTATTTTGATATAACAAAAAACAAATATGGTAGAAAAGTGATTCTTGAAATTATATCACTGTAAATCTATGTTCCCTGAAATCATTTCAGACTTGTGAGGGTTGTTACACCTCGCTGGCCTTCAGAGTTGTTAGATACAATTCATGAAGATAACATTCACAAGATATTGAACATTGAAAAAAAAAAAAACATAAAGATACGTAGAGATTACATTACTGATTTTATCTTGGTTCAGAATTTAATCATAATAATTAATCAAATGTAAATAAAAAAAAGATGAAGATTATAAACAAAGGACCAGGACCAACCGGATACTAGTTAGCCTTCATTCAAGTATGTTGCAACTTTGGCATCAGTTCAACTGACTCATTTTTATTTTCATTAATATTAACAGACCAGTTGACAGTTTTACCTTAAGCTATAAATTTTAAAGATCGTTTTTATACTATACATTTTTTTTTTTCATCGATATTGACTTAATAAAGTGTGTCCCAGAATTAACGCAAGATTTGAATTTGCCGCCATTTGTGCAGTAAAGTGCTGGCAACCCTAAAAAAAAAACAATTTGACAGCTGACAGTTTAGGGTTAGTAAAAATGGAGCGTTACACGATAGAGCAACGTGTCTTTATTGTTGAACATTATCTCGAAAATAATGAAAGTTTGGCGGCCGCAGTTCGAAAATTTCATACAAAATATAGTCGGAATAGTGTTTTGACTTCATTATCTGTGAAGAGATTAATTGAAAAATTAATTAATTAGGGAGACTGCATCAGTTGGTGACACTGGTCGTCCAAAAACAAGCCGTTCAAATGTCAATATCGAACATCGAATCCAGGAACATCAATTCGGCGTCGTAAACACAGTTCTTTGTGCCGAAATTGGATGATATTGATGTGACCAATATGTGGTTTCAACAAGATGGTGCCACATGCCATACAGCCCATGAAACAATTCAAATACTGCATGAGACATTTCCAGGTCATGTACTCCCTCGTTTCGGTGATCAGAATTGGCCCCCTAGATCGTGTGATTAAACACCTTTAGATTTATTTTTATGGGGTTATTTGTAGTCAAAGGTATTTGTCAATAAGCCCACATCCACCCGTGCAGTACAAGAGTAAATTCAACGCTGCATCAAACATGCATCAAAAATAACAACAAAAATACTAAAATCTTCCGTTAATTCTGGGACACCCTTTATAAAGTTAACGATCCCGCAGAGAAATGCGCCCGCTTGGTTATACGAAACTAATTGTATTGTGATAATAAACGTAATATTGTCTATTGTAGTATGAATGAGATCATTTATCGTTAATAACCATTATCATTTTAGATGTTTCAATAGATAAACAAAAATTTTAGATTTCTGGAGTCGACAATAAGCATTTATTGACCACGAAGTGTATTCCTGCTGGTAAGGTTTGACTGTGAAGAAATACACAACCATTCCCCGCGAATAAGTAATTTCAACTGATAAGATTCTTTTATGTGAAATCATGTAATAGGTTTGAATTCTCAAGAGAGATGCGTGGACTTGACATGTTACCTTGTCTCATTCAGCTGTGAACCGATGAGTGCGTCGAGAAATCGAATAATAGCACGCTAATGCGAACACGCCAGGCATGGTAGGTTATAATGAGCCCATAGAGGTAATACGTTTAGAATGAGGCGAAGTGTACTCATGAGTGACTCGGGTGTGCGTAATCACCGTTAACGTCTGTGTTTCCTTGTCTTAACCAATATCCGGTTGGCTGATGAACCATGCGTAGGCATGTATTGAGTCGAAAAGTTGTTTTAGTTTAGTTAATTATGTAAAGTGCGTTTAACACGGTTCACTTTTTGTGGGCACTCTTAAGTGAATGTAAAGTGAACTAACTTTCTGTATAAACGGCAAATTCTATTATGTGATCATTCTGGATGAACAATGAAAGAAGTAAGCCAGGGTTCAACTGATCGTTCACTCTCGAAGATTCAGTCTGTTGAATTGTCAAAATTACTTGTGTACGAGAACTAAACAGACTACTTCGAAGGATATACCATCTCTGAATAGAAAATAAATTACTAATCTACGTAGTTATACCTGAGCCAATCTGGAATCCTTTCAATCAAAAGTCCTGAGATCAATAGTTAATGCCCCGTAATAAAACCCGATCTTAATATACTATTTTAATATAATTCTTGAACTCATCCCTTCCAAGTTCATAAAATTCCACAATAACCTATTTAACCACCCTTATCCCCATGAACAGTCATTGCACTGCACCACTCATCCCTATAATCTTCCAAAGAGACTAAAACGGCAATGGCTTCGTGACCTGTTATAAATATGTGACAGTGGGAGTCCTCCCAATGGCCAGTTTCTCCTATCATGTCCAGAGTGTCTGTGACTCTCGCGCTCTTGGTAAGCCTTCGCTGGCTCTTATCCGGTTACGCGGCTGTTGGAGGAGCGTGAAGGACTTCCTAAGACTCTGCTTCCTATTTCGCATGCGAGGGAGGTGACAACCATGTGGATTTGGGAGGTCTCTGGGCTTTTTGTAAATATGTTCTCCTGCTTTATTAAGATCTGACAGTACAATTCTACGTGGTAACAGGTTGTTCTATGGAGGAATAGAAGAATGGTCAGCCAAGGACGTCCTATACTCAAACGGGTAATCACTTGCAATCGGTTTGGCGTCAATCCATTCGGTGTTACCCAGTTTGGTAACCGGTACCGAAGGTTGTTTTTGTTAAACTAACAAAACCAAACTAATTCGAATACTTTCTGTGAATTCACGGTAATATAGTTTGTATATTGTGAGACAGATACCATGTGTCCGGTACTGTTACATAATACGGGAGATGTCAGCGTGCCCTTGGGCATGCAGTGTGCTACATCCCCTCTGAAATTATAGCCAAGCTCCCTATAATTGGCCACTTGATCACAACTGGCTGGTCTGCAATTAGCTAGTCTCTAAAGAAAAAATGTTTTTTTATTTTGTTCTGTTACGGATGACTAAGAGGTTGTTTTTTTTGGTTTTGGTTTTTTCCCCCGCCAGGTTACGCAAGCAACTAACATTAAACGCTATCTTCCAGATGCGTATTATCTACATCTGACCTATCACACATCCTTTTCCGAATTCTTTTTGTTAGAAATTTTTATGATATTTGTTGCACTTAAACTAAAAATTTATTCTATTTCTAAAATGATGAAATCCTCAATCATCATCATAAGCTAGCTGCCACGGTCTTGAATTGGCTAAAAACAACTTTGGCTACTAAATGCTCCTGGCACGAGCGAGCTGTAGGCAAGTTATTAATTATGCTGCCCCCCCCCCCCCGGCTGAAACTTCACTTGTGATGAATTACCGTCTCGAAATTAGAGCAGTTTTGATTAATTAAACCGTTGCTGGTGAGTGAACCAGTGACCTGCAGGTGTAAAGGGTAAAGTTAAGTACTTAGGGGTAAAATTTGAGTAAGACTTAACTTAACACCCACTATGAATTCTACGAGAGCAAAAGGCGAGGTTGCCTTTTATAAAATGCTTGTTATTAGTGTTCTGGTATTCCTCGAAGTAGCGATAAAACGTGCAAGTTGACAGCTGATCTGAATTTGTCACATTGATAACTAGTCTATTAATAGCCTATTAGTGACTTTTCCTTTCAACCCATTCGAGAGAGAGAGAATTACCATAAATTTCATTTTATGTTGCAGCATTGGATCATTACATAGTTGTCTCAAAACGTCTCCAAATTATAAATAAAACAACTTTATTATGATGAAATTACAATCTGCCTTAATACTTAATAGGCAATAAATAATTGAGATGAATGTTTTCATTCATATCATATTTACAATTCATCATTCGCTCGCACATTCATACAATATTTACAAACAGCCCAGGGGCCTCCCAAGTCCACTCGGTTGTTGCCTCCCTCGCATGCGAAAGAGGAAGTGGAGTCTTGGGAAGTCCCCCACGCTCCTCCACCAGCCACGCCACCGAATACGAGCGAGGCTGACGAAGAGCGCGAGAGCCACATACGCTCAGGACATGATTAGAGAAAGTGGCTATTGCCAGGACTCCCACTGTTGCGCATTTATAGGAGGTCACGAGGCCACTGCCGTTTCAGTCTCCGAGGAGGATTATAGGGATGAGTGGAGCAGTGCAATGACTGTGCTAAGGGATTAGGGTGGTAGGACAGGTTACTCTTATTCTTCAGTAGCTGACATGAGAAGACATACAAAAATAAACATTGACCGTACATACGAAGGCAAAGGAATTCAAATATTAAAAGCAACAATAAATAAATAAAAATCAATAACTAAAACCTATTTAAAAATTTTAAAAGTGCTGAACTGCAATAAGTAAGAAATTTTTGATTTGTATATGTATCCTTATTCTAAATCAATATCGATTTAACAAGTTGGCCTATCTCCACTTACTTCACTGCACGATTCCTAAATAAAACCAGTGTTGAAATGTTGACAAAAATACTTGTAAATGGCAGTGTCTACTTACCACTATTCATTCAGTTTAACGGTTTAATCACAGTAACTTCGTTATAAGCCACCATCTAGGCTTTGACACTTATACACTATAAAGAAAACACCACCATTTTTACCTTAAACCAGTTAACTTATCTTGTACAAAATTCAACTTGACCGGGGTCACAGATATAAAAGTACTTTATGTACAAAATTACATATTAAAACTATCATATTCATTTTTTCCACTTAGTCCATGGTTTAGGAGGTAGTGAGGATTAAATAACAAGACTTTTCATAAACAAACCTCTTCAACAAAAAGTGTGAAAATTACTGTTTTTTAACTCTCGCTATCTCTTAGACCATTAATTCAACTGAAAAAATGAATAAGAACATTTTTATACGCAATTTTGTTTACTTTAACTTTTTATATTAAGTACATGTAACTAAAATCACTAATTTGCAAGATATTTAAGAAAAGGGTTGGCACTCCTGGTTTTGACTATCCTAGCCTGAGCCGAGCGCAGACTCTGATTAACTTTCTCGCTTGTTCATATATTTTTAGCCATTAGGTTATATCCAGTATCCGTAAGCTTAACTTTCTTCTATAACTGTTTTAATTGGAGTGTTCATTCCCTAATATGTTCAAATTGATGGGTGCGTTGTCTTCAAATTTTAGTGAATAAATTGTAATGAGTTTCGATAGAATTTAGTGAATAGTGAACTTGGAAGGGTTGAGTTCAAGAATGTAGGGTATATTAAGATTGTTGTGAAGGGTTTTGTTGATGACGTAATAAGGGGCATTAGCTATTATTGTTCTCAGGACTTTTGATTGAAAGGATTGAATACGCTTGATGTTTGACTTTTTGGCTGTCCCCCATAGCTCTATTCCGTAGGTCCAGATTTGCTTAGGTATAACTTCGTAGACTAGTAATTTATTTTCTATTGAGAGGTGTTATATCCTTCGATGTAGTCTGTTTAGTTCTTGTACAAGAGTAGTTCTGACAATTCTGAATCTTCGGGATTGAACGAAAACTTGAACCCGGGCCAACTTCTTTCATTGTTCATCCAAAATGATCACATAATAGAATTTGCCTTTTTGACAGTTGTAATAAATTGTGAATAAAAATTGTAAATAAAATTATTGTTGCTACACATTAAATTTTCCAGAAACCTCCATGTAAATGCCAGTGGTAATGTGTAGTAGGGAGATGGTTGTAAGCCTAGGTGAATTTGTCACTACTATTATAAAAGGTAAATTGGTTAACAGTCTGGGACCTTTTAATTCAAAGTTTTGGCCTATGTTTGGTGAATAGAATCGCTTCCATGTTGTTTTTTTTGTTGAAAAAAATTCGTGCTGAGAATGTTATAGCGTTTATAATTATTGTTATTATTTTTTTTTTTATGTACTTGTAAATTATTCTCTGCTGAATAAATTATATTTCATCAATGTAAACCGTAACTGCTGAATCAAGCAAGGCCAACTCCTTTCTGTCGAGGGCATTGCCCTGAAAACGAGGCCCCATTAAATATTCCAATACATTTTGCAATCATTAAAAAGAAGATCGTTTGTTGGTTTAGCGATACAAGTTCATATTTTATTTATTTATTTAACCTTAGGGATCATGTAACGCCACTTGTCAGATATTTTAACCATTCTTCTTGACGCACCATTGGTTTCTCGGATCAAATTATTTTCTTCACAAAATATAATTTGACAAAAATCATGAAAATTAATTTATTATACATTTTCTCTTTGAGAAAAATCTATAGGTTCAATAATTATGTAGCCGTAAAACATTATTAACATTTTTTTTATGGTTTACCATTTTTTGTAGAGCGACTTATGGCCGTATAGTGGTGAATAAAAACTGTGTTTTTAAATGTTACCTCATGACAACTTTGGATTATTGCTGTCCGGCAAAACCTTTAACACTAAACCTTAAATCCTTGACTGCCGACCACACTGGGAACTTGCCTCTTATTCCTTCTAAACATACAGCTCCTTTACTCCTAGTGGACATCCGATGTTTAACCCAAGAATGGAATAATTGTCGCCAACCTCAACCACCCTCGTAATCTTCCCGTGACTCATTTAACCTGGATTTTATTGAAATGTAAATACAGATTTTATAGAACGAATTAGAGTATCGAGCGGTTATTTTGTAATTTACTGCTTGTCGTGAGGTTTAAATGATGACTCATGGCAATTCGCCATTGTGGCTTTCCGCTGATAGTCATTCACCCCATTGCATGCAACGCAATGTATTAAAAAAATATCATGAATATAATAACAGGTTATAGGAAGAACTACCTGAAATACTGTTGGCTGGAAGAGAAATCATTATTCGTAATTATAAACCGATAAATATTATTGAAATGATATAAAAACAAAACCGCAGATATTTCAGGAATCATTCTGTTTCTGACTGACTCCCGTTAAACGTAGTTTCTCAACAGTTGTTGGACTTCGTAAGTAAAGTCGAGGACCTTGCGCAAGACAACGCGCAAGAGGACCTTGCAACTTTCCTTACACCGCTGAGAACCATGAGGCTATGGTGGAGAATTAGTTGGAAACAAGTTTAGAAGTGCCAATTCTGTCTTGGGTACTGAGACGAAGATACACCGGAACAATTTATGCTCAACTGGGTCTATAGACAAACAGTAGAATCACAGGTATTTGTCCAACAATGTTGATATTAAGTTATTTTATAGAGTGTTTTTTAACATCTCCAGGGGAGCAGCAGAAGAAGTATCAAGGAAGAGGAAGGTGACGAGCGCCTCAAGACCCAACTGGACACATGTTGAGGACTCCACTGGCTGGTCCCCATGTCGTTCTGTTTCATATCGATCCAGTTACAATATAACCCATTTGGGACACATGGCTTCAGTAGTCGAGGAGAATAATGAAAACGATTACTGCTATTTATTTTTATTTAGTTATTTACTGCTAGTTATTTTATAAATGAACAATAACTAACAACATGAAATAAACTACTAATCTACAAAGTTATACTTAAACCAATCTGGACTTACGGAGTAGAGCTATGGGGGACAGTAAAAAAGTCGAACATCAAGCGTATCCAATCCTTTCAATCCAAAGTCCTGAGAACAATAGTAAATGCCCCTTATTATGTCCGCAACAAAACCCTTCATAACGACCTTAATATACCCTACATTCTAGAACTCATCCCTTCCAAGTTTATGAAATCCCACAGTAGCCTTTCCAACCACCCTAATCCTGTAGCACAGTCTTTGCACTGCGCCACTCATCCCTATAATCCTCCTCGGAGACTGAAACGGCAGTGGCCTCGTGACCTGCTATAATCGCGTGACAGTGGGAGTCCTGGCAATGGCCAGTTTCTCCAATCATGCCCTACTGTATGAATGAGCGAGTGAATGATGACTGTAAATATGGTATGAATGAGATCATTTATCTTTATTATTATTGCCTTATAAAAGGCAGATTGTAATTATTGCACAATAAAGAATGTATTTCAACTAACAACATTGAGTTTCTGGAACATAAATGAGAAACACAATAAATAAATCGAAAACTTGTACACTTTGGCCTAAAAAACTTCAGCTAAAAGGCAACCAAGAAGTTGTACCAACTTCTTCACCACAAAAAATAGAAGTTCCCCTCTTCTCGGCCCAGAAAATACGCGCCTACGTTTCCATATTTTAATAATAATAACCTTAGGCGTCAGATAAGATAGGGGGAAACTAGTGCACAAAACAGCTAAAGCCTACTAGGGCGCACAGCGGGGCTACCTGTGCCTCTGACCTGCCTATATTAGTTTGGCCTTGTCAGACCCCACACCTTCCTAGAGGGATTCTCTGCCTTCGTCTCGCTAAAACCAGCACCTCCTTGGACGTGACCTCTTCCATGCGGACGATCTCTGTGGCCCTACAAAATGTACCTGGTAGCGTCTTCCTCAGCGATCCAGTCTGCCACTATCCGGTTCACACTCGCTTTTGGGATCCGGACGGTTTTCGCCTACCCTTGGATACCAAGTGTAAATTCGTGGTCATTCCAAGACCACATTAACTACCTATAAATACTATACCTATACCTACCCTATACCTCTTTTCCTGAACATAGTGCACTGTCGGGGCTTACCTTCTATGATCTTATGGAGTTCGATCAATAAAAAAAACGCAAATTAGACCACCACGTCAAACACCACAGATTATTTTTTATTTATCTCTTTCTTACGCCTTCCGGACAGTGGCTGGTTCGACGAGGTGTTATCGACAAATGGTTTGTTATTTGGTACATATCTCCCATCAACGCAGCAAATATTAACAGCTGCAGTTCCAATTGGTAATTCAGAAGGTTACAAAAATAATAAAAAATAGCTATATAATAAATGTAAATTGAGTTTACAAATATTAATTACATATTTGTCTTCTATTAACATACATACAGAGCAACCTTTAGCACTCTCGGGGTCTAAACAAATATTTTAGTAATGGCCCGTTTAGAATCGGTTCAGTTGATTTAATTGATTGACTAACTCGATCAATCGAGTTCGAACAACACCTACAACAATTAGTTACATATAATTGAGTGGCTGTGGAGAGAGAGGAGCGCAGTCAGCAATTTTATCGGAAGTTACATAATCTTTGTAGAGGAGAGTTGAAAAGACAGAAAAGCTTTGTTATTAAGTACAAGCAAAACACTGGTATATACAAATATTAAGAGTTACGGTACTACACACTGGATGGAAGGTCTAGGCACGAGTGGGGTCTGGGGCTAAAGCTGAGACATGTATGTATACGAAAAGGATACGATTCTGAGAAGTAGGAAGGCCTTGAAGGGATGCGGTTGCTTACTTAAAAATAACAGGAGCCATCAGTGACTTCCATGAAGTCACGAGGCAGGTATATAGTTCTGCTCAGGCCCCTTCTACTTGTTCTTAGCAAGGTTATAAATATTATATATAAAGCAAGCATTATAAAACTGGAGATATGCTATAATAGGCCTTCATTAAGCTTAAAATAGAAAAATAACCTTATTTCTACGAAAGACGGGTACGTCACTAGTTTGTTTAGAGTGTCCAATACCCCGAAATAGTATTCGAAGAATTTTCTTTCCTCAGTTTTACCCCGACGTTTTAAGTTAACGTAGTTATGGCCGGTGTTTTGTCTATATGGTTATGTAGGTGAGGGAAAAGTTAAAATAATAAACACCAACAATAAAAAACTTGCAATCGATTGGACTAATTGTTTGGATATCGGCTGTGATGTTATTATTAGTTTTTCATCTAGTCCAGTGGTCTGCTAAGTGCGGCTCCAGAGCCGCATGTGACTCTTTGGCACCTTAAGTGCGGCTCTGGCACAAATATCCACGGAAGGCGCAATAATATTCTCATTAAAAAAAAAAAACTTGTTAAGAAAAAAATTACATCTTATTTTGATAAATTAAAATTCTTCTATAAATCGAGAACATGTATAATTTTTTGTTTAGGTTAAAAGATAGATAGGTAATAATAAAAAATACGTAACGAACATCGAGTTTAATTTTATTAGTTTTCGTAAACGTAAACACAAACCATGTACAAGCTACCGGCTGAAATTGTTCGTATGCTTAAAATGTGATCTTAGTTCACAACACAAGTGGTCTGCTTTGAATGACCTGGAGAAGGAAGACATGATCATTTTCAAAGCTTGGAACAGTATTCCTGACTTACGATCAACTGAAAAAGCTCGCGTTTGCTGTTCTTTCCCTTTTCGGTTCTACATATATATGCGAACAATCTTTTTCAAGCATGGACATTATCAAGAGTAAACTGAGAAGTCGTCTTATTGATGAGAACTTGGGGAATCATGCCTAAAATTAAAAACAACAACATACAAACCTGACTTACTAAAACTTCCAAGGAGATGCAAGCGCATTGTTCGCATTAATAAATATTTATTAAGTATGAAATTTAGTTTTATTTAGTGTACTACTTATTTAGTGTAATAAAAGTTTACTAAACAAGCAGATTTGGCTTCCAATTTTTTTTAAATTGTTGTAATGTTCATATTTGGCTCTTCGGCTAATAACTTTGCCGACCAGTGATCTAGTCAATCCTCCAATATGTGTTAAGGAGTGAATATCTTTCCTCCTCTGACTATCCTGAATATATAGTTTGTCGAATAGTTAATTAATTTTTGTAGAGGAGAGTCTTTTAAAAGAAAAGAAAGAAAAGCTTTATTATGAAGTACAAACAAAACACTGGTATATACAAATATTAAGAGTTACGTTAATACATACTGGGTGGGATGTCTAAGGGCGAGTGGGGTCTGGGGCTAAAGCTGAGACATAGATGTATAAGAAAAGGATAAGATTCTGGGAAGTAGGGAGGTCTTGGAGGGATGCGGTTGCTTACTTAAAAATAACAGGAACCATCAGTGACTTCCATGAAGTCACGAAGCAGGTATACAGTTCTGCTCAGGCCCCTTCTACTTGTTCTTAACATTATAAAACTGAATGATGTAACGTCTTTATTTTATCAACAGAAGCCTTGATATCAAATAGTCGACTGCTATCTATCTAACCCATAGTCAAAAAAACTTACATTATAAAATTGGTACCTCCAACTATATATATATATATATATATATATATATATATATATATATATATATATATATATATATATAAGTTAATGTTTATTGAATTACAAGCTAAGAAAGGTTGGTAATAAGAACACGTAGAACGTTATAACAAGACTGCTTTATTTAGACCAAGATACCTCTATCTATAGGTATTACCTGTAAACATATACAGATAACATATGTTTGGGGATTAAGGCTGGGCACTAGCGGCGCCTGGACTTAACTCCCCCCCACCAGTTTACGAACACCCATTCGCAAACTTTGAAGTCCAACACTCGGACGTCTTAGTCCATTCAAATAATGCTCCGCTAATGTTACAAAGGAGCAAAGGCCAGCCCCGCCCGTACACAGCCTGTAATCCCTCACATTAAGCTCTAAACCTATAAAACGTAAAAACCAACTGTCACTTGTAAAAAAAAACATAAAAGAAAACTTTGACTTTGAAAAAAAAACAATACTTCTGTGGGAGAAATCACATAACTATACTTATTTACAACGTTCCTCGCGTGTATGCTGCGAGGACACTCCATCTCATTCCTGATCTACAACCTCCCCCCCTGGTGGAAGCTTTAACTGTTCTATGTGGACATTTCGCCGCTTCTTAGGGGGTCGTATACTCTCAATTGTCACGACGTTGTGTTCCCTAATCACGACCACTTTAAATGGGCCCTCATATCGCACCAGCTCTTTGCTCCTATTTGACCCTAGTTTTTTATAGACGATAGTCCCGATTTTAAGTTCCCCCATTCGATCCCGGACTTTGAGGTTTTCCCGTTCCACTCGTCTCGCTTTGTCCCTTGTTAGCCTTTCTCGGACTTTGTCACATATTTTCCTCAAACCGACAGTATTACTCGCCATTTTCTCCACCATTCCCTCGTCTGCTACCGTCTCTGCCCCATTTCTCCGTCTTTCGCGCAGCCCAAAGAGGATCTCGAACGGGGAGAACCCCGTCGCGGTGTGGATCGAATGATTGTAAGCGGCCACCGCCTTCGGCATTGCCTCATTCGCCGGCAGACCCTTTTCCGCGTGATATACCCGCAGGTGGTCACTCAGGGTGCTGTGCAATCTTTCTATCCCTCCTCTACTCTTAGGGTGCCCTGGGGTATTAAGATGCCAAGAGACATCGAGAGTCTTCATTTCTTTTCGGATGTTGGCATTGTCAAATTCTCTGCCCCCATCCGACGAGATCCGGTCTGGTACTCCGTAAAACTGGAACCAGGTATTTAATGCCAGCATTACCGCGTCTGATGACCGATCTTGCACCGGGTGCGCCATGGCCACTTTGCTAAAGCTGTCGATTGTGGTAACCCACTTATACCCCCTCCAAGTGAAGGTATCCACTTGTAAGTCACTCAACGGTGTCTCGGCGGTGGGCGATTCTTCTTGTCGCCCCCGTGGCGGATGTCTGTCATACTTCGTAGTGAGACAAACTGCACATGCCCCTATCATTTCTTGTATGCTCTTTTTCATTCCCCACCAAAAGTACCTCCGCCGCAACGCTTGCAACGTTTCCTGAACTCCACGGTGGTTCGTTTTTGCTTGGTGATAGGCCAGCGTCACTTCCAGCTGCTGTTCTCTGTCTTTGAGTGTCTCCACCATCGACGTGCACCGAATAAATATCCTATCCACTCCAAGTTGTTCCGTTCGCCAGAGTCTACGAATTTTCTCCCAAATAGTGGCATTCCCTACAAATACATGATGGGTCTTTCCGGGTTCCGAGGCATCTTTCAATGCACGGCAAATTTGGTCGTTCCTAACCCCTGGTGGCGACCAAATCGTCGCGATTTTACTTCTCCCATAACTGTCATATGCGATCTGCAGCCGCCCTGAGGTCTTGGATTTCCAAATGATCTGCCGTCTTTTGTCGTTCACGATCCCTTCTGTTACTTCTATTTCAACAGGTCTTTCGGCGGCGGAACCTTCCTCTTCAAGGGTTTCCTCACCTTCGCTATCTCCTCGCGTACCGAGGCTTCCATCCTCCCCGGGTGTCCATTCCCGGAGAAACTGTTGGTTTTCCCCGGATAGTTCCCCTTCTTCCAATGCATTCACAGTAATGGCTCTGGACAGCCAGTCTGCCACTACGTTCTCTTTCCCGGGTTTATATATGATCTCCATATTGTACTGGGACAAAAACTCTTTCCACCTCGTGACCCGCGCCGAGGACTCCTTTAACTTTCCTACCCATTGTAGGGGTCTGTGGTCGGTGTGAACACGGAATTTTCTGCCGAAGACATATGGGCGGAAATGGTCTATAGCCCAGACGATACCTAGGAGCTCTCTCTCTAGAGCACTATACCGCGCTTCCGTTTCTGTGAGCCGTCGACTAGCGTACGCCACCGGGCGCTCCCCACCGTCTCTATCCTGCGACAACACTGCCCCCAGTGCGTATTCGCTGGCATCAGTGGTGATTGTGAAGGGATGTTGGAAATCGGGAAATGCTAATATTGGTTCCTCTTGTAAGCTAGACATACATTTCCGGATGTTCTGCTCCATGATTGGGGTAATTACCACCCTCGCTCCCTTTCGCAGTAAATTATTAATAGGCACCAGGTATGCCGCCATGTCCGGCACAAATCTTCTGTAATAATTAAGCGTCCCCAGAAGTCGACGGATCCCCTTTACATCTGTGGGCACCACCATCCTTCTAATCGCCTCGACCTTCGTAGAGTCTGGCTTAACCCCCTCCTGTGAGATGGTGTGGCCCAAAAAATTGATTTTTTTCTTCCCCAACAGAGACTTCTCCATGGACAATTTTAAT
Source organism: Acanthosoma haemorrhoidale (assembly GCA_930367205.1). Classification (NCBI taxonomy): domain Eukaryota; kingdom Metazoa; phylum Arthropoda; class Insecta; order Hemiptera; family Acanthosomatidae; genus Acanthosoma; species Acanthosoma haemorrhoidale. Next base: position 55,804,756 of record OV884014.1, read on the forward strand.
CCGAATTCGCGGACTCTTTGAAATACACTTCTTAGGTGCTCAACGTGCTCTGCCTCCGTTCTGCTGAAAACTAACAGATCGTCCATGTAGACCTGGCATACCGCTTCGTCTATTCCCCTCAAAAATTCATCCATTAGGCGTTGAAAGGTAATCGGGGCGTTTTTCAGTCCAAATGGCATCCTGGTAAATTGATAATGCCCCCTCTCAAATGTAAAGGCCGTTTTGTCTTGGTCGTTCGCACTCATCTTGATCTGGTGATAGCCTGCCTTTAGATCTAGGGTACTAAATATTGTCGCCCCGTTCAATCTGTCTAATATGTCCTCAAATCGGGGAATAGGATACTTCTCGTCCGTCGTGTTCTCGTTTAACTTCCGATAATCGATAACTACCCTGTATTTCTCCGTCTCGTCCCCAGGTCTATTTTTCTTCCTCACTGCCCATAGAGGACTGTTATATGGCGAAGTGCTATCAATTATAATCCCTTGCCGTTTGAGACTCTCTAGCTCCTCTCTAATATGCCTACGTAGTGCCTGCGGATATCGTCTCTCTTTCACGTATGTGACGCGTTCTTTCTTTAACTGGATCTCGTGGACCGTCTTCCCAGTCGCTCCTAGCGTGTCTCCCTCTACGTAAAAAATATCCTCAAACTCCCTCTGTAGGCCTTCCCTCCAGCCCTCTATTTTATTAACCGCCCCTATCCGCGCTCTTCCGTCCCATATAGTCCCTTGACATTTATATTCCACTTTCCCCAACTTAATGTTCCATTTTTCCCCGATATTCTCCACACGCGCGCCTACCTTCCCCAACATGTCGCACCCAACTATCACCTGGTACTCCCGCGGCATGTTTCCTACGATATGTATCTTTAGATCTCCCCCTTTCTTCGCCCACCTATTTAGCCCTATGACTAACTCTCCCACTACCTCGCAAGTGCCTCCCAGGGTGATTAAACTACAATTACATACCTGAATCTGGAGTGCCCTCTCTCCGCCATACAGCCTCTCCAGCGCTCCGCGGGACATAATGGTGTTGGTGCTTCCCGTGTCCACCAGACACATCTCTCCTCCTTTGACCCTAATTATTGGCAACGCACACATCCTCTCCCGAATTGCATTAATTCTCAGGATGCGGTCGCCTCTCTGCCAACACGCTCCTCAGGCTTCATCACGTTGCTCCCATCTACGTGACTCGACCTTCTGCCCTGTCTGTCTCCTGTTTCTGCTGCGCCTCGCTTCTTCTCCTTCAGTTCCCGAAGTCCCTGATGACTCATCTTCTGATGATCCACTCTCCCCATGTGTCATGCTCCGTCTCTCTCTTACTTCTTGAGTGTTTACCTCCATTGGTTCTGGTCGTTGGTATTCTCTCCTCCGGAAGATATACGGGCAATGCCTCGCGATGTGTCCTTCCTCGCCACACTCAAAACATTTTGTTCGAGGACACTGTGCCACTAAATGTCCTGCCTTCCTACATCCGTGGCATTTTCTTTCTTCCCTGGGCGGGGCATACCTCGGTCTCGTTCCTCTAAATCTTCTTTCTCCTGTCGTTCCCTTGTCTCTGCCAATAACGGACGTTTCTGGTCTCCTCCAGGTTGGTTTCAGGGTCCGGGTTCTTTTGTATGCAACTCGGCTCCACTCATTGTCGACGTCTTGCACCCTCACTTCTTCCTCCTTGGCACTAGTGTCGATCATTGATTGTGCACACTCCGAGAACGAGCGCTCATCAGAGAATCCTTCCTTTCTTCCTGTCTCCTTGGCCAGTTGCACTTTTAGAATTGTGGATAAGAATCCCATTCTACCCTCCACCTCTTCTACGCTAATCGACTCTCTCATCTTCTCCGTTATCTTATTGAAACGGACTACTAACCCCGCAGCATATTGCCCGTTACTTTGTCTTGGGGACTTTGTCTCCCTAAACATTTGGAATATGTCCTCCTCGGGAGTCCATCGTCCTCCTCCGTACGCCTTCTTCAATCTCATCTTAATTAATTCCCACGGGGTTTCTTCATCTGCCTGAATTTGATTCAGTATACTTCTCTTGACCCGACATATCAGGGCCGCCTTCAACGATTCCGCGTCTCTGGGATCTATTAAATTTTCTTCTGCTTTAGTTCCAATTAAAGCTGTGAGACGGTCTCCTCCTTTTAGGAAATGGTTCAGCTCACCCAGTTCCCCAGTGAATCTCTCCAGCTCCGCAACAGCCTTCCTCAGATCCTGGGTATTCATCGCTTTTACCCTCATCGGCGCGAGCGCCGTGGCATGAACTTCTGGCATAGTTCCCACTCTTCTAATATCTGCTCCCTCTACGAGATTCAAGACGGGCTGTCTCAAAACTCCTCCTTCAGTCATCTTCTCTCTTTCGCGTATAGAAGAAAAAAAAACAAAAAAAAATTACGCTCGCACTCGATAACTCTCTTTCTCCACGGTTCCCGGGTTTCGGCACCAGTTAATGTTTATTGAATTACAAGCTAAGAAAGGTTGGTAATAAGAACACGTAGAACGTTATAACAAGACTGCTTTATTTAGACCAAGATACCTCTATCTATAGGTATTACCTGTAAACATATACAGATAACATATGTTTGGGGATTAAGGCTGGGCACTAGCGGCGCCTGGACTTAACTTATATATATATATATATATCAATACAATATTAATAGCTTGTGTATCTCATAAATAAGAGTATTTTGTCGATTGATTATAAAATAAAATGGTATTATCTCACTCACTGATCCATTTCCTAAATAGTAAAAATAAGCAATTTATTTATAAATTTCGCTGACCAATATTAAGTGAATAATAAATATTCGTTTCTATTCTTGTACTTCCCGTACTCTTATAGCACTCAGGAGGTTTCCATTATTTTCAATTAATAATCATAAAATTGGTTCAGTATTTTTAATCGATGGTCGTAAGAAGTTGGTGGACAGGAAAAATCCATCATAAAGTCCTGGAAAATCATACTTTATAATTTAAAGCGATAACCACAAAATTCGTAGATAAATGTAAACATAGTGAAAATTACTAAAAAAAAAAAAATTGGTAACATAGATAAATTACTCAAACTCCCAATCATGTTGCAAGTAGGTACTCGTCTTAACATATATATTTAACTTCATACAAATATATTTTCAAACCCCGACCTTCAGTCTTCATCCTAATTATACAGTCCATTTAAAGTTTTTTATTTGCAAGTATGTGATCTAAACCCCATGCCAACGTTACACACTGGTTGATTCAATCAATTCATTTACACATATGCAGATATAAGAAAGTAGACTTTCCGGTACCTCATTGAAACCTTCGGGCTCTGCAATTACCAAATGAATTGTATTTATGGAATGTATACTCTCACACGCTAAAGAAAAAAAATTAGTCCTACTTCAAGTTTAGTTATTAATTTTATTATTAAATATTATTAACATTTGAAAATAAATAGAATAAGGAAGTCGGTGAAGAATACATTATTTACACTGAATCAACAATAGTATTCATTTATTGATGAAAAAACTTCAAAAATATCATAAACTCTTTGAAGAGGATGCATTTTTCGCCTACGAGTATATAATCGAAAAAGGGAAGTAACTCTATCAAGGAATGGTCCAGATTCCATGAGTTTCTGAAGGAATGTAAAAAGAAATAATTGGTCTATGGTCAATATTACTTCCTTTTACAATAAATAATAAAAATTATTAAGAAGTATAATATTCATAAAATTAAACTTCTTAGATTTGACTCGAATAACATCACATTTGTTATTTTTATTGGCTCCCAAAGATAAATTATTTTCAATACTTTTGAATTTGAATAAGGCCTAATAATAAATAATTTTTTTCACCTTGAATTTTTTTCTTCCCAAAAAAAACTATACATCGTTTTCTAAATTGTTGTTTAGTATACCTTTGAAATTAAAAATCGACTGAATCATTTCGAAAGCTCGCTATCGTAGAGTAAAACTGGTCTGTATCCCTACAAAAGCCGGCTTATTATAAAGCGTACAGAATAATAATGTAAACATTAGGCAACTAGCACCCCGCCAGCAATGCTGTGTACCTGAATGCCTTGCGATGTGGCGATTTGTGTAACTTCAGTTAAGTGTAGGCGACATAGGTGTATTGTTAGAAGAGATGACAGATTCTATGAGCAAAAAGCCTACCCCTACCCCAGGTTGTCTGCTGGTAAAATCAAGCAAGCCTATATAAATTCTGCAGAACACTGATCTGGGGTTCATTCTCAAAACACCTGCGCAGTACATACATGTCTCTCTATCCGAGCATGAGTAGAGCGTATGGTATAGCATGAGTAGAGCGCATGGTAGACCACGAGTGTATGCTTATTTAAATATTCACACATCAGCATGCCATTTTTTATGCTGCCGTTTGCCAAGTTTCTGATGAAATCTTTCTACGTTGGCCTGCCAGCGAGGAACTCCTTGTTGCTTGCTACTTCCAAGATGAACGAATGAAGAAGAAAATTAGAATGCGAAGCTGCAGACTTTCGCGAAGATAACTTCTGCCCGTGGGGAGTTGGTCCAATAAGCCTTTGTCCCATTGTTTCATTGTCCGAAAGATAATACTACCAGGCCTCATTGATGGCGCAATGTCACTTCGCTCAATGGACAGAACCCGCGTCGCTGGACGATTCTTAATTAAATATTCCATCAGCCATCACCAACCAACCACCAACCATCAGCAACCTAGCTGAATTCCTTATTTTTTTTTTTTATAAATTTATCATAAACTAAATTGTATTTCTTGAAATTCATATAAGTCTTGGAAGGCCTGCAGTGAAATAAACCAAAAAAATCATGCTTAGTTTATCATGGTGTAAGGGGCACTCCGCTGGGAGAGGTCTCGTCGACCCAACCACTGCCCGGCTGGCGCCCGAAAGAGATATGAATAAACCTTTGATCATTGACCTTTGCATGGTGGACAGCTTCGAATTCGTTTATTGATCTGATTCCGTAAGATCTTAGATGGTGCACTATGTCCAGGAGAAGAGGATCGTCTGCATGGAAGTGGTCCCTTCAAAAGATGTGCTAGTTGTGGTGAGACGACGCCAGAGAATCCCACCAGGAAGGTGTGGGGTCTGACAACGCCGGACTAAAAACATAACAATGTTAGGAAAGGGAGCTGTAGAGGTTATTAAATAAGAAAGCCATGGTCCAAGCAGAGCAACAAGCGTCAATGCAGAGAGAGCAGAATTTCTGCCTTACATAGGCAGGTCATTCCTGGCTACAGTGAATGAGGGAGTTTTTAATTTTGGCCAATCCTATGACAGTTTATTTTGACCAACCAGGAGCTACTACGCCAGCCTAGTGGGCTCACGCGGTCTCGGGATTGGACCGTACCCCCTCTCTCTATATTGACGCCGAAGATTTATTGATAAAACATAGAAAGGTAGGCGGATGTTTTCTGGTCCGAGAAAAGGGTAGCTTCCATTTATTCGTGGTGAAGAAGTTGTCACAACACATGCAATAAAATGTTCCTTGACGACTTGATATTTTACAATTTTACGTTCCACGTTATCGTTCGGTTTAATAAATGACACAGATATTTATTAATAGGGGCATATTATTAATATGCGTAGGAATATTAAGTCAAAATTATTTGGCTCTATTCCAAACAGAGGACTAATGAAATCGTTGGAACAGCTAGACTTTCTTTGTTTCTGGTATTTAAACAAAAATAAATAAATAAATTTTTGGTTACTGAAAATCGCTCGTTCATAAAAAAAAAATTGTCGCATTCAACAGCTAAAGCATTGACATAAAAAAACATCCTTCTTCGTCAAAATTAGCTTGGAATGCTTTTAATACGCGATTTCCATTGTCCATAACAAATTTTTAGCAATATCTTTGTATTTTATGGATGCAATACTGGTGTTGGTGATTTTTCATAGGGTTGAAAGGAAAAGTCTCATTTATAGATGCCTAGTCATATAAAAACATTTATTTAATGCCCGAGCGCTTTCGACAGTCCACACTGCCGATGAAAAAATTATTGGTACCAAAAAACACTTTCAACAGTATTAGGATCATGATCCAGATAATCCAATCTATCTGAGATTTTAAATTACATAGAAATTTCCACATCTCGAAATAAACAAATTATTTTTTAAATTAACGCTAACTTTTAAGATTGGCAAGACAATGCAAAAACAATATCAAATGTATTGAAAAAAATGCGTATAAACTGACGTTTTAACGGTGCTTTTTTTAGCTATTTACTAATGTGATTTTCAGTTGCAACAAGCCGCATAAATAACTAAAATAAAATATTTATAAAAAAATTTTTTTTTCCTGATTACGTTTACATATATATTTAAACTAATACAATTTAATTCATAACTGATGTCAAAAAAAAACAGCATTAAAATAAATTAAAAAAAAAGCCTTTGCTCTACTATTTATTAAAAGTTTACTCCTTATTTTTCAAAAATATTAACCATACGTATTTTGTGCAAAATAAAGGGAATACATATTGAGATAAAAATTGTGCAATGTTTCTATATTTGTTCTCTATCTCTAACTCAAATCTCAGAATAAAAAAAACAACCAAAAACCCTGGCATTTTTAGCAGTCGCCCCTTATACGGTAGAAGGCATTTTCTTCTTGATAACATCTTGGCTTGAAATATGCCCAACTCATGTTAGACATTTATAGATGCAGTTGAATAGTACATATTTTCAATGCAGAAGAATATTTTCACCTGCCTTCAAAATCTGAAAGTATGTTAATTTGTAACCCTTATGTATAACGACTATAATATTTTTCTTTGCATGAAAAGGTATCGTATATTTATACTATAAAATGCCTTAGCTGTCGGATAAAATACCTTAACAACGATAGCATACTCAAGCATAGAATTATGACGGAAATTGTCAAAGTCGATTTCTATTTAATTATCTGGGGTTATTATTATGATTATTGTTTTTTGTCCTCCATAATTCCCTCAAACAATTTCTTCTGTTGCGTCTTCTTAAGCTTGCTATTGAAAACTTCATTTTAGGTTAAGTTAAGAATATTATATTAGTTTTTGTTTGATTTAATTAATATAGTAATTAATTTTAATTAGGAAGCAAAGTATTTATGATAGAGAGGGGGGGAATAATTGTTGAAAAATAGAGGGGGGAAGGGACCAAAAGTGGGGTAAAGATGTCATTGACAGAGGGAGAATGGTCCGAGATAGAATGTGGCTAGCTGGTGGATTGGAAACCACTCCGAGTGGAGGGGTTTGGTTGTTGGTTTTGGACAGTGCAGTGAGACCATTTCAAACTTGTTACACGCTATTAGAAGGGAGGATGAGGACCCTTTCGCCTACCCGTCAAGGTTTAAATAAACTTGGATTTTCCTGCACAATTATTCCAGGAAAGAATCGATATTACTTTTTGATTTATTTCTCTATGTGGTTGCAGGTTTCGCTTTTCTTTTCTGCAAACTTTGGTCAGTTCAATTAATTACTGACTGGATTAAAATAACGTGGTGTTCGATTACAAATGTAGTTGTCGTCCTTGTCTTTTTTTAAATATGTATATTTTTTTAACTGGTTACTAACTCTACCCTTCTTCACTGAACTTCCAGGGCAGTACTTTACTTCGCACATAACAGTGTATATGCTATATTCGCTTGTTTGTTAATGTATGACCATTTTACGTAGTATTGGGATATCTTCATGCATAAAATAGACTCTTCAGGAACATATTACTTCATGTTACTACGTAGTACTTACATTTCTGATAATTGTTTGTTTAGGGTTGTTAAGGTTTTTTCAAATTAGAAACCCTTGCTGGACCCTTCGGCTGACTGTCTGTTCTTGTGATTTTAATCCACCTATTGGAGCGAGATGGCATGACCTTTTTATTGATATTTGAAGGCACCTTAAGGATTATGCCCACCTCAAAATGTTTTCTTCAACTTTTAACTTAAGCAAAATTTTGGTGGATCGGTGGATACATTTGGAACATAAAAAATATGCAACAATGATGAGTCTCTTCAGAAGTGAAGAGTCAGATCTTTGTTGGAGGTCAGTTATTTTTATAGTTTCAGTTATTATATTTATTAATATTCAATGTAAAAGATTTAGTGGTCTGAAAATGAAGCCTTTGAACATAACTTATGTTCTGGGCAGAAGAAGAAGTGCGGAAGATAACGAACCGAAAAGAGGGGAGATACGAGGGAAGGGAAGTATGGGAGGTTTTGGCTAACGATAAGCGACAGAAGGTATAGTTATCTATATATGTGATTTATATCACATTATTTAAAAGCATGAATTGAGAAAATTGTCATTTGACAATTAAAGATCTCTTTACTAAGGCGATTGTTTACTAGTTGTAAGTTGTAGGAGTTTTCTAGTAATTAATTATTACGTGTCTCCTAGTTATTTTATGATCGGTTAGTTGATATTATGAACGCCATTATGCCACCAGGTGGAACTCATACATGCTAATTACAATCCACCAAGTTACTATAAAAACATCATGTATTTTTTATCAGTTTATCTAAGTCGTTAATTTTCTACTACAGAACCCTAAAAATGGAAGATATCTGACTTTAATACTGACAATCAGTTACAACGAGTCACTTCCTATAAAGCGAACTCTTATACGTACCAATGGGTTATATTTAGATCTCTATTTCCGATGGATATTTAGGGACTGCACTAACCGTGAACGTCCTGCCACTGCCGCCTAGTATTCCAAATATACACTTTACCTACTTCTCAGGCAGTATTTCATATTTGGATCGGCTTAAATTAATTAATACAGTTATAATTTATTATTTGCGTGTTGAAATAATAGACAAATTGAAAACAGGTGAGTCTATTATCTATTGGTTGTGGGAATGGTATCATTCGATAGATAAATAATCTTTCTAGAGGAGAGTCTTTTAAAAGAAAAGAAAGTACAATCAAAACACTGTTATATACAAATATTAAGAGTTACGTTACTACATACTGGGTAAAAGATCTAGGCACGAGTGAGGTCTGGGGCTAAAGCTGGGGCATATATGTATAAGAAAAGGATAAGATTCTGGGAAGTAGGGGGAGGTCTTGGAGGGATGCGGTTGCTCACTTAAAAATAACAGAGAACCATCAATGACTTTCATGAAGTCACGAGGCAGGTATACGGTTTTATAATTAATTATAAATTATAAGCGTTATAAAACTGATGACAAGAACAGCACTAAAACAGGTCAAGTACCAGTAGTGTAGGTTACAATCCGTGTAGTCAAAGCACCATTGGATAACTGCTTGGGTTAGCGATATGAGTATAGTGACCCGAGCATACACCTAAGACCTAGCGGGACCCAGAGATCTTGACTTCATGTAGAAGCTTGCCCTCAACCTTCCGGGTACTTTCTAAAGGACAAACAAGACTCCTTGAAACATTCACAACCTCCTATGTGGACGTCAGACAGGCCTTTATGAACTCTGTAGAACATTGATCTTTCGCTGATTTCACAGTCCCTCGCCTGTGCCGTTTCCTTTACTTTACATTATGACATTATTTTGAGTGTTTTTTTTTATTAATAAAGTGTTTTTGAGTTTCTTTGTTGATCGTCCATTGTATTAACCTGAACGGCGGAGTATGATTATCACTTTCCACATTTTACTTCGTCGTAATCCGAGGAGGATGTAATGTAAATAATACTTAAAATAGACGAACATGACGCAACCTCTCTTTTATACGTGTCTACTTCCGGTCAATGATCTTCCAAAAACGTGTGATTTTAATATCGGCACCCTCAAATTGCGACATAACCTGCTTGTTGCAAATAACCACGCCGATTGGACGATGAAGGCAAAAGCATGTCTAGAAAAACATTTTGGAGGTTCTCCAATCACCACCACTTCATCTATAACAAAAGAAAGAGATGTAGATGTTCCGTATAACAAGTGGTGGTGGTGGTAGTGTGCAGGTTAAGGAAATTGCGCCTTTTCTCACTCCTTGTGTTGTGCCTAACTTTCGCTCGATCGTATCCTGCTTGCTTTCCCCCCAAAATATGCCACCGTATGACAGGATATTTCTGGAACCCTACCGGGTGGAGATAGTGAATCATGGGTGCAAAAAACACTGCGCGTCTTTAAAGTTAGTAAATCATTCGAACGAATATGGGACACCATTGATCCCTTGCGCTAGAGGCGTAAATATACGTATAAATGCATTCATTCACCGAACGAACATCACTATTTTGTCAAATGATTGGAAATCATAAATATTTTTCTACAAGAGCAAATAAATATACGTACATTGTTCGAAAATGTGTCGAGTCTTATCTTTTTAGTGCCTTTCCCTTATTTGTCAGTATTTCAAAGATTAAAATTCGCGCTGTTATGCGGTGCACAGCACAGAGTTAAATAGTATAGTACAGCGATCGGCAATCTCGTCATCCAAAAGAGCCAAATATAAACAATAGAAAATTGAAGTTTATTCAAAGAGCCATTTTTTGCTCTTTTGCCAGCTTTGCTTTAGCAGAGACATTTTTATGGAAATAATTAGAATTAAAAGAACACTCTAAAACTTTCCTTTGCTGAATATCTCTTAGTTTAACTAACGGTACATTAAATAAAACTTGGAACCATACTTATATAAAGATAATATTTATTTAAAAATATAACAAGTTAAATAATGTAAAAGGTATCCTTAAAAAAACTACAAATACTCCAGTAATGTGAACAAAAGACCTTGCATTTCCTTGGAAAGTAAGGGTAAGTCAGGTTTGTATGTTGTTTTTAATTTTAGGCACAGTTTCAAGTTCTTATCGATAAGTCAATTTCTTAATTTACTCGTGATAAAGTTCATGTTTGAAAATGATTGTTCGCATAAATATGTAGACCCAAATAAGGAAAGAACAGCAAACGCTAGTTTCTTCAGTTGCTCATATGAGAAATACTATTCCAGGTGTTAAAAATCTCCCTCTCCAGATCTTTCAAAGCAGACCACTTGTGCTGTAAACTTAATTCACATTCATTTTTCTCCAATAATCGGCATAAGAGCTCCACAATTCTTTATTTTTTAAATCTAGAAACTGCATTTCAAAGCTGCCAATATCAATGTTAAAGGGTGAAAAATTTATTTCTTTATTAACAAAGGCTAACGTCGCTTTGCTTTTTTTAAAGTCTTTGAACCTACCGAGAAAAGCTTCCTCCATATTTAAAAGGGGTTGTTCTGAAATAACAAATGACATTATTAGACTTATTTTCTCGGCAATATTTCAATAGCCATGGAAAGTGAATTAGAGTTTCGCTTTCAAAAACTTCGGCAAAAAGCAACAAATCTTCTAATATCGAAAAAAATGTGTTTCCTTTTCCTTGTAAGTTACAATTAAGCTGATTTAGATGAGAAGTAACATCCGCCATGAAATAAAATTTCTGGATCCACAGATCGTTCTGCATAGTGAACACTCTTCTCAAGAAGAAATGCTTTTATTTCAATAAACAGTGAAGCGAAACATTTTAAAAAGTTTCCTCTCGATAACCAACGAACCTTCTTATGCATTAGAAGATCTCCTTACTCACTCTCTACTTCAATTAGATTAAATTATTACTTTAAATTGTCGATGTTAAAGAGCTTTAGCTACAATGAATTTGATAATCTTAATCACCAATTCCATTATTTTGCAAATTTCTTCAGGAAATGTCTGCGCACATAGTGCTTTCATATGGATAAAACAATGGTAAGTATCTCGTGATTAATTTTTTTCATTCAAAATAGCGACAAACCCATTTCTTGCACCTGTCATACTTTTCGCTCCATCTGTTCAAATCGAGACAATTTTTTCTAATGGGATTTGATATGTTTTTCGAAACACTCCATTGCAACATTTGCTATATCTACTCCACGCGTTTGTCCTTTGAGTAGCAATAGTTCCTCTTTAGGGCCTGTTGTGGAGATAAATCGCACAAATAGATAAACTTGCGCTGTGTCATTTATATCACAGGACTCGTCAACTGCTGTTGATTGAATTGAGGACAATTTGAGATTTCTAAACATGTGCCTCTTTTCTGTAGGCTTGCGTTTCAAAATGTTTACTCGTCTCTTATAAGGCAAGTTAAAAAAAATAATGCTCCGTGCCTGCACTAAACATTTCGTGGAAGAACCACGGTTTGCCGACCACTGGTTTAGTACATTGAAAAAGCTATTGAGTTCTTTTGCCCTCCTATAGTATAGGATTTTGGCAAGGCTTTTTTCCCCTTTTGGAGGGAGAAGATTACGCAGTCGGTCTTCCCGGCGTTCACTTACCCAGTCTGTCACCGATTACGTTACAAACTGACTGATAAAAATAGACAGGAAATAAACGTCCTTCCTAGGTGGCACCAAGTTAATTTCCCATCAAATACACCCATCCAACAATTTGTGGGTTTTTTTCCCTCTATAGCCCCTTTAAATTTATATGTTTTATTTGTTATTTTATAAAAATTATATAATGAATTAACAAGTATAATGATACACATTATACGTGAATGGACTGATCTGACTCTAATAAAGGTGATGGGGCTCACCTTTTTCATCAAACTTAAAACTAACTTACATACTAATTCTTAATTTATTTTTCCCCGACAGTCTGTTGCCATCGATGCGGGAGGGGTGGTGGGGTCATAGTGTTAAACACTGTGTTTGTGAGGAGCACCTTCACGAGTCAAAAAACTTGATGTCTCCGGAGGATGAACTCACCTACCGACGGCACACACAAAGCAACGGGTGCAGGTCAGCGCATTAAATTTGTTAATAAGTAAAAATTTGTGTACAAAGGGAATAACTTTTTATTTCACTATTTTAGTCCTAATTTACACCACATGTTCATCGGAAACAAACTCAATATCAACTTCTGCGTGGTGTTATTGTAACAAATGACACATGCAATCAGTCCTCAGTAGGCACAGTGCAACATGACCTACAGACGGAAATAACATGTTTGTTTTAGGGCAAGTGTGTGATTAGAGGAAAGTACCTGACTCGAATCGTTTTTAATAAAATAAATGTTAAACAGCCACAACTGAACAAGCATATCGCTTTTCAATTAAATTGTTTTTCAAGAAACGTGTTTGACGCCATCTGTAAAACTGCGTCAATGGAGAGTTCACGCCGTGAACAGGCGCATTCATAAGAGAAACATGCTTTGTTCCAAAATGGTTTTTTTTTGTTGTAAAAAATTAATGTGCAGCCTTTATGGATTGTTTAGTCAGCCATATGTGAGCCAAAGTTACACATTTCAGATTTTTGTTGTTGTTTTTTTACTTGTATGAACGGTGACCTTCTGTTACCATAGAACGGCTTCGCTCTCTTGCGATAATGAAAATAATCTGGATTCAAGTAGACTCCAAAAAAAAAATTATAAGCGCTTGATTTACCAGTTATTTTATTTGAATTAAAACAGAATAAAGTGGAAAATATGTGTATGTATGTTCTACAGTTGTCTGCCCAAACGCTTTATATCAACAATGGCCGGCTTCGTTGAAAGCAAAGAAGTAATCATAAGACAATAAGCTCCCCGTCGGCCACTCCTGTACCACTTGAGTTAACCACAGGTGACAATACCGACCCGAGCACTTGCTCAGGTATTTACCTAAGACCTAGACTAGACCAAGGAAGCCTTGACCACTTTGTCTTGGACTCAAGTTTTAAAACATGAGCTAAATGCTTATACCGAACTAAGGAACAAAACATGCCACATTGAACCCTCTGTATATCAGGTAGAATGAAACGGGTCTATTTAAAACTCTGTAGAACACTGATCTGGTGCTCGTTCCACCACCTCTTACTTAAACATGTCATTCTCATTCATTCACCAATCCTGTATAAAGTATTTTCTGTAAAATGTGCCGTTAGTGTGAGTTGTTTTTATTAACCAATTGTTTTTAAAGTATTCACTATTGTGAGACAATAGCCATCTTAAAAAGGATCAGCCTATCTGAAATTGTAAAAGTACATTTCACAACTCCTCCGATTATGAAAATTTATTTTTAAATATCTGATGTCAGCACAAAAGCTATTACATTATATAAGTTACATTTTGGCTTTCAGAGACCCAACAGGTTCAATTATTTTATGTAAATAAATTCAAATTCCGATTAGTTTCTGGAACATTATTCTATAAATATTTGTAAAAGTATTAATCTATCTATACAATCCCTAGATTGTTGTTTTCTTTTTCTAAATTTTTAATTCGTAAAAAAAAATTGGTTTATAATGGATATAGATAAAAGACAGATAGTCAAATAAAGGTCAAGTCTAACCAAAATACTTTATACTATATTTTATTAGTTAAACTATCCAACTGAAAATCTTCGGAAGATGAAATACTGACATAAAAAACTCTTTTTATCATTACTTTTTTGTTCGTATTAAATAATTGACTTGTATTGTTCGCTCCAAAACTATTTTTTTTTTTTTTTTCAAAATAATGTCAAAGTCAAGCATTAGACACTCCAAATATAATGTCTCCATTTTTTGTGTGTATATCATTAGGATTGGCTCCCTCCAGATCGAAACTCGTTAACCCCTACGATTAAGAAGGTCAACGCAAACAGAACATCAAAGATATTCCAAAAAAAAATATAGTTTTGGGAGCGGACAATACAAGACAATTATTTAATACGTTCCAAACCGCTAATGGTGAATGAGTTTTTTATATATGTCAGTATTTCATCTTCCGAAGGAGACATTTTTTTTTTTTTTAAAGTCGATTCTCAGTTGGATAGTTTAACTAACAAAATATAGTATAAAGTATTTTGGTTAAACATATTAGCAGAAAGATTTTTACGTCTTGGAACGTGTAAATCTTTAATTATATCAACGTCAAACATGATTTTTTTTGTTCGTTAACGTTTGACCAATCACTGATTAGTCGAGCATTACTTATAATTTCATTATTTTCTTCCATACAATTACAATTAAAAATTATCTGGTGAAAATTAATGCTAAAAAGCTTTATTTAAGTACATCTTGCGTCCGAGCCATTGGGACTAACCTAAATCCGGACGCTTGTATTGTGATGTAATATAGTTACTTTCTGGTGGGAGTCCTGGCAATGGTCAGTTTCTCCAATCATGTACTGAGCGTCTGTGGCTCTCGCGCTCTTAGTCCACCTCCGCTGGCTGGCTCTTATCCAGTGACGCAGCTGACGGAGGAGCGTGGGGGACTTCCGAAGACTCCACTTCCTCTTTCGCATGTGAGGGAGGTGACAACCATGTGGACTTGGCAGGTCTCTGGGCTGTTTGTAAATACTGTATGAATGAGCAAGTGAATGAAAATTGTTAATATGATATGAATGAGATCATTTATCACGATTTTTTTTTATTGTCATTGTTTATTTTGTTTCTCTATTTTTCGATTTCACATTTTGACTCTCTACTCGATACGAATTGACAATATCTCCGGCCATAATTCTACGAATCATTACAATATTACAGTTAAACTATTGGGTTGGCAAGAAAGTGATTTCGGTTTGCACCAGTAGTTAGCGTTATGTTTGTTTTGTTATTCTTTTGTCAATGTTAGAATTTTTTTTATTTTAAGATTTGGTTGTCGATACCTTTAGGTTGCTATAGAAAGAATTTCTATTGTAAGTGTACATAGTGTAATTTTGTTTACAGCTGTCAGTTTACGGTCAGATTTAATCCTGAGTGCAAAAATAAGCATTTTCGGCACATTTTACTTTTTTATTTTCATAAAGGCAAAAAAGCGGCTGAGGCTCACAAAGAGATATTTGTAGTTTATGGTGTTGGTTGTTTAACAGAACGCACGTGTCAGAAGTGGTTTAAAATATTTCGTTCTGGAGATATTTCACTGAAAGATGACCAACGTTCTGGTCGACCTTCTGAAGTTGACGATGACAGAATGAAAGCCATAATTGAACCGAATCGTCATATAAGCTGTGCGAGAGATTGCAAAACAGTTAAATGTATCACACCCTACAATTGAAAATCATATAAGACGCCTTGGACTTGTTAAGAAGCTCGATATTTGGGTTCCGCCATGACAATGCGAGGCTTCACACATCTTTAACAGCACGTACGAAACTATTAGAGCTTGGTTGGGAAGTGATGTCGCATCCCCCATACAGCCCCGACCTTGCAACATCGGATCAGTATTTATTTCGAAGTTTACAAAACTTCTTAAATGTTATAAATTTCGGTAATGACGATGACTTCAAATTGCACTTGGTTGAGTTTTTTGGTAATAAGGACCAGAAGTTCTATGAGCGCGGGATCATGAAGTTACCGGAAAGATGGCAAAAGGTTATTGAACAGAATGGAAGATATTTGACTGATTAAAGATCATTTTTTATATAGAAAAAATTAGTTTTATTTCACTCTAAAAACCGAAACTATTAAGTAATAGTTCACCATAATTGAGGCTAAAAGCGGAGGGGTGCTGACGTTTATGATTGCCATACTGCATTACTGTAATAAATTACGGTTAATTCTATTAAATAGAACATATACTCAATTTCATTGTATAATACTTTAGAAAATATATTTATTTTTAATTTAGTGTAGTTAGTTGAATACAGACTACGTAGTTTAAAACCGTTATCTCGAACGGCCAGAACATAAATCAACTAGAAATACCTCTTAAGTAGTGATTCGCTTCCGAGAGAAAATTTCAACCGTAGTTTAAATGACAGTCCAATGATCGATGGAGCAAGCTTTTTGTACTTCTGTAAAAAAAAACATAAAAAAAAAAAAAACGTTCTGTAAAAAATGTCTAAAGCTTTAAGCTTAAACTAAACCTTGTTTCTTTTTTCCAGTTCAGAAATAATTGCTGTATTCCTGGGTAGAGCTATACTTTTAAAATACAACATATATCTTTCGTCTTGCAAAGGATTAAAATGCCTGTGGCCCTGGTGATTAGGTAATAGGGGAATTAACTGAAAACGAGGAAAGATCTATGAAGAAATGGCTATTAATGATTTAGAGTGTATGTATATCCAAAATATTGCAGGAATCCTGCAAATTAAAAAAAAAAAAAAAAATATTGCACCCAAAATATACGTGTTTATACTTACCCAAATATAACACTCTTTCGAATTTAAATTTGTAATATTTGTTAGATCAAATTTCTGTTACATTTTTATGATTGATCGAGCTTGAAGGTGTGGTAAATACGCCAACCTCACTCGCCTAGAACGTGGGACAAGTTATTTTGCCGTAATTTTCACCCGCAAGCTAAATTAGGTAAAAAATGTAATGCCAGCAAAAGTTAGCAAACGTAGATAACAAACTCAGCATTGTCGAAGTTGCAAATATCGCTGAGCAGCATAAATGGCAGAATTTTTAAAATGCAAATTAATTTATTTCCAATATTTACATAATAAAAACATAATCTTATGAATTGCGACATGAATCTAGTCTAAAAGAAAACTAACATTATCGCTTTTAGTTATGACTAATCTTCATCGAGGTACACTTAACTTTAATTTACGAAAATATGCATAAACATTTTTTTATAGCATATTATACCCTAAGCCCTTATGTTTGGGTATCTATGGTATTTTTAAGTTACGGATTCTCCCTATGGTTACATTTATCTATAGATTTTGTGACTATTACTTTTAAATTATCTAGAATATAATCAGCTTGGATATTTTACTTAACTTATCTATTTTAATGTTGCTTCGTTTGTGAAATATTATTGTTTGAAACTTATTTTGGATTAATTGATGTTTACTGGTATTGTTATGACCGGCCAACTCCAAACTCGGATAAGCTCCAACTAGGTGGTGCGTAAGTTAGTATATGCTGCCATTATATTAATATTCCTAATATTTAATAAACTCTCCCTCAATTTCTCCACAATATCCAGAATAGACCAACATGCACGCAGGTGAAGACATTGTGGATTCTGGTTTTGAAAAAAAAATCAACGAATTGCTCAATCAAACTATTTCATAATAGAACGTTAGTGGGTTTAAATTCTTAGACGGTTTGTGTACTTGGTAGATACAAGGCGACGCTACAGGAAATACAAAAATAAATTGTCAATTGATTCGCCTGAGAATTGTATAATTATGTGTAAATTTAAAGGGGCTATGAAATTAAAAAAAAAAGAAAGATACACATGGGCGACTTTTGGCATAATAACTCTCTACCTAGAAGCGAAAAAATCATTGGGAGGATGTTGCGACAACGTATTCATAACATGTTTCGCCTTTGGAGTGACAAGGCCTACAGTTCCCGCCGTAGTTTATGATGATTTACTTCCGAAATGAGTGTCTGTCATCAATACCTCATTTATACCATATTTACGAAATGCAATATTCATTCATACGGTATTTAAAACATGCATTAAATTTAAATCATCATTACTACCTTGTTACCGTCATGAAATTAGACGCTTGGGATGAAGGGGCTTCTTGGCGCAGCGTTGCCACTTACAGGCAGGTAAGGGACTAATCTCTAAGTTTCTTATTGGTTAATGGTTGACATTATAGAAGTAAAGGGATCATGTAAATAGAAGAGAAGTAGTGCACAGTGCGGCCACAGGTATTGCCGTGTATTGCGGGTTCTCGTGCTACTAATTTCGTGACGGCAACTATAGGGGTAAGGTGGAATGTGAAGTAGAGCACAAGAACCGCAGACGCTCAGGATACGACGGGAAAAAACCGGACACTCCCAGAACTTCGAGTTATTCAATTTTTACTAAAGATCGCGGGTGGGAGTGGGGTTACACTTCCGCTTCAATCTCCAAGGAGAATGATTTTAAGGGTCACGATGGATGGGAGAGGTTTGAAGGTGTGCGAGAGATGGTGTCCAAATTGTTCGTATTCTTCCGCCTACCACAGACCCATCGACGGCAAAGATTACCGATATACAATCTACAAAGAGGAGCCGGGAACGTAGCCCAGTTAAATACAAATTTACTCCAATATATTTTAATGCCTAGTGTGTAACTAAACAAAACAAATAAGGGTTTCCCTGAGTAAAAAAGTGTAAACCCAGAGACCTCCAAAATCCACATGTCACCTCCCTCGCATGCGAAAGAGGAAGCGAAGTCTTGGGAAGTCGCCCACGCTCCTCCGTCAGCCGCGTCACCGGGTAAGAGCCAGTGGAGTCTGACCAAGAGCGTGAGAGCCACAGACGCTCAGGACATGATTGGAGAAACTCACCATTGCCAGGACTCTCACTATCGCGTATTTATAGCAGGTTACGAGGCCACTGCCGTTTTAGTCTCCGAGGAGGATTATAGGGATGAGTGGTGAAGTGCAATGACTGTTCCAGGGGATTAGGGTGGTTGGATAAGTTACTATGGAATCTTATGAACTTGGAAGGGATGAGTTCAAGAATGAAGGGTATATTAAGATCGTTATGAAGGGTTTTGTTGTTGACGTAATAAGGGGCGTTTCATATTGTTCTCTGGACTTTTGATTGAAAGGATTGGATACGGTTGATGTTCGACTTTTTTTCTGTCCCCCATAGCTCTATTCCTTACGTCCAGATTGGCTTAGGTATAACTTTGTAGATTAGTAATTTATTTTCTATTGAGAGATGGGATGTCCTTCGAAGTAGTCTGTACAGTTGTCCAAAGCGTCTGTTTAGTTCTTGTCTGTTTTATCCTCATGCTTGGGTTCCATATCAGTCTTTTGTCGAGATGGAAGCCTAAGTACCGAACTGTTTGAGATACAGGAAGAGGAATTAATTATTCAATATCAATCTAGTCTTCTACTGTTCTCCCAGTGTTGCTTGGTACTTGATTAGAATATAATTTCAAGGTGCATTGTGCTACTAATAAGTAAGGAAAGGGAGTAGAAGACCCTGGGGATAACTTTGTGAGTAAATAAATTTTATATTTTTTGTTTTATTTAAAAAAAAACAGATTTATCTATTCTTGCCCTCTGCCTTAAGTATACAAATAAAACATGTAGTACCTACATACTTAATTTCGGCTTGTGCTCAGAATTGAGTTCTTCGTACACATGGAAATAAAACATGAATAAACAATCCAATGACATTTTTGTCTATATTTTCCCAATGCTGCATAGAACGTATAAAAATTACATGATGCTGTTGGTTTTTTATTTATCTTTTTTATTGACATTAAACATGAATCGCATATGCAATCGGTTACACGGCATGCTTATGCAAAAGAGCTTTGAATATTGTTTGACATTGCAAGCGTAGTGGCTGTTACATAATTACATATATCTAAACATATCATCCGCATACAAATACAATAATTTAGCTGTACCCGAGGACAATAAATACACAATGTGACGTGTCAGCCATTTCATTATTCATGTGACCTGGAAGTTATTCCCTGACCTACCCCGTTTGAATCAGTGCTGCTTATCAATTCGACTGTGCTTACCGCGCAATTGTGACATTGCGTGCAATTTTCGTTTGTGTGTCTCTCCATGCCATGAGTTGCATTATGATTGCACATAATCGCATAAGGCGATACATTTTTAAACTGTAAAACTTAAAAAACTATAAACTTCAAAAATTGTATTTATTTACTTGCGCAATGGTGTAAGTCATTTGAATATTCAATTGGTTCCCGGTACAAATGCCTGGCTTGGGAATTTATTACAATAGCTCTATTTAAACTTTTGTTCCTCAAAATAAAGAAAATGTCACTTACACCAGTGTGACATAATCTTGTATAAATCTGTACACATAATTTCTATTGATAAAGTTTTTGGTTTTTGAATAGAATTTTGGTGGATGAAACCAATAAACCCCGATCAATCATCAGGAATTCGATGTTCTATAAATGATAAAACACACTGCGATATATATAATGATATATGGTATGGCAATGGTATACCATAAAGAAATAAAGTATTTAGGGTCTTGAAGGCGTAGAGACTTATAAGTCCTTGCACGAGGCACGGTAAAACTACTGGTCACAACCTCATGCCTCGCCTTGGATTTTTCCTTGTGAGTTCATTGTTTGTTGTGAGTATTTAAATGAGTTGTAACGTTTGCTTAAATATCGGCTTAAGTTGATAAAAGAGAGCGGTTTGGATTTTTTGAACGTTTTTTTGTGGACCACTTTTCGACATAGTATGTATGTCTGCGTCCAGGTCAGAAAAGCGTGAAAACAAAATGTAGATCATTGGTATTTTTTAGTCACATACTCAATCCTTTCAATCAAAAGTCCAGAGAACAATAGCAAATGCCCTTTATTACGTCAGCAACAAAACCCTTCACAAAGATCTGAATATACCCTACATTCTCGAGCTCATTCCTTCCAAGCTCATGAAATTCCATTTAACGTATCCAACCACCTGTAGCACAGTCATTGCACTGCACCCCTCATCCCTATAATCCTCCTCGGAGACTAAAACGGCAGTGGCCTCGTGACCTGCTATAAAGGCGTGACAGTGTGAGTCCTGGCAATGGGCAGTTTCTCCAATCATGTCCTGAGCGTATGTGGCTCTCGCGCTCTTGTTCAGCCTCCACTGGCTCTCATCCAGTGACGCGGCTAACGGAGGAGCGTGGGGGACTTCCCAAGACTTCGCTTCCTCTTTCGCATGCGAAGGAGGTGACAACCATGTGGATTCAAGAGGTCTATGGACTGTGTAAATACATCATTTATCACAATTACTTATTGTCCGAAGAGGCAGATTGTAATTTTAACATAATAAAGTTGTTGTTGTTTGTTAATAAGTCACAAAATTATTTTGTTGTTTTAAATAAACTGGTTTCCATCTATTGGCTATATATATATATATATATATATATATATATATATATATTTAATTTAAACTTAGCAACTGTTGCGTATTCATATAAATTCGTCAACTACCCCATACTTGTCTTATAAATACCTCCTTTTTAAGTTTTTTCGATTACATCTAACTGCTGTCATTAATTATTACTAATCACGATTAACCCCTTACATTCTTGTCGCTTTTGTTATTATTAGATGGCCTGATGCAGAGATATGTAGTATGTGGGAACGTTTTTTAACCTTAATCTTGATTTTCATCATAGTTTGCTCATGTTACGTTTTCACTTAACCTATCTTTTTTCATCAACCCAAGCCGATCGCCCTACAAACGCTTCGATTGGAGCTATTTCTGCAAAAAAAAAAATTTAGCCATGAAAAATAGTTGGAAATGGATAAATTATGTAAAAAAAAGCCTTACCTTCATAGTTAACTTGTTAACAGTTCTTAAATCACAATTTAGAATATATAATATAAAGTTATTATTTCCTTGTACCTTGCTTTATAAAGACGTAATAGATTGAATGAATGGAACTGATCATTAAACGACTTTAAATGTATTGAATGATATATCTTCATCACTCACGGAGGCAAATGACTGCCCCATGTTAAGTCGCCGGATGAGCGACGAAATAATTCAGTCCTGGATGAGGTTTAGTGATGAAATATTTATTGAGGTGCATTAGTGTTCCGCGAAGTGTCTCCGGCGAATGAACTCACCCACCGACGGCACATCGGCGTACTTTAACCCCTCGAGAGAGTTATCTCTGACCACTTTTCTCATAATCGCATTCTGAAATTGTTGGAGACTTTTAGCTGTATTGTCAGTCAAGTGGAGTATATAGCGGGGCACCGTACAGCAGAGCTGGCCGGAGGACACATTTATATATCATCAATTTGAGACGAAGCGACAGGCTGCCTTTAATATTTTCTTACTAAAATGAGTAGAGAAATGAAGATGCCTATCCATTTTTATACCTAGATAGTATTGAGAGAGTAGTATGTATTGAGAAAGCCGGTGAGTTCTCATACTCTCCTATAGCTGATAATCCTACAGACTTTCAAGTTTTTACACGACTGACGACACATATTGTCAGTAATATTGCCAATCCAATATCACCCACCTCTTCTTTATAGCAGTATTGACAATGAAATAGAAGTGAGCGCACGTCAATCCCCCCTCCACCTTCAGGTACTGAAGGTTGGATTTCAGGTTTTCTAGCTTTTTCCTGAATTTCTCGCGTCAATGTCGTTAGTTCTAATTCAATAATATTGCAATTATTTGGGAATATTGACAATAATAATGTAGATATAGAACCGATATGAAGGCTAGACGAAGATACAATATTCCCCCTTCCATCTAGCAGGCTAATATCTAATACCCCCACCTCCGAAGAACACACACACGAGATGGCAAGAGAGCAGGTTCGCATCTCCAGTCTCAGTGCTTCTGACGTCTCCGACTCACAGGTAGGCCGCCAACCAAGTATCTTCTCGTATTTATCCAGTGGAGTTTTTTTATGGTTCCTGATTTTGAAAAATCATCTCTTAGTGTGTTTCTGCGGTTGTGTCAATTTGAGAGTTACTTATTGAAGCTTAAGGCATGAAATGTTTTACATTGAAGGGACCCATTCGATATACGGAAGACATGACTATTATAACACATGATGAAGTGTTGTTAATTATTTTTTCAATTACTAATTAGCTTGATTTTCGTAGTTTTTTTCAAACTAGAGTTGTAAAAAGTCATAAAATTTATCATACAAACATCGCGTTCAACTCAATCGGTGTTATTAGTTATTATGATTATGAATTATGAAGTTTCATTAAAGATTCAATTGGTAACAAAAAAAATAAACATTTTTTTTACGATAATGGTGAGGATATGAAATTTAAAATCGCGCCTTGGTTAATAATATGTACTGGGACTTAACTTGACTTCAATTTAAAAAAACCGTTGAAATCGTTTTCTCAACTTTACGAAACCCGAACGAATTGTGAAAAAGCAGACCCTCAATATTATTTATTTATTGAAATTTAGCTCAAGTCAACCATGAGGGTCATTATCGTCCATAAGTTTTCCTTAAAGCAGTTCCGGATGAACATGTATTGTGTTTTTACTTCACTTATTCAACTACATTATTGTTTGCAGTTTTGTGTTGCTTTTTTGTAATAGGTTTTTCCTAATAGCCACATGATTTATATGGAAGTGGATTTATCGTTGAATATCTGTTTTATTTTTTTCTGAAAATATTTGGGTTTTTTTTGTACAAAAAATCTTGTGAAAAATTGATTATTTATGAAAACTTTAAACGAACGTTTGTTTTCACGGTTCGCTCTCCCTATTCTGCCAGTATATTTTTTCTGTGGATAGTTCTTAATAATAAAAGCAGGATCCTTACCACAACAAAATTGTCAATACAAAAATCTATTCAAATTTTGGACAAGTCGTACCACAAGGCTCATTATCGTTCATAGTCTGGTTTACACCGGTTGCGGAGGAGTTTTGTGTTTCATTCGCTCCTGGAGGGTGATGGGTAGAAGGGTGACGTTGAAGACACATCATATCCATCACAAGTTGGCATAGGCTCGTGTACAGCATACTTTCAATACACAAACTTGTTTACTGCAAGATTCCTTTTCAGGGTGGTGCACGTGAGCCTGGTAAAGGATTTGGCTGGAGATATCAAAGAAGCGATTTCAGCCACTCTTATCTCTTAGCAATGTTCACAAACAGGTCGGCCAGTGTCGACTTATCTATGCCTTTAAGCAGTTCTAACGGAAATGTCACAACGTTCCAACGTACAACTAAAATACTGCAAAGAAACCTGAAAGAATACATTTGATTTTTATGTAGTATATTTACATTAGTCATAAATCCTATAAGCCGATTAATAACGTGTATTCCATTCCTCTCCCTGTATCCGAGACAGTACGGTACTTAGGATTCCATCTCGACAAAAGACTAACATGGAGCCCACACACGAGGCTAAAAAGACAAGAACTAAACAGACGCTTTGGACAACTGTACAGACTACTTCGAAGGACATCCCATCTCTCAATAGAAAATAAACTACTTATCTAAAAAGTTATACTTAAACCAATCTGGACATACGGAATAGAGCTACGGGGGACAGCAAAAAAGTCGAATATCAAGCGTATCCAATCCTTTCAATCAAAAGTCCTGAGAACAATAGTAAATGCCCCTTATTACGTCAGCAACAAAACCGTTCATAATGATCTTAATGTACCCTACATTATTGAACTCATCCCTTCCAAGTTCATGAAATTCCATTGTAACCTACCTAACCACCCTAATCCCCACAGTCACTACACTCCGCCACTCATCCCTATAATCCTTCTCGGAGACTTAAAAACGGCAGTGGCCTCGTGACCTGCTATAAATGCGTAACAGTGGAAGTCATGGCAATGGCCAGTTTCTACAATCATGTCCTGAGCGTCTGTCGCTCTCACGCTCTTGGTCAGACTCCACTGTGCTCTTATCCAGTGATGCGTCTGACGGAGGAACGTGGGGGACATCCCAAGACCGAGTGAATGAAAAATGTAAATTTGGTATGAATGAGATCATTTATGACAATTACTTATTGTTCAATGAGGTAGATTGTAATTTTATCATAAGTTGTTGTTGTCATTAATAACGTATAAACTGAAGGAATAACATCCAGAAAAAGGAGACACTTCAGACGACTTTTCTAAAGTAGTTAGCTAATCGGTATTTTCTTTTAAAACAGCTAAAATATTTAAAAAAGTAAACTATTAAAATTGATTAAAAAATAAAAGTAAGTACTTTTTACAGTAGCTGACAAAAATGAACTCGTCGCTAACAAATATTACCGGCATATTTCACAGCACTGGAAATATGTTGTTGTTTTTTTTGTTTTGTTTTTTTCCCATAGCTCTCAAACTTATAAAAATGGAATGTGGGAAAAATAAAAGGAAAATTATTTTGGATTGATGGGTGCCTTTCACTAAGGGGAGTCCCATTTGAAGGAAGTATGAGAAGGATATGGGATGTGGGATGCCTAAAGGAGGCGGGTGGATTCGGGAAGGTAGTGAGAGTCTACCTATGGTGGAGCCTAGGGGTACTAGGCATTGATTTGTAGTCGGCCAGGTAACGCCAGGCAGGGGACTGCACTAAGTCGGTATATCGGCCAGGAGATCGACCTACCCTAAGCAGGTAGAAAGGGTCATTTTGTTTCGGGTGAGTCGGCCGGGAGATCGACCTCGATCTCTCGGCTGGGCGTAGGTCGTTCAGTCCCCGTCAGGGGGCTCGGGTTCTATGAGGTCCATCTGTCTCCAGGCTTCGGTGGTCCAGCAGGGCTTCCATCGGACGGGGAATCTGTTTTTTCAATAATTAATTAATTAATTCAGCTTTTAATGTTATTTTTCTTAATAGGCGATTTACAATTAACTGGTAAAAACCGACGTATTTTCGGTAAAAAATACCTAGTTTGTTTTTTCACCATCATCTGATGCAACCTATCCGATGCTTATGGACGAAAATGGTCGAAAAAAGAATCGCCTGAAATATATTTTACCTGGAGGAGTGTATGTACCATAGGATAACTGATTCCATATGATGTAAACTGAATTCAATATTTAGTAAATGAAAGAGCATAGAATCTTACAATATATTGATGTGAACTGGTTAAGACTTCTGCGTGGTTGGATGTACTTATGTTGATCCCATCTTCGAAGGATAGTACACAGTTTTGACTGTCCTGAAAATAAGTGTGCTCACCTTGTATGGAGTTCTAGGGTGTGGAGTGCATGGTGGTTTCCACAGGACGAAACAAGTAAACTCTAAGTCTGTGTAACTCTGCCAACCCCCCGTAGATCCTCAGTTTTATAATGCCAAGATAATGTTAAGAACATGTAGAAGGGGGTTGAGCAGAACTGTATACCTGCCTGGTGACTTCATGGAAGTCACTGATGGTTCCTGTTATTTTTAAGTAAGCAACCCTCCTTACTTCCCTTACTCCCTATTTCCAGAATCTTACCCTCTTCTTATACATATAAGTCTCAGCTTTAGCCCCAGACCCCACTTGTGCCTAGACCTTCCACCCAGTATGTAGTAACGTAACTCTTAATATTTTTATATACCAGTTGTTTGATTGTACTTCATAATAAAGCTTTTCTTTATTTTATTTTAAAAGACTCTCCTCTTCAAAGATTATTTAACTCTCTATGACTTTGAAAGGAATCATAGTGAATTCTTTATTCAGCCATAATTTATACGTGAAAACTGTTACCCACTAATTTCTTCTTGTTCTGTTCTACAGCTTTGCTTGAACGGTCACTTTTGGGGGCGGTTCTTTTTTTTGCTATGCTATTTTTTTCCTAGGGCTCCTTGGGTCTGCGAATCATTGTGGGTGGTGAGTTGGAAGCCCTTAATCCCTCTCACTGATGTGTGATCAGCGGCAACGCTCCAACCCCTCGCAGTAAGGTTCTAATTAAATGAAAACCTTTAGGCTGGTAACTGGTCACAGCCATTGCTTACGAACCGGTAGTTAAATTCATTTTTACCCCACATGTCCGCTTTTGGTCTATTGTTTCAGTTTTGTTTTGTGTATTTTGTATTGTTAGTATCCTGCAGGGTTGCATAATGTCAATCGATAAAAATACAATGAAAATAAAAATCGATGTGGTGTCGACCAGGATGATTTCACCTGTTAAGCTTTCAGGCAAGAGCTCCAAGACGTCTTGTGTGATTACCACGGTTCTGCAGATAAGGTACTTAATGTAGTATTTGTATTTCGGCTGTTGGGGTACCAACAGTTCTTTAGTCCTTGCTTTTTGACCTAATAAGGAATCTATTGCCCTATAGGGATATTAGATAAGGCTGCTATCGGCAGGTATGTGCTGATGAGCAATAAGTAATGCACAGCTTATCATATGCACAACTTCTGTTACACAATACACGCTATTTACTAAGGTCAAACATTCGAAGAATGTCGATAAGAAAGAAATTTGCTTTTTATAAATAATGTAACATTGCCAAGTGATGAAAGATGGTGGCCTCTCGCCTTTCAATTAAAACGGGTTATAATTTAGTAATTGCTGTTGTGTTACATAAGCGGTCAGTCGTCCTTTAGAAGCAGTGCCGTGATAATGACGACTCAGTGCAGAGATACAAAATACGCATTTGGTCAGGAACTTGGATTGAGGGATCGAGGCTGTTCTTATAAATATTTTCTTCTTGTTCTTATTGCAGTAGATTAAATTTTATTCACTTAAAAATTTCACAGAAGTGAATATTCAGGCAGAGGAAAGGTTTCTAGATTCAAATTATGAATTCGACAACAGGAAATTATATATACTTTTATAATTACATTGGCTCAATACAGTAGGCAGACTCCAGAACGCCTCTAAACTAAAATACAATTAATGTATAAAACTAAAATATAGACATATTTATATGCAGGAAAACCGAAAAAAACCTACTAAAACTAAAGGACTAATTTTTAGTGTTATTTAAAAATAAAATGGATCTGTTTATGTATCTTCTTCCTTGTTTATTCATTATTCACAAAACTTTTTACTCAATTATTGTTGGTACGTTTACAATTTTTTTTTTTATTATAGAATGTTATACAATTATAGATCCTCAGGCGAATATATTTACAAATTATTTTAGTATTTCCTGTAGCGTCGCTACATTATATACAGGTTTTGTTATTTTATAAAAATTGTATAATGGAATAAACAAGTATAATGATACACAGTATACGTGACTGGACTGAACTGACTCTAATAGAAGTGATGTGGCTCACCTTTTTGATCAAACTTAAAACTAACTTACATACTAATTCTTAACCTAATTATTCCCTTACATTCTGTTGCCATCGATGCGGAAAGGGGGGTTGGGTCATAGTGTTAAACACTGGGTTTGTTAGGTGCTGCAGCGAGTAAAATTTTTAAGTAACCTTTGAGTGCTTTTTTTTCTACTATGGTATAATACTTACAGTCAATGTAGTCAGGAGAAAACCGAATTCGTTATTATTGTTACAAATGTATTATATATTATCTACACTGTAACGAATACAGGTCATAATCAATAATCGCGATTCGTAGGTTAATAAAGATTTGACAAGTATTTTGTATGTTATTGCTTTATCGGCATTTTTAAAATTGGCAGACCAAAGGAAAAGAATCTTTGATGATTCTCTACGCTTTTCAGAATTTATGTTCTTTGGCAAAATATGCTAATCTGGGTTTTCCTCAACAAGTATTATTGATATTTCACAATGCAATGCTCCTTGATCACGCGTTCTGGTACTACACAAAGGTACAAATATGATGGGGCTCACCTTATGGGCGAGGCGAGCCTTGTCGCGTAAAGTAATAAAGCTTCTTTACATTCCCAGCGCGCAAGGTATGACAACCTTCAGACATGGCTCGCCAAGCCACCCATCTACAAACAGTTATCAAACAAACTTATAAAGAGTTAAAAACATGGCCTTTTGTCTGCTGACATCGCTTTTAGTTGATTTTATGACCACTACCGTAAAATATCAAAAGATGAGCTCTATTGTAATTGATAAATCACTCTCAGTTGAAATGTTAGGTTTTTTTTGGCTGTTTTCGAAAAGTTGCTTACTTTTATAGATGTTCCATAAACCTTAAATCTTGCTTTTAAACTTTATTTTGTATCTAACATTTGAAATCCAGAATAGTAAAGTATATAAAATTTCATATTTTGTCTTTGCTCACTAAGGTTGATAGTAAATTTTATACAAAAAGTCATAGTGTTATACTCAAATATTTACTGCCAACCAATCTATGGCTAACCAGTTTAGTTGCGAAAGAATTTTCAACAATTTTTATAGCTTTGCATTTCTTTTTTAAATTTTTGTTTTATTATCTTTAGTTTAAGTTATTCTACTTATAGATACACATATATCACTGTTATTCTCTTTACAAAAGATACAATTATATTGAAATAATTAAGCATTATCCATTATCTGAATAGGTATGTTAGCTACGCTCATTGAAACAAGCAGAACGTCGTATTATCTTCCTGAAAACAATTTAGTATCACAGTTCTCATAGAACGTTTTTCAATATATGCAATATAACCCATATCGATGAGTTAATAATATATTTTTATTTGACTTATAGTTTGTTAACGATTTGCTGGAAAGCCACAGCGGAAAATGAATTTTATACCGTTTTGTTTCTGAACAACTCCATTATTATTATATTATTAGCTAATTCTTTTGATTTATGTTGCGCTATTATTATTGTTCAAAAAGTAGCTATTTATTAGACTTCATGATTTTTTTTTCAATTTTTAAAATAATCACACGGGACTGATATGGGCTGTTATACTACTTAGTGTATTAGTAGTCGTTTTATTTGCTACCGGACTATAATATGAAAGGATTCCCCAGGATTGTGCGTGCGTGTATATTTTCATTGACACAAAAACATTCCTTACATCAAAACTTCCCCTTCCCCTTAGGTCCTACGCACATGACACAGTAAGTCCATTCTACGCAGACCAATCTATAATCGGATAATTACATAAGATTTTTTTGTAGCGTTCTTAATTAGAGGATATGGGTACCTATAGTACATATTTAGACCACGACATTTTCGTTACCGTTGGAGTACTTACTAGAAGAATGCTCCTAGTGACCATGTGTCTTATTACGCATAAGTAGATTACGACATTTTCCCTGAATCTTATTCCGTGTCAATTGAATTTTAATCGCTGTGAACTTTCACAGTATCTGTTTAAATCGGAATTCTCTATGCAAAAAAACAACACAAGACTATAATATAAATATGTACGAAATGTCTAGTCGTTGATGGAGCACCAATCAGATTTAGATTATCCTGGCGTGAAGGCAGGAAATAAAACTGTTATCAAGTTATTAGTAAATTATCTATGGAATCTTCCCGAATGAATATTATCTAGTTTGGTTTAAAATAAGCCTATGGGGTTATTTGTAGAGCTAATAGCTAATAGTGGTTTATTACTGTATTTTTCGAGTTGTTTAACAGGAGAAATACAAAAAAACACTGTATAACGTTGTATAATCTGTAGGCTTTCTGTTTTTCCTGTTATTGTTCATTCTGCGTCGCTTACACTGATTTCATGTTGTTAAGATTGAGAAAAAAATTAAAGGTAAAAACATTTGCTTATAAGACCTTGCTTACTGAGAGCTCAGAAGAATTATTTGAAATCATACGTTATGATTTTCTCAAGATTAGAGCAAAATCGTACAGTTTTATAAACGAGAAATTTTCATGCGTGGTTCATTGCCCCTGGGATCATTTATGATTATCAATAACCAAAGAAAAAATCACTGGCAACATCGGGAATGGAACCTGGGTCCACTCTGGCAACTGAGCCGAGGGCATAGACATATTAACATTAGTTAGTTAGCTCTCTAGATATTTAGGACGTGACAGTGGGAGTTCTGGCAATGGGCAGTTTCTCCAATCATGTCTTGAGTGTCTGTGGCTTTCGCTATCTTGGTCAGCCTCCACTGGCTTGAATCCGGTAACGTGGCTGACGGAGGAGCGTGGTAGACTTCCAAAGACTCCGCTTCCTCTTTTGCAATCGAGGGAGGTAACAACCATGTGGGCTCGAGAGGTCCCTGGACTGTTCGTAAATACTGTATGAATGAAGAATTGTAAATATGGTATGAATGAGAACATTTATTTCAATTACTTATTGCCCATTAAGGTAGATTGTGATTTTATCGTAATAAAGATTGGATTTGATTTGAGATATTGAGGAGGTCCCGGGTTCGAGTCCCGATCTTGCAAGTAATGTTTTCTACGGTTGTTAATTATTGCTAAGGTTGTCATTTAAAAAAAAACAATCAACCTGACCACAAAAAATTAGTTTACATGATTATTAATACAGATATTCGTGTAATAACTGTGACATTGATGATTTTTTTTTAGTTTTCATGTTTCTTTACGGTGGATTTATTCTACCTCTTGGTTGGCCTGTGATTTATTTATCCAATAGGCCCGTCTTTGATAAATATATGTGATGCTTCCGGTGCGGTTTTACAGAGATCTTGATCTTGATTTGACGACAGATAGTCATGTGTATCTTGCAGATTATCGGCTGCACAATAATTAAGCTAAGTCTGACCTCAGCTATGACAAGTGAAACAAACAGCCCTTGAAGTCATTCTTTGAGACAATTGGCACAAGGTCTACTACACAGCGACCATCAATCGGCTATAGTCAGTCACACATCACGTCATTCTTGTCTGTGTCTGTAGGTGTTTGTATTTGCATTTTACAAGTATTTTATTTTTTATACTTTGTCCATTTTGTTAAACAGACCAAACGTCCTTGTAGAGTCCAGCTTAAGGCAAGAGGGGTTGACAAAGAAGGACGCCCCCTTTCGAGCTATAGAGGGAATGCTCGGGCTTTTTTAGAGGGCCCACTTTTTTTTTTTATTCAAATCATATCTTTATTGTGATAAAATTACAATCTGCCTTAATGGGCAATAAGTAATTGCGTCCAATATTCTCGTACCATATTTACGATTCTTCATTCAGTCGCTCATTCATACAGTATTTATAAACGGCCGGAAGAGCTCCCAAATCCGCATTATAGTCACCACCCTCGCATGCGAAAGAGGAAGCGGAGTCTTGGGAAGTCCACCACGACTTCCTGTGGAGAGCGTGATCCACAGACGCTCAGGACATGATTGGATAATCTGGCCATTGCCAGGACTCCCACTGTTACGCATTTATAACAAGTCACGAGGACACTGCCGTTTTAGTCTCCGAGGAGGATTATAGAGATGAGTAGTACAGTGCAATGACTAGGGGATTAGGGTGGTTGGATAGGTTGCTAAGGCATTTCATGAACTTGAAAGGGATGAGTTCGAGAATGTAAGGTAAATTAAGATCATTATGAAGGGTTTTGTTACTAACGTAATTGACGGGCATTTACTATTGTTCTCAGGACTTTTGATTGATAGGATTGGATACGCTTGATGTTAGACTTTTTTGCTGTCCCTCATAGCTCTATTCCGTATGTCCAGATGTGGTATAACTTTGTTAATTAGCAATTTATTTTCTATTGAGAGATGGGATGTCCTTTGAAGTAGTCTGTTAAGTTGACCAATGTGCGTGTTCATTTCTAACCTTTTTAGCCTCGTGTGTCGGTTCCATGAGAGAACCCGCCGAATATTGACAGTGAGAATCTAACTGGAAACGTTGCTGTTTTCGAAGTTGTTAGTAGCCGAGTAAGAAGGAATATGTATTCAGCCATCGTGTAGGGATATGATATCTTGGTGCTTTAGTCTAAAAGAGAAAATTGAAGTAGCTTGGGATTCATCTCGACCTCAGGCTCATTGTCACATTAAGCGAATATAAACCATATTTATCTATTCTGAAGTAACGTATTGTCGACATGTTTACATTTAACTTTGATGTTCGTGGTTATCACTTTTAAAATATCTTGAATATAATGAGCTTTGGATACAACGTACAACTTAACTGTGTATTGCGCTTTGGTTTGTCAAATATTTTTAGAAACTTCTTTTCGATTATTTGAAGTTGTTTGGTATTGGTATGACTGACTAAGCATTTGGCCCTAATTTTTTTTTTTTTCTTCTTCTAGGGAGCTCCAGAGGCTTCATGGTAGAACCTTGACATACCAGACGAAGGAAGAATGGAGGAAACAACCGGGAAGATTCTTCCCCAGGAGAGGAAGCCAACCGTGGAGAAGATAACCCCTCAGGAGAACAAGACAGCAGTAGACAAGATGAGGGGTGAGTTTTTATTTCAAACCGTTGTTATCTCATTAATAAATGTCGATGACTAATTATCAATAAAACATGAGATAAAGAAAAAAAACGGTCAGTATTGCCGCAAATGATTTAATGTTTTTTAATGCTCAAGGCTAAGAAGACTACTTGTCTTTTTCATACGGAAACGATTATGCCACAATAGCTTTTGTTGTACAGTGCCTTCTGGAATTCTTATCTTTGTACAGAAAAATTTTTATCATTTCATATCGAATCAAATTTCATCTAGCCCCCTTCCCGTTGTATTTTTTATAATATAAAACACAAAAAAAATACCTAGCAATAATACAAAAAACCTTTAATAAAAAAAAAAATTCGGTAGACTCTCACTACCTTCCTGATTCCACCCGCCTCCTTTAGACATTCCACACCCTATATCCTTCTCATACATCCTTCAAATTGGGGACTCCCCTTAGTGAAAGGTACTCATTAGCCCAAAATAATTTTCCTTAATTTTTCCCACATCCTATTTTTTTAAGTTTGAGATCTAAGAAAAAAAAAAAAAAAATACAAAAAACGAAAGCAATTCTAATCACGAAGCGTAGGGCCCAAATAAATATTGAACAGGAAATATTGAACTTAAATGGTCACCTTGGTGTAGTTTTCGATTTCATAATAAAAACAACTTTATTATGATAAAATTACAATCTGCATCATTGGGCAATAAGCAATTGTGATAAATGATACCAATTCATTCCATATTTACAATTTTCATTCACTCGCTCATTCATACAGTATTTACAAACAGCCCAGAGACCTCCCAAATCTACATGGCTCTCACCTCCCTCGCATGCGAAAGAGGAAGCGGAGAAACAGTCACGCATTTATAGCAGGTCACGAGGCCACTGCCTTTTCAGTCTCCGAGGAGGATTATAGGGATGAGTGGTGCAGTGCAATGACTGTGCTAGGGGATTAGGGTGGTTGGATAGGTAAATATGGAATTTCATGAACTCGGAAGGGATGAGTTCCAGAATGTAGGGTATATTAAGATCGTTATGAAGGATTTTGTTGCTGATATAATAAGGGTCATTTACTATTGTTCTCAGGACTTTTGATTGAAAGGATTGGATACCCTTGATGTTCAACTTTTTTTCTAATGTCTGTGGCTCTCACGCTCTTGGTGAGCCTCCACTGGCTCGTATCCGGTGACGCGGCTGATGGAGGAGAGTCGGGGAGTTCTCAACACTCCTGTTCCTCTTTCGCATGCGAGGGAGGTGACAACCATGTGGATTTGGGAGGTCTCTGGGCTGTTTGTAAATACTGTGTGAATGAAGAATTGTAAATATGGTATGAATGAAAACATTTATCACAATTACTTATTGCCCAATGAGGCAGATTGTAATTTTATCATAAATATAAATTGTAATATATAAAAAAATTAATTTTTCTAAACTTTTAAAGGTATATTTCATAACATCACGAAATTTGTTGATTAAAACACAATAAAGGAAATTACAATTAAAAATTGTGGAAAAAGTCGCTAACTTTCAGACCTTCTGAAATCGCAGGGCAGAACCAACAAGTATTTCAGATATTTAAAATTTTCGTTGACTTGTTAAAAGTACTATTTTAAGTGACCGAAACGGTTTAAAAGTAAAGTATTTTTTTTTCTCGTGAAACAGTAGAGAATATTTTCATAATAAATGTATTTAAGAAACTTATGTATTAAGAATATCTCTGGATATAGGTCGTTTTTTTTTCAATAATAGATATACATACATTATTTTGCCTGTATATAGCAGTGATAAATAATATTAGTTCGTAATACATCATTCTAGCATATAACATTGCTAAGATTTAAGACACCAACAGATACTGCGCAGGGGTTCTAGACTACTCGATTACATTCAAACTTTGTGCTATGTGGAAACATCAGTCGGTGTTAGGGACATAGTAATGTAGCCTGTAATAGAGAGAGTCAGAGTTAGTAATGTATACAATCGATTATTAACTAGTTGTGAGAGTCGATATAAATAATCACGATATATGAGAAATAGATCAATATATGAAAAATATAATAAGTCAAGCAAGCCTCCGCCTATGAATTTCTTAATCTACGTGGTACTGAAGCGAGAACTCATCCAACAAACACAACGTTCTAACTATTTATAATTCTTTATTTATTTATATACTTCAATAATTTAGTTTATATTCCATGTTTTTAATATGGAAAGTGGTTGTAGCAACCGCTTACTACATAAGCTAAATCACTCTCTGCTCTATTATATATATTGTAAATTGGTTATAATATGTTGTAAATTAATTTATATAATAAAACAAATTTATATAAAAACAAATGTAAATAACATTACCAAACCATAAGTCACACCTTCCTAGTAGGAGACTCTGCCTTCGTCTCGCTAAAACTAGCACCTCCTTCGAAGAGATCTCTTCCTTGCGGACGACGGTCGCTTGGGCCCTACAAACTTTACCTAGTAGCGTCTCCCCCAGTGATCCATACTGCCTCTCTCCGGTTCACACTCGCCTTTGGGATCCGGACGGTTTTCGCTTACCCTTAGATACCACCAAGTGTGAATTCGTGGTCATTCCAAGACCACATAAACTACCTATGATACCTACCCTGTTCCTCTTCTCCTGAACATAGTGCACTGTCGGGGCACGTGCCTATCAGATATGGAGTCAGATAGTACAGTAGTACGTCAGGAAGCATTCGTCCAGATCATAGTCCATTCAACCTTCACCTCGTCACTTGGGCTAGGGTAACTAGGAGGCACTCCCTCGTGACGACGCGACAGTAGTAATCCACCTCCAAGCTTCAAATCATTAAAATAATAATTTGACAATTGCATATTTTTTTTGTTTATTTTAATTCAAATTAAAAAAAGTATTCAAAGAGTAGAATCATTAAAATATATTTCCGAAGAAGCAATTCAGTTCGTGATTACGAATAAAAAAAAACATGCAGTAGAAAGATAGTTTAAATACATAGCGAAGCTACTGATTCATGAATCAACTAGTTTCACTATAATTTGAAATTCTATAATGAAGAAGATTTGCGGCAAAATCGTGTCGAGCTCAGGGGTTAAGTGAGCGCTCGTACATTCGAATGTCAGTCACTGTTAGAGACTATTAAGTGTATTTATATGTAACACATACAGCTGTAGCGGCGCTTTAGTACGGGCCGGCAGCTAAACACTGCAAAACTATTAATAAAATATTTATATATATGTAAGTTTCGAATTCAGAAACTTAAAGGAGGTGGAGGTTCTCAGGTTATAAATCGAACACTTGCAGATGTAGTTTAGAACTGTAATATTAAACATATGTACTCATTAGCTGGCGCTACAAATATTACAATAAACAAATAAAACTTAAAACTAACCTGAATCAATACAATTGTCGATAATAAGCCTAGATCATTGTCTTAACAAGAGTACCCATATTCAGGAGGTTACAACTGGGAGCATCATTCGATACTAGCGAGCTCTGTAGTATTATTCGACATCTAGCATATGTGCCGAAGTTTGGCGGTAACGTTCAGACTTACATATATTATATACTTCCGACTAAATAATTATAGTCACGGCCTATTGTATTATAAGTACCTTGGATCTTATCTAGACTGCAGACTCACATACAAATATTTAGCAATAGAAATTCTAAGCTTAACGATACCAAGACTAAACTACTCGTTTAAAATATGTTACTAAAGCCAGTATTAACATACGCTGCACCTTATATTATTGTTATTAAAATATTAAAGAATTCAATATAGATTCTATATAAATGGATCTCTTTACAATAGGTCATTATATATACTGTAGCTTGGCTACATTTTATACAATTATACACTGTGATTTGCAATTGTGACAAAGGTATAATGTACATTTTACATTCATTGTCTATACATGTTTAAAAGTGATGGGGCTCACCTTATTTATCATAGACTTAAAACAAACTTACATCTAACAACAAAATCTTAACCTAATTTTCCCCGACGGTCTGTTGCCATCGATGCGGGAAAGGTGGTGTTAAACACTGGGTTTGTTAGATGCTGCAACGATTCAAAAAAACTTGATGTGTCTCCGGTGGATGAACTCACCCACCCAGGACACACCAAGCAACGGGTGCAGGTCTTTAAACTCTCTCTCAAGATATGTCTGACCACTTTTATCATGATTCCATTCAGAAATTGCTGGAGACTTTTAGCTGTATTGTCAGTCAAGTGAGTATATAGCGGGGCACTGTACAGCTGAGTCTTAGGACACTGAGAAAGCCAGACATTTTAAACTATATACACAGCTAAATATAAACATAGCGATAATCTATAACTTCAAAATATTGCTAAAATTGGACTTAGGTCATTAATATATTATGAATAATTGTTTTTCTAATAGCATCTAGTTATTTATTTTTACCTAAATTAAAATTTAAATGTACATCAATAAACAAGAGCGATAAAGGGATTTTGAAAAAAAAAAATCCGAAACACTGAAAGTTACAAAAAATGGTTAGACTTTTAAAACAGCTAAATAATATGTATTAACAAATCGTAATATAATATCAGCGTACGGGTATACTAGATGGAATAAGTAGAATAAAATAAAATATCACTTACTAAATGATTTTAATTGCAAAAAACAGAAGTTGGGGAATGGTGAATTTTTTTTTTTCTTCAATACTCATCTCAAACCGTACGATAAATTTGAGAACTACCAATTCCGAAGGTGCGCACGGATAAAGATTTCAAGGAATCGCTTATGTATATAAAAATGTTAAACCCATGTAAGGAAACTACGTTTCGGATCCAGTAATGGCCACTTCATGTGGCAACCAATGTTAACAGTCATGGTTTCGGTTTACCTGGAAATACCAAATTAGAAGCAAACTGTCAAATCGATTGAACATCGGGAAGTAAGAGATAATTTTAAACCGTTTAATACCATACATGACATAGTGACTGATACGACGAACAGAATAAAAAAATTCTAAAATTACTAAGACAATTTTTTTTAAAATAGTCAATTAATCACTGTGGGAGCAAATCAAACAAATATAGACGATGTGATGTAAAAAACTGATTGATTTTAATATATTGAGATGGTTATACTAGAATACGGAGGTTGAATATTGATCCTTTATTTCCTAGTAACAAAATCTATGTGTTTTTGGTCACTTTTCGGATTCGTAATTATGTTACTGTCATTTACTGCAGGACAGTGCATGGAGATATAAAATATATGTTTTACTTGTTATGCTATTCTTAACTAGAACATGGAATATTGGAACATGAACTTATAAGTAACTGATAAGAGTGACGTTAACAAACGTATCTTGAAATAAAAAAAAATATGTTAACATTTTAAACCAAACCATGAATAATATATTCATAATTTTTATGCCAATTTATCTTATGGAAAATCTACCTCATATGAAATTAAAATTATATGATAATATGCAATTCATCGCTATTGATTATGAATAAAGTCTTCTTAGAAGTACATATCAATTGTAATTTAGGAAAAAATAAATAACTAGAAGCTAATAAACAAACTATTTCTTCATAATACACTGACAGGTAAAAAATTCCACCCACTTGTAAAAAAATTGAATTTGTATATAATACATGATAATTGTATATAATACATGGTAATTGTATATAATACTTATTATTTACTGAATTTAAAAAATCTTTTTTACCTTTAATTAGGTTTTTAACGTTTATTAAATGAGTCTTTGTTTAAAAATTTAAAATCAAAATGTGAACTGCTAAAAAACATGAAAAAAAAATTGAAAAATAACCATTTTTATCCTAAAAGAAATTAATGACAGGATCATTTAATAGCGCGTATTTCCTCCTCTTGCCTTTATTACTTCTTGAAGACGCCTCGGCATACTTTCCACCAGTCGGGAAATGTCCCTTTGCTGGAGGTTAGCCCATTCTTCCCGAAGAGCCCTTTCAAGGTGCTGCAGTGTATCAGGAAGTGCTGAACGCGCTCTTATTAGTCTTCCGAGGTTATCCCATAAATGCTCGACAGGGTTCAAATCTAGAAAACGTACTGGCCAGGCTAAGACCTCAATGTTGTGCTGATGAAGGAACGTCTGTACTATGCGAGCGACATGTGGACGTGCATTAGAAATGAATGATCGCTGATTTCGATGAGGATAGGCAACACATGAGGTTCCAAAATCTCATCTACATAGCGAGTGGCCGCCAAAGACCCTCCACGAACAACAACCAATTCTGTGCGGCACTCCATTGAAATCCCAGCCCACATCATTCAGGAACCACGTTGAAAAGGTTGGCTTTGGGTGAAATTACAGGCTGCATACCTTTCATTTCTTCTTCTCCACACCCTTTCACGCCCGTCTGGAGAACGTAGAGGAAATATAGATTCATCTGTGAAAAGTACAGCACACCACTCGTCCATAGTCCTATGACTGTGTTCTCGAGCAAAAGCCAGCCGTGGAACTCTGAGAGTTCTGGTCAATGCTGGTCCTCTTACGGGGGGAAAAGCCATTAGTCCATACTCATTTAATCTTCTCCGAGCAGTACGTTCAGAAATTCGCACACCTCGAACTTCTTGGAGCTGATGAATCGCTTGAACAACGGTAAGGTGCCGGTTTTGCAAAATTCTTAAAGTAAGAAACCTGTCATCCTATGGTTCTGTTGCCATAGGCCGTCCAGAACCGGCCCTTCTATGGTAAGACCCAGTTTCTCAAAAACGCCTGACGGCGTCTCGTAGAGTTTCATAGGGAACTCCGATGGCATTAGCTGCATATCTAATGGAACGTCCATCATCAATAAGTGCCACACCACGTGCAACATCCTCAGCACAAAGAGGCATTTTTAAACTTAAAATTGAGAAAATTAAAATATCGAAGCCGAAAACTAAGAAATTTGCTGCACCAGAACGCAAATGACACTGAATAAACATTTTAATTCCATGGAAAGTAAACATTGGGAACGACAGTCCTTTAATTGAATTAAGGATTATGGGTTACTATCCTCTATATTGACATTTCTAATAGTAAACAAATTAAAAAAATACATATTTATTTATAAAAAAAATTGACCAATCGAAAGCAGAAATATTTTGAGATGAAAACATGAAAAAATCAGGTGGGTGGAATTTTTTGCTTTGCCAAAATCATATAGTATAGGAGGACAAGAGAACTCGCCAGTTTTCTCATTCTACTATCTGGGTATAAAAATAGATAGACATCTCCATTTCTCTACTCATTTTAGTAATAAACTAAAAACAGTACGACAGAGATCTTACCGGCTTTCGCACTTGCTAACTTCACCCAACCTGTCGCTTCGACTCAAACTGACGATCTATAAATGTGTCCTCCGGCCAGCTCTGCTGTACGGTGCCCCACTATTTATCCACTTGTCTGACAATACAGCCAAATGTCTCCAACATTTCCAGATGGGATCATGCGAAAAGTGGTCCGACATACCTCTCTCGAAAGGTTAAAGAACGCTGACCTGCACCCGTTGCTTGGTGTGGTGCCGTCGGTGGGTGAGTTCATCCGCCGGAGACACATTAAGTTTTTTGACTCGCTGCAGCACCTAACCAACCCAATGTTTAACACTATGGCCCCACCACCCTTCCCACATCGATGGAAACAGACTGCCGGGGAAAATTAGGTTAAGAATTAGTATGTAAGTTAGTTTTAAATTTGATCAAAAAGGTGAGTCCCAACCTTTATTGGTCAGTTCAGTCCAGCCACGTATAATGTGTATCATTATACTTGTTTATTCCGTTCTATAATTTTTATAAAATAACAAAACCTGTACATAATGTAGCAAAGCCACAGGAAATACAAAAATAATTTATGAATATATTCGCCTGAGGGTCTATAATTGTACATAATTATCAGTAAATGTTATAGGAAGGGAAAAAAAACTATCTCGAACATAATCATCATTAGATTGATTCGTACAACTATTTTAGTGTTACTTGGTTTTTCAAATATAATTCTTAAATAATTATTTGAAGTTTGCTGATAATGGCATAACTGATTAAGCCCCAACTGTAGCTGCTGCATAAAAATTGTAAATAAATAATTTAGTTTGAGTATATTAAGCTACTATTTACAAATAGGAAAATGATAGTTATATAGCTGATTTTCTGGTTTTTCATATGCGTAATAAATACTTAAGTAATATAACGCCTGCGTATACATTGAGGGGAAAGACCAGCCTTTCCCTGGTGGCTCGAAAATTATAAGTTATGCAGTTTTATGATAAACAAACAGGAAAAAATACAAGAAATCAAAAAGGAAGTAGTTACTACTGTAATAACATGTGGATAATTAATTATCCTTGATAGTTTCTTTTTTTTTCCGACAGAGGTAAAAGCTACTTGTAACTAAAAGGACCTAACAACAACAACGTAGTATGTGTGCGCATTAGTGTTCATTGCGCACAAATTGGACTAACCTCGAGACGAAAGGTTTTTTATTATTTGGGAACCCTCTTTTTTTTTTAATTGAGGAATAAAAAAAATTATATCGCAGGTGTGTATAACTGTAATTAAAAAAATGACTGCTAATTTGAATATTTTGTCTGCTAACTACAAGTGCTGTCTGTGATTGTATCAACAGTTGCTTACTGGGTGTTTTTGGGAATAGGGACCCCTGATTGTTTTTAATTATTCCTTTTAAAGTGAACTTAATAATAATCAGGTATACGAACGAGTACTGTATATGCCCATGGCCACTGCCACCTATATAAACTTGAGACATTTGAACTTTTTATTGAATTAAATTATTTTTATCGTTAACTATTTATTGGAACTAAATAAATATTACTATTCAACATTAACATTGATAAAAAAAAATCGTTCCAATTTTGGTACCACCCCCGGGTATACTATATACGTGTGTATGTAGTACAGTACATACATATACTGTGTGGAGTACAGTAACTATATATATTTAATTCTAATAGATATAATAAAAATAAATAATTATTTCTATCACATAAATCAATGATAACTTCAAGTTTCATTCACATGATTAGGCCAGCTGAATAGCAGTCCGGCTTCCTTAAGCCTCAGTTGCAGTTCACGGCCCATGGAGATAGGCTGGGGGTTGGTTCTTCTGTAGTTGTCCTCTTCTGGTAATTGTGTAACTACAGTGTTTTTACCTATTGTGTTGATATTCCAAAGCTCATTGCTCAAAATAAAGTAGTACATAACGAAAATGAATCTTTATATAAGTTTGATTTGTGATTAGGTATTTCGATTCACGTTGATAAGCATAGTATAAAACAAAAATGTGTTTACTTGCTTTTTAATAATTTTGACTAGGTAATTAGGTATTCTAATCTGTGGGGCAGGATGTCTGGTGATGAGCCAGGAAATGCTCAGGGTCAAGTGGGGTGTGTCTTGTCTTAGAGGTACTGCGGCTGGTATGGGACGTGTCATCCTCAGGCCGCATCGAAAATAGGTGGTGATATCACACAGATCGAGGAGCTGGCAGAGAAAGCTTAGCATGGGCAAAGGCCAAAGGAAGAAAGCTTTGAGGCAAGACAAGAGAAACTTGAGGGGGAAAATCTAAGAACAGTTCTATCGCAGGCGAATGGAGTGACCCAGACGAAAGTAGTTGTCGCAGGGTAGAGTGCTATGGTTTAAGCTTTATAAGGTAAGGCGCCATCTTATATAGTTTTGACCACGATACTCAATCATGTGAGGCACCTTTGTCTGAGTTGCTCCAGTCTTTTGTTTAGAGCCGCTCTTACATTCTTTGCCCTCAAGTTTCTCTTGACTTACCTCACTGTTTTCTTCCTTTGGCGTTTGTTTTTACTAGGCACTTTCTGTCAGTTTTTCGATCCGTGTGATATTGGCATTTAGTTTTTAAGTGATTTAAGAACGGCATGAGCTCATCTCAGCGACATTATTTTCAACACATGAGTAATTTTTAGCTCTGAACTTTATTTTTATCCTCATAGCAATAAAGGGAATTCGGGTCTTTTTAGGAATAGGGACCCCTGATTGTTTTTAATCATTTCTATAGTCTATTATCTGTAAATGAAAGGTTCGGGGAATGTGTTTAGTAAAAGATGTTTTAGTGTTTGAGCATATTTATACTGGTGGCCGAAAATTTACAATGTCATTTATTAATTGATTGAACAAATTAATACCACATTTCTGTTGCGCCTAAAAAAGTCACACAAATATTTTGTCTATCAAACTTCTTCTTGTACCATGTTCTTTTTTGTTTCTTGCCTTTGCTTGTGCCCATAACAATTCAATTCGTTGTGTGTCTGTGGTGGGATCTACGAAATTTTGTGAATGATTCACAAATTCGGTTGTAGGATGACCACATGTCAGATATAATGGTTGTACCGGGGTGTATACATTCTGATATTGTTGTCAGTAGTGTTTCCGATGTACCGTCTTGCAGGCAATACATGAAGCATTGCTTATCTTCTTGGCAAACACCTCCGAAGACCCATCGATTAGGATAAATTCTACCAACGTGGTTTTTGCGCCGAGAAAAACTCGATTCACCTATCTCAACTGTTTTCCCTGGCCCTCCGATCTTTCTGAAATTTTTTTTAATAAATGATCAACGCAAACTTCTAGAAAGATATTTTTCCAATCTGTAATAGTATCGGTTGCTAATCCTCGTTCCTCTTGACAAAAGTTAGTAGATGTATATTCTTTTGTCCAGCAGTATAGCAAAATAACGAATTTATTAAATGGCAAATTACTGTTTTCCAAAAATGTTCCTTTTCTCAATCCAAAGGTTTCTTTGCAGCCTCTCACGTTGCATCTTCATCTATCCTTTTTCGTTCGTGTCAACTTCAGCAGCTAAATCAATTAACGGCATGATGTTTCCCTTCAGGATGACATAACTAAACGGAAATATTATCAGGTACCAAGGTTCACTACGACGGGTCAGATTAAACATAAATATAGATTAAAACATTATAGGAAAGGTCAAAGGTGATAAAATAGCCAAAACAATGCTAGCCTAGATATCAGTGGGGTCCCATTCCCAAAAATAAGTATTTTCAAAATGAACTTGTCATCTTTGTTCATTTGTTCGATTGGTTTTAGTCGAAGATTCGATAAAAGGAAGTCAATGAGAAGAAAGATAAAATATCGTTTAAGCTGAGTCCTTTTTCCAATTCTATTTCATTACTTAGCTGTTCGTGACTGTATGACCTATTTCTTTTCTCGATATTTAAAACCAATTAAAGATAATGGGGTGCTATTGTTCTATAAGTGGGTATATATATATATATATATATATATATTGTAT
Source organism: Acanthosoma haemorrhoidale (assembly GCA_930367205.1). Taxonomy (NCBI): domain Eukaryota; kingdom Metazoa; phylum Arthropoda; class Insecta; order Hemiptera; family Acanthosomatidae; genus Acanthosoma; species Acanthosoma haemorrhoidale. Next base: position 55,849,480 of record OV884014.1, read on the forward strand.
ATATCACTCGTATATGTTTGCGAAATTTTTTAAACATCGGACCTGATTTTTCCAGATTACAAATTTGTTACTATCATCATCATCATCATCTGTTTTTGCCAATTTTAAATAGATTTGAAATATTAAATACTTATTTAACTCACATTTTATTTTATACAACCCCCCCCCTCTGATTTATTAACACCGATATTCATATTTGTTTGTTTGTTTTATTTTACTTTATTATTTTTCTTAGACGTGTGATAATTCTGTCTTGTTAAACATTATTATTCACTTTATCTATTTCAAATGATGAGAGACAATCTTAATTAGGTCGCTACAACACACCAAATAAATGCGATGATATTTTGAGCTAAAAAACAACGAAGGTACAATTATTAATCATTTCTTGCATAAGAGTAATTACTTCATTGTCATTACTTGTAATAAGTGCTGGGGATCTAGTGGACTGTAATTACAAAAGGTCATTAAAATCTATCTAGTAGCTGTAAATAAACCTTGAATTGTATCATGCATCACCTTTGACTTGAATATTTTTCGACGACAGGCAGACAGACACATACATACATATAATGGCCGTATCTATTAAGCCTGTTCTCACTTGGGGCTCTACTGCAGTGACCACTAAAGAAGCCATTTATTCACGAACCCACCACTAGACGACCTCCGTCGGGCTTCCCTACATGGATTGCCTGCCCTACATTTCCAACCAGGGGGGGAGTGCAATAGGAAAGACAGTCCTCGTGCCCTTATTAATATATATATAGCCCATCTCCCGTCCAATATCCACCCGGATATCTGCGAATTCCTACAGCTCGGATGATAAGATATGAAGTCGCTCAGGAATTTATCCTGTTATGACAATGCATAAATCAAAATGTGATCAGAAGAGCGGTCATTTTTTTTTTAAGGGTTTTTATCATTGTTAATAATCTCGTAATTAGTAATTATAATGTTTCCGTTTCGTTTATTTTTCTTGAGAAATGGTTAGTTCATAGTAGGCGTTCCCAGCGGAGGCGATACGCGACCTGAAAGATCTACGGGGGCGTTTTCGGTCTAAGGCAAATTGAAGGGCGTAAAAGGCCAACCGCTGCCCTCTTGGGCAATGCTCGCTAGAATGCACAGAAAAGTTTGATTAATACGCATCAATTGAAAGCCTGTTTCAGAAAATAGTTCTAAAGGTCTTTTAAGCAAGAGCGGTCCCTATAAAAAGTAGGTATATTTTCGTTCTTAATATTTTATTACTTCGAAGGACATCCCATCTCTCAATAGAAAATAAATTACCAATCCACAAAGTTATACCTAAGCCAATCTGGACATACGGAATAGAGCTACGGGGGACAGCAAAAAAGTCGAACATCAAGCGTATCCAATCCTTTCAATCAAAAGTCCTGGGAACGATAGTAAATGCCCCTTATTACGTAAGCAACAAAACCCTTCATAACGATCTTAATTTACCTTACATTCTAAAACTCAACCCTTCCAAGTTCATAAAATTCCACAGAAACTTATCCAATCACCCTAATCCCCTAGCACAGTCATTGCACTGCGTATCATCTCTATAATCCTCCTCGGAGACTAAAACGGCAGTGGCCTCGTGAGCTGCTATAAATGCGTAACAGAGGGAGACCTGGCAATAGCCAGTTTCTCCAATCATGTCCTGAGCGTCTGTGGCTATCACGCTCTTGGTCAGCCTCCGCTGGGTCGTAACCGGTGACGCGGCTGACGGAGGAGCGTGGGGGACTTCCCAAGATTCCGCTTCCTCGATTCATTCATTCGTATAAATGAGCGATTGAATGAAAATTGTAAATATGGCATTTATCACAATTACTTATTGCCCAATAAGGTAGATTGTAATTATATCACAATAAAGATTTTTAATAATAAAATATTTTTTTACTAGTGCATAAACGAGTCACATTGACACCAAATTGTGTGTGTGTATGTTACGACTCGATCAACTAAGCATTTATACTCGTGCAATAAACAATAATATGAATAAATGAGGTTTTCTATTCATAGGAGATTGTTTTGAAGTTATTTCAGAGGAAGTACCTAAACCATGTTTGAGATTGGCTACTAAAGCCTTTCTCGAACCTACAAAGAGCGAGCAGAATTATCACTCAACGGGAGTTAGTGGTTTTTTTTTTTTTGTCGAAAAGGGAGCGGTTAGTAATTTTTTTCTCCAAAAGGGTTTGGTATGGCAAAAAAGGTTGGGATCTATGCTCTATAGTTACGAAAGTTCTTGTGCATAAAACTAGTTTATTTCAAACCTGAACGAATCACGTCTGCAAGGAGGATATGGTTTATTCCTAGCAATGAAGCGTTCAATCCAACTAAATAGACTCGGCTCCCTGGACTATGTAAAAGTTTTCTAAATACCGCCGAAATGAAGCATTTTTAAGGAAGACAATAGCGAGGGAAGGAATGCATCGTTAAGAGATGCAATTGTGTTGCCACGAACACCAGTGTTTGTTGTAACTCTTCTTTATCCGTGCCAAATTTGGGGCGAATGTGAATGTAAGTAGGAATAATTGGTTTTTTAGTTTTTATGCTCTCAATAAAATTTTGTGTAAAATTGTTTTATAAAATGTTAGTATAAAATTACAATTGGAGAAATATAAACATATTTATTTTTGTTTAATAATTATTTATTTATATTATAACATCTTTAAATATTTCTTCCATTAATCTTAAACGCAGTTTATTGTGCAAACCCACTCACTGTATGTGAATTTGCTATTAGTGAAGTTCAATAGTGCTGTACACCAATCGACTTGACTTATTTAGCTCGTTATTTACTACTGATTACATAAGCAAACTACTTCATTGTTTTTTTTTAATAAATTGTTATTTTAATCCCCGAAATTATCGATTAAATCAGAATTTAGAATTAGCGGAAGAAATCATACTCTTTTGTCAGTTTTAATGATAAATGTGTTTGTTGCGTGGCAGTCTCGAAAAAATATAATCTTGATCTTTAGTCCCCGAGAATCCATGCTACTTTTAATATCAGCTAAAGCTTGAAAGGAAAAATTTTGAAAATCATCATGAACTAAACTCAACCCTGTCTACCCAAAAGTTGATTTTCTACTTGGTCTGTGGTAAAGTATAAAAATACTGTTCTCGCCTCTTTACGAATTTATTATTATTAAATACTGAGTTGGCAAGAGAGTGATTTCGGTTTGCACCAGTAAGTAGCGTTATGTTTGTTTCGTTATTCTTTTGTCAATGTTAGAATTTTTTTCTTTTGAGATTTGGTAGTTGATAACTTTAAGTTTCTGTAGAAAGAAATTCCGTGTAATTTTGTTTACAACGGTCAGCTTTAACATGGAGTCCAAAAATAAGCATTTTCGACACATTTTACTTTTTTTTTTCATAAACCAAAAAAGCGGCTGAGGCTCACAAAGAGATATGTGAAGTTTATGGTGTTGGTTGTTTAACAGAACGCACCTGTCTGAATTGGTTTAAAAAATTTCGTTGTGGAGATTTTTCACTGAAAGGAGACCAACGTTCTGGTCGACCTTCTGAAGTTAATGACGACAAAACCAAAGCCATAATTGAATCGATTCGTCATATAACTGTGTGAGAGATTGCAAAACAGTTAAATGTATCTCACCCTACAATTGAAAATCATATAAGACGTCTTTGACTTGTTAAGAAGCCCGATATTTGGGTTCCGCCAAGACAATGCGAGGCCTCACGCATCTTTAGTAACACGTACGAAACTATTGGAGCTTGGTTGGGAAGTGATGTCGCATCCTCCATACAGCCCCGACCTTGCACCATCGGATTATCATTTATTTCAAAGTTTACAAAACTTCTTAAATGGTAAAAAGTTCAGTAATAACGATGACCTCAAATCGCACTTGGTTGAGTTTTTTGCTGATAAGGACCAGAAGTTCTATCAGCGCGGGATCATAAAGTAAAAGATGGCAAAAGGTCATCGAACAGAATAGAAAATATTTGACTGATTAAAGTTCATTTTTTGTAAAGAAAAAATTGAGTTTTATTTCACACTAAAAAACCGAAATTACTTGCCTAAATACATCTAAAAAGCAAGCGCTCTCCGCCGCTTCTTGATCTACATTCTAAAATGTACTTTCAAATGAAGAAAGGGTCGAGGGAGACCCCTGAGTTAAAGGGTGTGGATTTATATTAAAAGCAAATAACAGAAAAACGGAGTCATTGAAGGCAATGTATACTGATATGATTATTTCTGAAAATTGTAATGAAAAAAAAATATGTTTATAATTTATACAAAAATGTGTATTAATTCCAACTGATGTGGGTATGTTTCTCGCGGAACGTCTGGACCATATCTTATCTGTGTCGGGCCACAGGAAGCCGAAGGTATTTCGAAAATAATCGTAGGTATTTCAGGAACAGCTATGCTTCTGCGACAGTTATGTAATATTCGTTTTTAGCTAAAATGTGTAGTTGAGTTGAAACATGGTATACCCTTCCTTTGTTATTTTACAACCAGCCTAGCCCTCAACTACCTGCATCCAGCAACCCACATCCAAAACCCAACACTTTTCCTTTTGCCTTAGGCGAGGAATGTCCTAATGCTGTAATTCATTAATATTTGTATATATACCAGTGTTATGATTGTTATTCATAATAAAGTTTTTTAAAATACTATCCTCAAACAAGATTATTTAACTGACGATAACAGGGGCATGGCTGTCGAGAATGTCAACGGCGTAGTCGAAACTTTGTTGTTGTTGACCTCAGGTACGAATCATAGAAGGGTAAATTTTCTTTGAAAATTGTCAATAAAAACTCGTTGAGCTAGACACAGATCGTTGAGCTAGCAGATGACAACCTACAGATATCTATAGGACTAGTTGAAAAATAAATACATAACTTTTTGTTAGAAATTAGTTTTGCCGCATTGTTAGAAGTGAATTTTTTTTTTGCCATATTGATTTATTCACAACTCTATACGGAAACTATATAAGATAACTAGTAAATAAGACAATAAATAGTAACGAATATGCATGGACGAATGTTATTATTAATTAATAAATCCCAATATCTCAACCCCTTCTTTTAAACAATTTTAACAATTTATGAATATCAATATTATACATTGGTGATTAATGGCTCCTTTTTCTGCCTAACATATGCATTGTAAGGAGGGTAGGAAATACAAAATAATTATCGTTTTAAAGTTAAAATTACATCATCAATAGACTGGACTAGATGATGGGGCTCATCTACGGTTTACAAATTGGGAAATAAATAAAAACTTACATACTAAAACTTAAAAACTAAAGTGTTCCTGCCTCGACTGCGTTCTGCCATCGACAGGGAAACGGAGCGGGGGTTATCGTGCTAAATACCGGGTTTGTCATGTATTGCAACGAATCGAAGAATTTGATATCTCTACGTTGAATGAATTCATCCACAGTAGGCAAATCAAAGATCTCGTGAAGCTCACTGTTGCTCCGCTGCTCGAATGAAGTACCTCTGACCACTTTCATCAGTATGCCGTTTTGGAATTATTGGAGTCGCCGAACTGTCGTATACGTCAGATAACGAAATAGCGGTGCACCATACGGCAGAATAGGCCTGAGTATACTATTATAGATCATGAAAATGAGGTGCAGTGATAGATTGGGGGTCAGTAAATGCGTAAGCCGGTAAGACTTGGTGCGGGTTTGCTTCAACTTCTTCGCAAAATGGTTACTAAAACGGAGGTGTCGGTCCATTTTAACGCCCAGATATACTAGGCTGTTGGCTGGTGAGTTTTGCTGCGTTCTTACTATGTAAGTAGTAGACAGTTTAATGGAATTGTCTGTCTTGAGAGTCTATGAGTATGATCATATTTTTGACATACCGAGGTGCTTCAGTGATAAGTTTGAAGTAGTTCAACTCCAAAATATATAACAAAAACTAATATGCTCGTCTGAGCCTATTTTAAGTTTGAGAAATTAACCATTTTTGGTCGAAAATATTCAGTATTTTTTCGCTGAGGTCTATCAGTAAAATAAATAGGAAAAAATAATGCGCATAGTTAGAATGAGAGGAAGATTTCTGGTTTGGATGGAACAGGAACTGGGTCACAACAAAGTTCTCATTTCAATTTGAGAAATGCTCCTTCACAGCTTGATTTTTTGATTAGAACTTTATTATGATAAAATTACAATCTGCCTGATCAGGCTATAAGTAATTGTGATAAATGATTTCATTCATACCAATTTACAATTTTCATTCACTCGCTTTTTAACCTCGTGTGTGGGTTCCATGTCAGTCTTTTGTCGAGATGGGAGCCTAAATACCGTACTGTCTCAGACACAGGAAGAGGAATCGAATTTTAAAAAACTAGCGGACAAGACTTGCGGCAGAGGGTAAAGGTTATGTGGGAGCATTTTGCTTCATTGACTTTAATTCGCCATTGGTTGCACCAATACTCGATCTCATCAAGGTGTTTTTGAAGGTTTTGGGATGCTATGTCGGGGTCTGAATGGGTTGACAGGACTGCAGTGTCATCTGCAAATGTTGCCAAGAAGGTATTGGGGGTAGAGGGGACATTAGTGGTGTATAGATTATAGAGGATGGGACCCAGGACGCTGCCCTGTCGAACTCCAGCATTTATGGGATAGTAGTTAGAATATTCTAAACCACAGCGGACTTGGAAGAAGCGGTTTGAAAGGTAGGACTGTAGGATTAGGAAAAGGGTCTGCGGTAAATATCTTTTGAGCTTGTAAAGCAAACCTGCGTGCCAGACCCTGTCAAAAGCTTGAGCTATGTTTAGAAAGGCAGCAGTGCAGTACTGTTTGGTTACAAGGGCTGAGGGTATGTGATCAATAACGTGAAGGCCTTGTTGAGCAGTGGAATGTCGTTGGTGGAAACCAAACTGGTGAGTAGGGTAAAGGTTTTTGGATTCGACAATTGGAAGTTCACAGATTGAAGGCCAATAATGCCAAGTTGTTTGTTTCTGAGAGGACATCTGTGTGGATATGACACATGGTAGAAAAATCTGGCACGAATCTAGAGTAATATGTAACTAAGCTGAGAAATATTTTTACTTCATCAACGTTTTGTCGGAGACTTTCTGATTTTATTATGCTCAATGGCGTGTCCCAAATATTCTATTTTAGATTAAAATTTTATATTTTTTCACATGTAGATCGTAATCAGTTAGTCATTCGAGTCACAGTGCATGGTTTTGGGTACATTCTTCCGATGTTGAACCATGTATAATCGTATCATAAAAATAAGACTTTTAATTTGGAACACTTTTAGAATTTGAGAGATGATTCACGGTGTTGTTTTGGTTGGATGGGTTGCAATTGTCTGGATCATGCTACTTTCATATTCTACTATTGATAAAACAACTTTATTATGATAAAATTACAATCTGCCTCTTTGGGCAATAAGTAATTGTGATAAATGTTCTCATTCATACCATATTTACAATTTTCATTCACTCGCTCATTAATACAGTATTTACAAACAGCCCAGAGACCTCCCAAATCCACATGGTTGTCACATTCCTCGCACGCGAAAGAGGAAGCGGAGTCTTGGGAAGTCCCCTACGCTCCTTCGTCAGCCGCGTCGCCGGATACAACCCAGTGGAGGCTGACAAAGAGCGCGAGAGCCACATACGCTCAGGACATGATTGGAGAAACTGGCCATTTCCAGGACTCCCACTGTCAGGGTATTTATATCATGTCACGAGGCCACTGCCGTTTTAGTCCTAGAGGAGGGTTATAGGGATGAGTGGTGCAGTGTAATGACTCTGCTAGGGGATTAGGGTGGTTGGATAGGTTACTATGGAATTTCACGAACTTGGAAGTGATGAGCCATCTTCTCAGGGGTAATTTGCTTGAATCAATCTCTCACGCCCCATTTGTAATCAACACAGTGTCGGACGCCTCCGTCCGATTTTTGAATGACTACGAGAGGGGAACACCCCAATCCCTCGTTGCACTGGAGAAATAATGTCATATGCCTCTGGAAAATTAATTTATTTTTCAACCTGTTCACGGTGTGCGTAGGAGAACGTTACATTCGCTGGTAAAAACTGGTTCGGCTCCTTCTGCAAAGAGAAACTTTGTACCCAGGGACGCAACCAATTTTTTCTATAAATATAGAAGCGAATTTATTGAATAACTCATAAATTGAATTTGCTGGATGAAGTTGATGGGTCACCAGTGTATTGTTTATTTCTTCATCTGTTCTTTTTTTTTCGATCGAGTTCAAGTCCTCTTGTCCACTTCCTAACAGTGTTCGTGCCCGGGAGGCAATATGTACGGACGTCCTGATATTTATTTTTGTATGTTACTGTAACATATACTTTTATACATATACTGCCCTACACAAATAAACGATTTCTTTGTGAAACAAATCAACAACTTATATTTTTCCTAGGCAGTAAGTTTGAGTAGACGTCATGACGGCTATGCACCGGAAGTTAAATAGTCTTTGTAGAGGAGAGTATTAAGAAAGAAAAGCAATATTATGAAGTACAAGCAAAACACTGGTATATGCAAATATTAAGAGTTATGTTACTACATACTGGGTGGAAGGTCTAGGCACGAGTGGGATCTGGGGCTAAAGCTGAGACATATATGTATAACAGAAGGGTAGTTCCTCCGGGAATAGGGAGCTAGGTCTTGGAAGGAATGCGGTCGCTTACTTAAAAATATCAGTGACTTCTGAAGTCACGAGGCAGGTATACACTAGCATCTACTATTAGCATTACAATATTCTTAGCATTATATAACTGGAGGTGTAAAATTTAGCATCTTTGAATCATCTGGTTGTTTTTATTATTGGATGTTTTGATAAGAGTGGTTTTGCGGACGGAGGCGTCCGACACTGTGTTGATTACAAATGGAGCATGAACGAGAGTTTGATTAAAGCCAATCACCCAATCAAACGAATAGATAAAATACTCAGTGCCTTTGTGATATCGCCTGTTCTCTCACAATGGAGTTAAGCTTTTAACTACTCGGCAATAAGAAACATGTTGATTATTTCTGCCGTAACGAACACCTAAATTATATATACCCAATGCTTTATGGTTGGGAGGGTGGCGAGATTTATTATTGGATCTGAAATTGCGATTTTAACTTGGTGAACTTGGTCTATATTTTGAAGAGGATCGGTTTTGTGGATGTTTTCTAGGGTCGAGACGACTTTTTCTTTCTTGTGTATTTGAACAAAATTCCAAAAGCCCCTACTATTAGAGCGAAGTGTTAATTCTCGACTCGTACACTTATGACATCACTCAAGATATAAAGCCGGAAATGCATCATCATATGTTATATATCTGAGTTATTGTTATCAAGTTTCTCTGAGTAACCGATCTGAAAAAAGAATACATTTAAACTATTAATTTCACTATAAAATACTTGAGAGGTGTACGTTTATTTTTACTTCCTGTGGTAAGTCCTAATTTTTTTTCTTATATGTCCAACAGAATTTGTTAAGCCCTTTAATACACACAGATTTGAAAGCTATCATGGGATGATGTTAGTGTTTTGTTTTTAGACTAGTCACGTTGCTATATTAGTATAAGATTATTTTTATTATGTAAATATTGTAAATTAATTTATTTGAAGTTAGGCTACCGTACTTTCTCCATCGTTTATTTCGTTAGTATATACGTTAAAAAATCAATATTTAAAAAAAAAAATGGACAAGCTAATGAACCTTTGATCAACTATTTCCAATTGAACTTTATTTCTCAATTCACGATATCACAGATTTAAAAAAAAAAAAAAAAAAAAAAAAAAAAACTGACGAGCTCACTATATTTACTTTAGAATGAATGAACAGTCATTCGGTAACCAATGGAAGAATAAAAAAAATAAACATTTGGGAAGAAAAATCCTATTTTTTTATGATATGTGTAGGTTAACCCAAACGACATAATATGGAAGGAGGTCAGATATGATACCATGATGTCATAGGTGGCAATTCCAAAATGGAAAACTGAATGCTAAGCTCAGGTCAGTACCGCCATGGAGTAAGTTAAGAGAATTTTAAATATATACATTTTTTTTTTTTTTTATTGAATTTATTTTGCTATTAATGTTTCGTCATGGTCGGGTTTGAGTACAGAAAAAAAAAGAACATTCAAATATAATAGCACGTGGCAAGGTCGCGGACAAATCTCCGAAATTGGACGAGAGGTGGAGGCTATCTTGCATCTGTTGTAGAAGTTTAATCTTAATTGGTGTATATATCTAAAAAACATATCAGCATATTTCCATTTGTAGTGGAATATACCTTTAAAATTTCAGTATAGCATACAGACAGACGAAAACGGGCTTAACTAAATTATAGCCCGTGTTTACAAGTAAACGTAAAGGCGTGTTTACAAGGTTAAGTTTTTGTGTTCACTCCTGATGAATCGCGAGAAGTGAAAAGGAAATGGGAAGATGAACGATGAAGGAAGTTGGCCCGGGTTCAACTTTTCGTTCACTATCGATGATTCACTCCTAGATGAATCATCAAGAATGACTCGTGCAAACAGAATCAAAATTTTGATGTGAAACCTAGTTCTCAAAAAATGGATTTTATTTTATTGTTCTTTGAAATCATAAATGTTATTGGAAGACAAGATGTGCAAATTATAAATATAAAAACAGGATGAAAGACATTTTCTTAACGTAGTATCGTAGTTTTGTAATTAGTGGAGAGATTTTTAAAAGCCAACATTTAAATTTGGATTCATACATTGTAAGTTGTTTTTAAATGTCATTTTGTACTCCAATGCCCACTCTTTCAGTGAGATAGCTGTGAACCCTTAATGCAGCACGTCGCAAACTCCAATTTCTTGTCTAATGTCGTTTGTTTTTTCTATTGACTTTCTTCAAGATGCAGATTTAAATTTCGTAGGCAAAGTTCAACTGCGAATTAAATCTAGTCTAACACATATTGAAGTGAACTGAAAGGATCATTTATTTGTTCTGATAATTTCTCAAGTCAGTGGTGTATAAACATGGTAAAAATCTAATGAAAATTTCAGAAATCAAAACAAATAGAAGAAGTGGTACAAAAATACGGCAACATTCCCACCAATAATAATTTCCCGTCAAGTACCGACATTGATCCAAAAGTTACCTCCCCCCCCCCTCCCAATTATAATTGTCTTTAAATGCCATTTCAGCTTACCATTTACGACTGATTATGAGCTGAAGTCGGTCACAAATCACCCTGCAGTAGTTCTGCGTCAAAACACATAAATGAGAAAGTCCAGAGATTTCAATGACTGCTAATAATTTCAATCCATTAATTGCCAAAATTTAATATATTTTTTCTCATTGATTGGTTTGTTGTTTTTATTAACCCAATTAAAATTGGCATCTTATTAATTACAAAAATGTATTTCTTAATTACTAACAGTGTCACTTATTGATTGCTCTTCTTTAGTTTTTCATAATTTCCTTGTTTTTAACATCAAATGGAACTTAATTAATATCATGCCTCCAAAAAAATAGTTAAGTGTACAATTAACAGTTTTCGATGATCTTACTTAATAACTTCACTTAATTGATTTGTTTCATTGAATTGTTTTATTAGCATTCACTTCCAAAAGCAGTATTTCAAACGACCCTATTGATTGATACTTAACGCGAATTTGCAACCATAGCCATAGGCTATTTTATTCATATTATCATGATTTTTACTTTTGAACATTTAAAATTTGAGCTGAAATGAGACTTGGAAATAAATTACAACATTTGACAAAAAGAAATTTATTTAATAATTTGAGGCTTAAAACAACAGGTACCTTCCGATTGAAAAAAGAATTATTGAAGTAATTAATAATTACAGCATTGTTTTTGTTGGATGTCTTCCTCCTTCGATCCCATGTTGATTTAATCATTCATTTAGCAGTGGCTTGCTTGACTTCTTAAATATTGTATATTGTAACTCATATTGATTTCTTTTAACAAACAACGATCTTAACTGAATCTCTCGATCTCTAATTAACTATTGACCACCATCTTTCTTTCTTCACAACTGAACAACCTAATTCTTTACAACAACTGAAGTTCTCACAGGGCAAAACAGTCTGTAACCCCAAGCCGCAATAATCTAGGCCCCAATTCATTGCCTATTTCCGTAGCCTCTTTTAAATCTTTCTAATATCCAAAAATGCCTCCATGAATATAATATTACTCACTTCTACAATGAAATAGTTTGCATTTAAATGTTACTTATTTATTAATTATTTTTTCTGAACCCTAAATCTGTCATTAATCTCATTTTATGTAATTACAGTCCACCAAACCCCCAACATTTAATATATTATCATATTATTGATAAGGATTTCAAGATCTTTAACTTTATTCCCTGCTCAATAAGATAGGAAAAAATTATTCTTTTATTTCACATTAATTAATTGATTGATAAAACTTTATTTTTTTCCATGAGATTGCTTTTTTTTTTAGCATCATTGGGGCAGTAAGTAGAACTACCAAGCAAAATAGACCTCTATGTGAAACATGGATGAGTTGACATTGTGATCACCCTTTAAATTATAGTTGTAATGGCTTATCGTAATTATAATGCAATTAGGTCCTATATTGGTTAAATATTATTAGCCAGAAGGTTGAGATCTTTAATCTGATACCCTACACAATATGATAGAAAGTATGTACTTTCTTTTTCTAATAGAAAATTGGTATTTAATAAGTCCAATACAGGACTCACGATTTCCAAGACAACATGAGGGTTTCTGGTTTTGAAAAACGAACAAAACCATAGCTAAAAATGCTGGTTGAGATAAAGTTAATATTTAAAATGAACGTGGGACTGATAATTACGCTCTGCAGGTAGAGTTAGCAACTCATTGTTTTTGAGTAGCCATACTTATTTTAAAAATAAATTCCTCTCTCTTAAATGATTAGTGTAAATGGCTATATACAAGAGTAACTTCATGTAACATTTGTCTTTTCATCTCATATTTTTCATTATTATATTTTAACCGAAGGTAATCTGGGGCACTATTTAATACAATTTTAAATTTTTAGATCATTTCAGTAATTTCTCGAGATGATAAAATTGATGCATACTTGTACAAGAGGAGCCATCATTATTTAATTTTATTTATATTATTTAGCTTTTTTTCTACTTTGTTATATTACTTTGAGACTAGCTGCTCCGTATATGATAATTCATCGTTAGATTCATCCTTGCAAGTAAGATCACACGTGCGTAACAAACTATATAGACTGGCTTGCCAACATCATCTAGCATGTCTAGCCTTCCTTATTTCTCTTCCAGTAATATCAGTGTGGCCGCTATATTAAATTCTTGTGTGGCCTCAAGCTCTTACTTCTTGTCCTATAAATTTCAGTATTTTTAGGAATCGTCTCTTTACACATCTTACAGAACGGTGACCTGGTTATTCCAGTGGCTCGGTAAGGAATTAATTCTCATCTCTTCACAAATTCTTTTGATTTCTCTTTTAATAGCTCAATTTTTTTTTTAATTAATTAATTTTAATTAATAATGATAGTCGATTAGTTAGTAACTAATTGATTCAGGGATCGGCTGCTTTTTTTTTAACCAACTATGTACTAAATTTTATTTATTAATAATAAAAATTAATTTAAACGAAATAAAGAATACAGGTAGCAGAGGAATAATATTAAGAAATGTGTGAGTTTCTTAAATACTTTCTGTGAAATAATAATTGGAAAAAACTATTCAGTATTTTTTTTTTTTAATCAAAATGCTTTATTCTAGCGAACACACTTGTAAATTTTGAAGATGAGCCCATGCTACGCAATTTTGTAAGGGGAGCTAATAGCAGATTAAAAAACAAAAACTAAAATACATTTCTTAGATTGCAAAGTAATTTATCGATGACTGATTATCTCTTCTAAAACCTGTTTGTCAATTGATTTTTTCCCAATAATTTTATTTTCACGGCTAATCAAAATGTGCTTTAAAGTAAAAATAAATATTTTATCTTAAATGTGTTATTGTTTACTAGTTCATTAACAGGGATTTTAATTTGTGTTTTAGATACTGTTGCGGCAAGAGTGATACTGTACTTCTTATCATTTTCCGGGTTCTTGGTCAGTTTCATGATGAGAACTGACATTAACCTGGCAATAGTGGCTATGGTCAAAATGCCACCTCAAATTGTAAAAAATGAAACATCTGAAACTCCTCAGTACTGCTTTGAGACTAGCAGCTCCGTATATGATAATTCATCGTTAGATACATCCTCGCAAGTAAGATAACACGTACGTGACAAATTATACAGACATAAATAACATTTGATTCATGTTTAAGTATATAACCTTCACTTTCAGGAAGATGGAGAATTTGACTGGGACCCAGCCATCCAGTCGACAATTCTTGGATCTTTTTATTGGTGTTATGTTATGAGCCAAGTAGCAGGAGGAATGCTGGTTCAAAGATTCGGGACCAAAGTTGTTTTTGGTTTTTCCCAACTTGCAACCGCATTATCCTCACTTTTGATTCCATATGCTGCTGGTATTCACTTTGGTGCATTAATTCTCCTCCGTTCTATCCAAGGTGTAGCATCGGTAAATTTTCACTTTTATTTCTACTATGAGATCTAAATTTGAATTTTGTCTCTTTAAAAATCAGTTCTATGTATGTATATATACATAATTTCTAAATAGCTAGATCAGCTATAGTTTGTCAAACTTTTTCAGCTTTCATTTTTCATTAACCATAAATGGTCACAAGGGATAATGACACATGTCATCAGGCATCTTCCAGTTTTATTATATTAAATGGTTTTTTTTTTTCAAATATTTATTTCTTGGTTGACTAATTTACTATTATTTGTTATTTTAGGGTTTTACATGGCCAGCAATGTATGCGATGATTGGCGTTTGGATCCCACCAACCGAGAGGAGTAGATTCATGTCGTCTTTTCAAGGTAATGTAATGGGTGTAATAATTATTAATTGGAACAACACTTTTTATTTCTGTATTCTAATCATACATTGAATCCCAGGATTTACTATTGGAATTGGGTTAACATATCCACTATGCGGATTCATAATTGCTCATTACGGATGGAGAGTGGTATTTTACGTAACTGGAAGTCTCGGTCTGTTGTGGTGCGTCTTGTGGTGGTATTTGGCCTATGATACTCCACAAGAACATCCAAGGATCACTAAACAAGAATTAGCGTATATTCAGAAGTGTACAAGGAGTGTTGCTATAGATAGTAAGGTAATGAACATTTGTATTTTTGCTCCCTTCTCCACATTTTTATTGTTTTCAATTTGAATTACACTCTGGTTTTATTTTCAGTCAGCAAAAGTACCGTACTTATCTATTTTATCTTCCTTTCCGGCGTGGGCTATTGGGATAACAACCTTCGGTAGGATTTGGGTACATTATACGTTCATGATCCCTGGTCCGCTGTACATGAAAACAGTCCTTGGATTCAGCATACAAAAGGTATTGTAGTATTACAACTAAATGCTAGTATAAAATTCCTAGGCATTATTTTTTTTCAATATTTTGATTTGTTTAGCTATTTACACCCAACTATCATATCCACTCAATTCTATTTACAGAAATGAATTAAATTTGTTTTCTATCAGCCCGGGAACTTCATATCATGAAGCAGTAAAACTAACCATACGAGAGCCCTACAATATTTGTTTTAGAAATCCTAATTCTAACCTGTTTATCAACGTTATATTTATTATGAGAATGAAAAATATTAACTTTATCCTGGGACATTAGTTCCCTAAGAATAGTACAAATGATAAGCTGTTAACCCTAGAGTATTAAAATAAACATATAACAGTATATACACAACGTATATGCCATCGTAGTAATAATAATAATAATAATAATAGCAACATAAAAGTGAAAATGAGTGATGCTCCTAAAATTCATCATAAGGAAAAATCCTTATATGGATTCCCAAGCATTTATCTCTAATTAAGTTTAATGTTCCAAAATTGTATGTTTTCTTAAATTAATATTTAAGAAAACATTTCTTAATTTAATTATTTTATATTGGGCAGTAGAAGAGACACTAAATAAGAGAAATAATTACCAATCGCTCTATTGTTACCAAATTTTCATTTATCTTGCCAAAGGAGGTGATTTCATCCTAATGGAAATTGACTTCTGGTCAATGCCTGGTGTACTTCTTTTTTTAGTTAGGTTTACAGTTATTTGATTTTTTTTATTTCAAACAAAATTTAGGTTTCTTGGTATAAGAATTGTATTATATAAATTATATGTTAAAGAAATAAGGGGAAAAAATGATTGTTGGATCGTCTAGTAAAACTATTTCCTATGATGAATGATATTTGTAATAATTTTTTTTTCTTTTTCAGAATGGTCTTTTGAACGGTGCACCATTTCTGCTAAGCTATTTTTCATCTGTTATTTTTTGCTATTTAGCTGACTACCTAGTCTCAAAAAATTGGTTCTCTCTAACAGCCGTCCGTAAAATATTTACAGCACTGTGTAAGTTTAATATAGAAATCATTTTTTTATTTTTTTACATTTTGTTTTCCAAAGAAATCATTATATTGTTTTTTGTCCACACGCAGCTCAAGTTATCCCAGGCCTTCTATTGCTTTCGATAGGCTATTTCGGATGTGATATATTGCCTGTTCTTGTCGCTTGGTTTGTAGCTGTTATACTTGTAACAGCGGCTTATGCTGGAGCTATGGCAAACATCGTTGATATCGCTCCAAATTTTGCTGGTAACTTGATTAAATAAAAATTGTATTTTTATTTTCTTTATTTTACAATTTTCCAATACAAAATTCAAAAAATAAAACATATTCTATTAATTTTGTTTTACAAAAATTAATTATAAGATTTTTATAAAATTGACTAATAACAAAAATATAATAAAATTTTTTTTATATTCCTCAGGTCCTGTACTGGCATTTGCTCAAACGATTCACATGTCTGCTAGTTTCATAGCTCCTTTGGTAGCAGGTTTCATTCTAAAAAATAATGTAAGCTGTCATCTTTTTCAACAAAAATATTTTTCGCAATTTATATTTGCAGTTTTTCTAATATTATAAATAAATTACAGACGACATTGGAACAATGGAGGAAAGTTTTTGCATTATCATCTGTTGTTGCTGTGTGTACTTACATCACGTACCAAGTGTTCGGTACGTCCGAAGTTCAATCTTGGAACTACCCTAAGAACAAACCTTCACAAGAAAACGAACCACTGAAACAAGAGAAACCGTCACCAGGCACTGATGTTACCGACGTTTAGCTTTTTTTAAAGTACAATACTTAGATTATGCTGGCTAGTGTGGACCATCCATTATTGCCGACCAAAAATCTTAGTGTTTACCTATTCAGTATTATATTTTTTTTTTAATGATACTCATATTGAGTTGGTAAAGAATTAAAGTAAACAAGAAAAAATCAAAATAACAATTAAATAAAACTTTTTTAGTTTCTGCTCGGCACACAATAAATAGCAAAGTTTTCTGGAGGGAAAGATCTTGGGAGGTAATGTTATATGGGTCCTCCAATGCAAAAATTTAGAGCTATCATTTTCTGTACTGTTAAGAAGGAGGCGTTGAATGGGAAAAGTGCATTTTGTAAACTTCACTTTGAAATTTTCACTCTAAACACTTTGTTTTTGTCTTATTTTGCCATAATTTCATGTCATGAAATCAATTCACTGTACTACTTATTTACCCAGTGTTAAATAACTTTGACATGAGATGTGGAAAGTGGAAATGTAGAAAAGTGGAATTAAATGAAATAAAAGGCTTACATTTATCAAAAGGTACCTTATCTACCTTACCATTTCGAATTCGATAACGTAGGCACTCAAGTTTGGAAATATTAGAATGCAATAATATACAAGTGTTCCGCCTACTGCGTCTACCACAAAATTTTAAACAATTTTTGTTAATAATAGCTATTATTCAAAAGGTTCAGATTAGCACAATTATATTTTTGAAAATTATTTTTCCCACATAAACTGAGTGAGCTATCAACCAATAACGAACGATTTTGATATAAACTTTGTTATTCAGTATGACCTACACTGCAATCGTTCCTCCTGTAAAGTGTATCACTAGTTTTATTTTTTAGTGATAAGGCTATTATCATTCCATTTTTGAGTTCATCATGGATCTTTATACTATCAGGAAAAATGTATATTATTGTAGATTCCATTTTATAATTTATTATTAATTCTTTTTAACTATATGACCCATGACATGATATATGTATATTATTTCTTATTTATCTGTATATTTAAAAAAAATAACAAGTGTTTTAGTTCAAAACTTAAACTTTGTTTTAGTTAAATAACATTGTTTTGTTTTAGTTAAATAACATTGTTTTGTTTTAGTTAAATAACATTGTTTTGTTTTTCAGACAAATATGTTATCCTTCCAGTAAGGTTATTTGTGTATTATTCCATAATTTTTCTTTTTCAAGAAGAAAGCAAAGACCCAGTTTAATTTAGGGAATTGTGTTGACATGAACTGAGTCTTCACCTGAGTTACAATGTTTGGGACAGGCTGCGATGAGTGAATCTTCTTTCGAGTTGAAACGCTGAAAGTGCTCTGATCCTCTTACAAACTTTAATAGCTTATTGCTATTCTCTAAAACACCATATTGTATTTATTACATGCAAATATAATAAAAATATTTTATGATTTGGTGTATTATAGTATAGGATTAATCTTACAATATATTAAATGGCTTTACACTGATAAAATATAGTTTACCTCAAAATTGATCATTGACTATACTCAATATTAAGAAATAACTGATCGGTGATACAATACTTTTTTACTTTACGGCTAATTCAAATATTTTTGGGGTTAAGAATGTCATCAATTATTTTAGACAATATGATAGGAAATAGTTATTAATAAATATTAATATTATACCAATAATATTAAACCCGTTTTAATGTCTTCCTTGTAAATGATACTCGATCCAAATTCAAAAAAGAGAAAAAGAAAAAAAAAATGTTGATATTTTCTTAGATATCTCATTTTATAATGGACATTTAAATAAATGCATGTTTATAACACCAGCAAATATTAGGCAGCTCTTCTTACAGAAGTCGGTATATACTGTTGCGCTTGCCCAACATATTGTTGACATATTCAATGTCTCAATTCAATATGGAAATCCCAATCCTTTAGACATTTACCCTATCTACTTTTTCCAACATTTCAGGCGATTTGGGTCAATTGTTTTTTTCAGGTTTTGTTACAGTCTGTACAGTTATATAGATTCCTGAGATTATCATTGAATATCGATCTAAAATAGTTTATTTGAAAGAATGTAATTGATTTTTGTACAGAAAGTAATAATTACAATAATGTTATGATGAATATAAATAATATAATGTTTATTTTGCTGTATATGGTCAGTGGGAGATGTATTGAGAACTGTATATTTATGTGATGCAAACCGTGTTTTCGGATTACGACAATGGAGCCACAAAATAAAAATTTGGGATTAACCCATAAGAGGTGTAGTGGCAATCATATTTTTTTCCTATCCGATGGCTAACCTTATTGACTTTTCATTCAGTACCGCATTATTAAGGGGTTAGCTGTCCACAGGTTTTGTGAACCCGTGGTAGCAATAAATTTTTATTTTTTGTGAAATAAAAATACTTCCATAATGGCGAGGCATGTTATGTCCCGCCGCCAACATATATGATGTTAAAATGCACAAAATACTAAAGTATAATCAAATAGACCTTTCGCTATCTCTATGACAACTAACTGCAGAGTCACAGCTTCGGCTACAGATACTTGATCAAAGACAATGCGAACCCGGTCTGGAAAATCAAAATAAAGATTGAGAGGTAATTACCTAGCATCGATCACGCCTGTACCTCGGACCAGTCTTTATCTCTCCAACTGTTGCTATGGATTTAGTAAATAGCCTTTTAAGTATAATTCCAAACCCCAGCCTTGTGAAATTTGTTAAAAAAAATTTTTTGGCTGTAGAAATTAAAAAGAATTCCCCATAAGATTCCAACATGTATTAAGAGTAACAATCGCTGTAAGTAATTAGGTGAATTATCAACAAAATATACATTTTTCAGGTGGCTATATACAGCAAAATTACATCTTTTTTATATATACATAGTGCATATGTCAAGAAATGTTATTATGGACATTTAATGAGCTACAAGATTATTAATTTTAAATTTGTGATATAGTGTTATCTCTTTTTAGATCTATCTCTAGACGGATAGTCTATGGTAGATTACTTGTTCCCCGATGATAGTTTTGATTGATGAACTATTTCACAATATCACAAATTCACTAAAAGTATCAAGATGAAAAGAATCCATTCAAATTGCATCAATATTACTCTAAATATTATTTATTACTTATTGTGTCCTTTAGACATTTATTTTTTTTGACAATATACTTTAACAATGGGTATTCTGTACAACTTTATATACAAATATTATGCTGATGAGAGCTTGAAGCTGAAACACTACACCAACTGTGTTAGGAAGTACTTATATTATTTAGAATATACAAACTGTACTTCACATGTTATATGGTAAATCTTAAATAGGCTATATGGTGCAGTACAGAATCCATGATATTAGTACCAGAATCTGGTGTAATGTCATAAAAAAAAGTATTATTCTATTACAGCGAGTGCAGATATAAAATATAATTCAAAAATAGAATGTTGTTATATATTTTTTATCATTATCATAGATTATATTTATACCATTTGTAAATCTCACTGAAAGTCATTTAAGCACAAAAAGGTATCATGAAGTTTTTGGAAAGGCAAATTTTAATTACATATATATTCGTTTTTATAGAATAAACTGCTTTTAATTACTTAATGATGGTTTATCTATATTTATAGGTGTTATAACCGATTGTAATAACTCGATATTTCTCTTGGAACTGATAGTTAAATAAATAAAAGTAGCTATTATTTTTGCTACATAAATTTCGCACAAGGCGAGTTCTCATTATTCTTGCCCGAAGCGTTATTACGTTACATCAATGATAATTCTCATGCAAGATGAGTCATATGATTGTTATACACATTATAAATAAATAGCTTCTTATTAACTTAAATTAAAACAAAAAACCTATTGTTAAAACTGATCAAAGAATAAAAAAGGATTGAATATTTTAATTATTTAAAATTGAATAAACTGTGTACATTCGGTAGCCTTTTTTTCGTATTTTTTTTTATTATTAAAGCTTTAATGCTGACAAACAACATGTACTATGTCGTTAGTTTAGCCAGAGTTTTATTTTTGTATAATTAGAAGTAATATTTTGTATTATAGTCAGCCTTACAAATTGTGATTTCGTAAAAAAAAATATTAACAGGCAATTTGAAAATTATAACCTCATGTACTTATAGGAATAGACTAACTACTCTTATAGAAATATTTTAGAAAAATTATAGTTTTGTATCAAACAGCAAAAATAAAAATCAAACATTGCTATAATGTGATATTTATTTTATTGTGTTATTTACGTTTCTTATATGTATTTTTTTTTTTTTTAATTCTGTAATGTATTTTAGAAATTACATTTATTTATAAATTTAAGTGCCTACTCTTTCATAATCTTAAATTTTTACAAGTTTTGTAAAAAGAAATAGTAAAGAAAGCATATAGGCTGTGTTATGTAGTTTTAATTTAAATTGTATCCCGTACTGTTAAATGTATGAATGTCTTGTCGAAATTACAAGAGTGATTTTTGGTGGAATATCTTTTTATTTGCCATGCTGTAAATTTATTTCATCATTCAATTAATAGAAATATCTACTTACAATCAGGTTGCTTTGTTAAATTTTAAACTTGACTTTGTTTAGAAAATATATATGAAAAGGGTAAATAATATTTACTAACTTATATATACACATATATGTATGAGTATGTAAGTTAGTCACTATACTATGTTTTTATCAATTTTTAGAAAAAGTTACAAGCGTCAGGAAGATATTTATAATAAATCATAAATACTGTGTATTCACCCATATTTATGTATAGTTTATTTATTTTTCCAACACCATTCATAACATTTGATTTTGAATAAAACTAAAAGTATTTGAATTAGATCTTGTTCTTCAAATTACTAACAAATATTGCTTTTGTAATGTATAAGAACACATAATTACTATGTATAGTGCATACTTAAATATTTTATATTAACCAGAATCTATCTTTATATCCCCTATTTCATGCATTACAATTGATTTATTAGATATGAAGAATATAATCATGGCTAATGTTCATTTTAATTCTATTAACCTAGGTTCCAATGCGTTACCCCAGTCGATCCCCCTTCGTACGAGTTAATTCTCATCACAATTAATCATTAGCTACAATGACTTGCAATCAAAACTGGAAATAAATGTCATATTGAAATAATTTAGTAGAGACCAAAAGTAATAATAATGAATGAGACTGAAAAAATTAACACAATAACTCCTTTGAATGATTGACATTCACTAAAATCTTTTGAAAATGGTACAAAGGAGAACACAGACAAAACTGGTCCTTTTCAATAAAAATGGCTACATTTGGTTCTCAGAGATGTAATAATGTTGGCTGATTAATCAATCAGCATATAACAAATTTATCATGCATAATCTGATAACAAAATAAAGGCATGCAAAAGGAAGTAGAGCATCAGACAAAAGTGTGATGAAATCCACCAAAGAGAATGATGAGCAATAAATATGAAAGATGGATACAACAAGAGTAAAGTGCGCTAAAATTGGTTGCAGTGATGTCTTCAGCAAGATGGTTGACATTTAGTATAAAAATAATAAGGAACTATGAAATAAAACGAAACTCCTTTGTTTTCCTGCAGTAAGTATATATTAATATATTTAAGCTTGGTTTTGGCAGGACAAACTCCCATTTTCAAGGGCTGCAAAACATAAAACTCTCAGAATGGAACATAGATGCGGTAATGATATTAATTGCGCTAAATTAGAAAGTAAAACAATATTAATTCCCAGCTAATAAGAGTTATTTAATCAAAAATTAAAAAACAATAAAATAAAAACTTTACCCCCATGAATGAATAAAAAATCTTAAAAGTATACACCATATGACCATTGAAAAAATTAAATAGCAGATTGAAATAAATCATACATTATTAAAGTCTAAAATTTGTTAAAATATTAAAAATCATACAAATAATGAAAAGTTTAATAAATATAGTTAAAATAGGGTCAAATGAAGGCAAGAAATAAATCCATCATAGTAAAATCTAAATTGTTAAAATTGTATATGGGCAGACAAAAATGTTCTCTTATTCCAAAAAAATATTGTAACAGCGCATATTTTTGTTGCTGGCCACCAATGGATCAGTTTTGTGGCCAATCAGTGTTGTCGAGCGTGTGCAATCAGTTTAACAGAAAGATTGTCACAGGTGGTTCACTCTGTTCTTTACGGATTTACTGGTTGTCAGCTCACCCTGCTGTATCCTCCGAATAACGGCTAGCCCATCCAGAGTCACTGCAGTGTCAGGCAGGTGCCTTTTTGGTATATATTTGTGAGGACTAATAAATAGGTGAGTGACCTGTTTAGCGATTGTAGTCCCACACCAGAGAGGTACAATGGATACCGGCTGTCATCTCCATTTTAAACCAAAACTTTTATCAGCAATTCACTACATAGATATTTCCCCAAATGAAGATAGACAATTATTGATGAAAATTTTATTTATTTGTTGCTATTGTTTCACCGAACAGTTATTGTTCTTATAGGTTGAGAGGCATCAACACCTTTTATACCTCACAAGTAGTGACCACGCATTATTTATTTTTTTACATTCAGTATTTAACCTTACGTTGTTTACACGATTAGTCACTAGACAGGCACTTTAACCAACTATGCCACGGCGCCAATGGGTGATAGTTTCTCCGAAGCTGTGCTACTGACCTGTAGAGTACCCCCAAGGACCCGTGTTATCCCCAGTACTTTTCAACGTGTACATGTCTGAAATTGTCGGATCCTGGTAGAAAAATTGTAGGAGCATGAACGCCAAGTTAGCTCTTAGACAGGCTGAAGTAGCCTGTAACCAGACCAGTGAGAGATTTGGGAAACTCAATATCTCTGTAAACGCGGGTAAGACTGACTGCATAATTTTCTCATGCCAAAAGGGAAAAAGTCCGCTGCCTACTACATACACTGTAAGAACGCAGAAAAACTCCCCAGCAAACAGCCTCATATATCAGGGTATTAAAATGTACTGTCACCTCCGTTTTAGTGACCATTTTGTGAGAGTTAAATAATCTTGTTTAAGGATAGTATTTTAAAAAACTTTATTATGAATAACAATCAAAACACTGGTACATATACAAATATTAATGAATTACAGCACTAGGACATTCTTTGGCTAAGGCTAAAGCACAAGTGTTGGTATCATTTGCCCTAGCAGGTAGCAAAGGGTTTGTAGGAGGGGATATAAGACAAAGAAAGGGTAGACCATATGTCTCAACTGAAGTACACATTTCAGCTAACAATTAGTATTATATAACTGAGGAAGTTGAAGCAAACACGCACAAAGTCTTACCGGCTTTCACATTTATTGACTTCCCCCAATCTACCACTGCATCTAAAGCTATATATTTACTAGAGTGTACTCAGCAGAGTAGGTGCACAGCTTTTTTGTTATCTGGCGTATACGACAGCTCGGCGACTCCAACAATTCCAAAACGGTATACTGATGAAAGTGGTCAGACATACTTCATTCGAGCAGCGGAGAAACAGTGAGCTTCACGAGGTTTGTGATCTGCCTACGGTGGATGATTTTATTCATCGTAGACATATCAAATTCTTCGATTCGTTGCAATACATGACAAACCCAGTATTTAGCACGATTACACCCGCTCCGTTCCCCCATCGATGGCAGGAACGCTTTAGTTTTTAAGTTTAGTATGTAAATTTTTATTTTTATTCCCTGTTTGTAAACCGAAGGTGAGCCTAATCACCTAGTCCCATCTTTTGATTATATAATTTTTAGCTTAAAAAAAAATATTTGTTTTGTAATTTATACCCTCCTTACAATGCATATGTTATGCAGAAAAAGGAGCCACCCACAACCAATTTATAATAATGTTTAAAAGAAGATTGAGGGGGGGGGACAAAAAACCATTAATCTACAGAAGAGTGATGAACCCACCCCCCTACATAGCAACAACTTTATATCAACCTTGAGATTGATGCTGTCAAAATAATTCTGATTAATTGTTTCTTCATCACATCCCGCGGTCCCTTCGCTTAAGTTCCAGACAGCTATTTCAGGATTGGACGAACAACCCTCGTCCAGGCCGCTGGCTTTGTTACCGCCGTCTTTGACGCTTAATGAGAGAATGTCCTCAATATTCGCCATAAATATCTGCAACTCTCAGGAGCTTCTTGAACGTCTTCTCCGCTATCAGCAAATGATATGATTGGCTGGGAGGGAAATTTGTGACTTCGCAATCTTAAGCCGCATCAAAACGTGGATGCGCTCACAGGCGTGGTGGGGGGGGGGACGACTTTAGAAATCGAACCATGTTCATTCTGCCACTAATTGTTGGAATCCTACTTAAACCGTCCAATTGCATGGAAGGTTTCTTGCAACGGACGGAGGGAACCCGAACTTCTATAGACTTCCCTGTCTTTAACAAATTGCATGCGTTGTTAATGTATTTCCAGGAATGTCTCTGGTATTGTCAAATTTTGAAATAGATTTCCACATCGATAATAATCTTACCGAATGTAACGAACCGTGACGATCACACTGGAAGTAAATTGTGTTAAGAATTATTCCGGGACAGGCGCGAACGCAGTCCCGACTACCAAAAATTACGCGCCCGAGATACCCACATTTGGGGTATTCGCAGGGGTCAGCCCAACCGAAGTGCAATGGAAGAGCCTCACCCTGGGGGAACCGCCTTGATGATCACGGTAGGCCCCCACGCCAGGTAAGTATGATTATACTTGGAATTTTGACATAGAGAAGGTTTCCGGAAAAACAACACTTCCGAGAACCAAATACTCAATTTAGCTCAGTGCGAGTGTCATTAAATATTCTTCGAACAAGTTGCTGTTGAAAAAAAGAACCATACATTCAAACGTTTTCTCAAAATTTTTGGTTATTAGATTAAACATAATATGCGTCAGCTACCTACGAAAATAAAGGCGAGTTCGTGAGGGAATGGGAGAAGTTCACGAATCCGATACCAGGCAGCGCTACTGCGCGATGCAAAAATTATTCCCAGCTAAGAAGCAATCAATACTGAAATGCAGTCAATTTTTTTTTTTTTTTTTTTTTTGTTCATTTCAACTGAGAGGCTATATGGATTATATTAATTTAAATTGTCCACTTTACAAGATTACAAGATTCTAAGTTAGAAATAGTATACATAAGTGTTAATATAGGTTGTATTATGGTTGGGCAGGTGCTGGGTTATTTTTCAAAATTTTTTCCCTAATTATTTAAAGATTTTAGAAGCCTAAGTAGAAATGATAATTGATTGCAGAAGGTAAAGTTTAGTTTTAACTGTGCCCTATGTTTTATCACACTGTTACTGTCCTTGTTTAACTACTGCATATAGGTTTACAAATAAAATCCTTTCCTATCTATCAGCTCATAATAAGTCCAATATTTTCCTTAATGGGATGATAACAGTCTTTGACCTCAAATTGAGGGGGAGGGACATAATTTATTTTGAAGTGCCTTAGACAAAATTTAATTATGATAATGTTTTATATTATCAGGATATTTTCAAATTTATACTTAAGACTTGATTATTTACTTATCTAAAAAGACTGTCTTTTCTACATTACAACTATATTTAAAATGTCTTACTTACAACTCTTATTTTTATATTGCAGCGATCATATTGCTTCAGTGGGGCCACAAGTCTAAGATTGCCTGACTAATCCCAGAAATGATAAATTGGCCTAGACCCTTAAAGCTCCTTATATTTCTGGGCAAAGTAAGCAAGATTGGATTTGCAGAAGAAATTTAAGTATTTTTAAAAGAGTGGGGGGGTTTCCTCTGGTACAAAGTGATCCTGCCAACAGAGAATGTTCCTACATGGATATAGCATCACATTCAAATTACTAACAAGAGGAAAAATGCTAGTTATATAGTCACTGTAAGTCTTTATAATTTTCTTGTTCATGAACACAGTTTTACAATTGAACCCTTTTTCAAGGCTGCTCAATCTCTATGGAGGTATTATAAAATAAATATATAAATTATAATATAAACTCATAACAGACAATGCAATATAAGCTATTTTATATCAATTAATCCAAAGTATCTCATTGTATATGCTTTACACTTCAGGGATAGCCGAGTTTAAATGTTTTGAAAAGTTTTATTTGAATTAATGATTTCAATTTTCATTAGGTTTATAAATAGTAACGATAAACTTTATTATGAGATCATATCTTCAATGAATAGCAGTGCAATAAAGTAGCTAAATAATTTTAAATAACAACTTTATGAAATAAAAAACACAATTTTTTCACAGTAAGGCTTTAACATCTCTCCAGTTTTTTTTCTTTATTTTTACATATTTCTAAGTTTTACCTAATTCAGGCATCTTCAGGACTGTGCATGATGAAAAATTTGTCATTGTTACATATTTTTCACATTATACTATAATGATTTCAAATCAGCACAAATTCTGTAAAACAATAGATACTAAAAAAAAATCAATGCAGTATTGAGAGTACGATATAATAACACATCTGATGCCTGATGAGGGTTTGATATTAGACTATTGATAACGTGTGTTATCCCGCACTGAAATTTATATATCACAGAAGCCTTTCAACAAATTTCATCATTTTGATGCCAGACTGTGGTCAAAGTTCCCATAAAGCATTAAAAATCGAAAATTCAATACGATAAGATGATCGTTATCATTGATTAATCAGATAGTTCTGTTAATTGGAATTGAAAGGTTGACCAAACAAAATGCCTAACATATTTGGGTAAAAATCGTCCTGCCTCGATTGTTGTTAAACCTAAAAATTCTTCTTTGAAATATATATTAATTCCATCAACCAAATTGGTACTTTTCCAATATATTTGTCAAAATGTTTTATTCTTACAGAAATGTGCTGGTGTAGTAATTATTTATCAATACACCAGTATTAATAATTACAAAATTATAAGGAAAGTTATTCTAAGCAAGTTTCATGAAAGTAAGAGACATGAAATGTTAAGATGTATAAAGTAAAACAAAATTGGAGAGACTTCAAAGCCGCCATCCTGTGAAAAAAGTTTTTTTCACACAGTATTATTTAGATACACAAGTGTCTTATTAGAGTATTAATTTGTTAGAATATTAAATAAATTACTTAATTAGAAAATAGCGCATAACATTTCATTTAGTAAGTGCATAAATTTTAGTCAAAATAAAAAGATAATAGAAATGATAAAAGATTAAATGAAAAATTTGCGTCTATTTTTAGGAAGCAATCATTATAATAAAATATAAATTACAGTTGTATAGTTATATGTGTTTACAAATGTATATCCTACAGTTTAATTCCTGTCTATTCCCAGAACATAAGGACATAAACATATAGTAAATGAAATAAGGTATAGTAAAGGAAATAACATAAAGGTCCATCTGACCTTTACCCCTTCCATAGTAAACTGCAGCTTTCGACCTCTCGTTTCTTGCTTGCTCTCTCTCTCTTAACATCTGCCATGCTTCATCCTTAATTACCTTCAAAACCCTCACCATCCAGGAATATGGTTGCTAGTTTTTGAGTCTAAATTATTTATTTATTTCTACTATTAGGCTTTTTACAGTACATATCCACATTTTTGGCTGGCTGTTTTTTTAAAGGTTTTTTTTTAATTTAATATTGTATCTCACTAAGATTTTTTTTTTTTGTGGTTCTATTTGTATGACATTATGTTTATGAATTTATTACTAATATCGGGGAAGTGACAAATTAATATAGACTAATTAAATTTAACACACAATTCTCCCACCAAAATAAAGAGGAGGCTGGTATAATAAATTTAAAAATAATTTAAGTGGACTTCAATTTGGTTTAAAAAAAAAAAAAATGAATGCACAGAAAATGAAATTAAGAGGTTTGAATGAAGAAAGTTTCAGAAAAATAAATATAATGACAAAAATAAAGCGGTTGTTACACAGTTACAAATTGGTACAAAACAATATAATTTTAAAAAAATATCTACAGAATCATCAAAAAAAATAATTAATAGATAAAATACTATATACACAATCATGCAAGCAAGTCGCTAATAAGCCTGGGAGTACAAAAAATTTTATTATGTAATAAAAAGAAACGAATAAAAAAAACACTACCACTTATTGCCAGGCTTATTAATAGGTGAAACAAAGGCAATGAAAAAAAAATAGTACAACCTGGGGGGTTAGTAGGCAAACAGAGCCGCAATATCGACAGGTAGTTGGGTCGATTGGTGGACTGCTTTGGATGAAAGCAAACGAAGGTTGTAGGTCTAAAAAAAATATGGTCGAAAACTTGATGGTTAAAAAAAGTCCATTAATTGACTAAGCATAAAATAAGTGAAATTTAAAAATAAATTATAGGTTCTAGTATGTAGATTACATTTAAGATTCTTGAGCTGTACTGCAGGGGTTAAAGTAGGGGCTTAGCTGCCTGGAGTCCACAGTATCCCTTTAGAAAAACATGATTATCCTTTGAAAAAAAAACATGCGAATCCTCTTTCTTTGTTTCTATTCACTTTTACTTAATTTTAAATTATATTTTTAAGCAATGTAATTTTAATTTTTTTAATTTAATAAATTTTTATTCTAATTATATAGGGCTGTCTGTAACAACTGAAATGCTTTTAATTTCTTAGTTATGGTTTACACTTTATTTTAATTTATTATTATTCCATATCATGAGGTATTCCTTTTTTTTTGGACCAGAATTGATTTTTAACTATCTGTATTTTATTATTATTTATAGGAAACTTGGTCACAGAATAAGGTGTTTTTTTTCTTCCTATCTATATAGGTATTAAATAATAATACTAAACTAAAATTAATTAATTTAAAATTAACTAAATAATAAATTATTTAGTGCATTATCTGCCATCTAAAATGCAAAAAAATGTAAGGATTTAATGGACAGATGTTAGCAGGGAGATAATTCTACAATGGGTGAAACAAGCAAAAAAAAAACAATTTTTCTGTTTTTTGTTTTTTTTTTCAAAACCCGTTTTATTAAAAAATGATTACAACAGGTGATCAAAATACAATGAACAAGGAGGGTAGATTTACAAATACAATTGTCTTTTTACAGTGAAAATATCCATACAAATAAACAGGACTAGGTGATTGGGCTCACCTTCGGATTACTAAAGTTTCAGTTCTGTTGAAAGGGGTGTAAAGGTTAGAAAGATGTGATTTTGTGCTCTGGGTGTAAACTGAAGATTTTTACTCTAGGACATTGCATATATTGGAAGGTTAGTTCGAGTAAATGATTGAAAAAAATTGATGAACCAAGGAAATATCTTTGGAAAGAGCCATCTTAACTTGACATAGAGGAAGGGGCGAAGCAGCACCATTGAATTGTGAAGACAATTTAATTAAAGATGCAATACATGTCTGTGTCAAATTGTAAACATGCAATAGGTATTGTAACTGACAGGAAAAAAGGATGAGGATAACTAGGAATTAAAGAGGAATAGTTACATAACGTTCTTCACAATGACAAATGAATTTGGTCTGACTCATAAAACAAACACCTTCACTCCAAGGTGCCCACAAATAACCGACCACGGTTAACAATAATCTGTCCTTGACTACAATACAAACACTAAATTTCCATAAGTTGACCATGACCTGTAAGGGACATACCTAATGAGCTGTGCAAACACCAGCAAGGTCTCAACAGACTCACATTTCTGCCAAAATAAAGGGAAAATGTTCGAGACCTGCCCTAGGCGGTGCATTTATCAATAATACCCGGATAAATAATAAGATCCTCAATAATAATAGGAGTGGCGGGAAAATGAGCTACAAATTTATAAATAATTGCTCCCTTAACACTGTATATAGTATAGATGTGAACATGCAGATATATTTCATTTAATACATATTAGCAATAATAGATGTTAAATAATACATTTAACCTCAAAAAAAAAAAATTGGGTAGAACATCCTATGAAGACTTAACAGTTACACACAAACTTTAAACATTAGGTCATTGTGAGAGATGGATTGTGATTGTTAACTTATCTCAAATGTATTTAACTAATACATATAACTTATAGCATTAGGGATAAATACGGTAATCCAAAGAGTACCTCCAGGTAAACATTTAATTTATCGATATTAATTAAAAAATTAATTTTTCAATGTATATGATCACAATGTTTGAATAAACAAATTGAACTTTATCTTCCTTGGGGGCCAAAGTAAATTAATATGGTATTAGTTTATCCCAACAATACATTCAATTCAGTATAAATTCCTCGAGATATCATTACTTGTTAACATTTTAAACTGATTGCAATTGTATACAAATTGTATACTTTGGATACAAGACTTTATAAATATAGTTTATTGAGCCAGATAAGTATTTGTGGGATATAAGTATTTTTGCATGGGGGAAGGATTTTAAAATATATATTTATTTTGTAATGGTTATAAGATTAACCTACTATCAAGGAGATGGGATTATATGTTCATACATCAAGTATACAATTTGAATCAATAATTTATGGTTAACAAGTTATTTCTTATATAAGTAAATAAATTATAAAGAAAAACTCATAGAAACTCAAAAAGAAAATAATTTACAACTTCTAAAGAACCAAATAATACAATGTTTAATATTATCTTTCATCTATGAAGCCGTAAATACTAAATGCATAAAATTTTATTTGATAACATGAATATTTAGTTATAAAGATAAATTTAAATAACTATAGTCATTATTTAATCAATCAAATTCTATTGTATTTAATTATAATTGTTCAGCAAACAAATACAAAAATTAAAAAAACAAAGCAAGACATCTCTATAGGTTATACTTAAATAAAATAAAGAGAGTATTGGAGAAGTAATACTGTACAGTAAGGAATCTGATATTATTAATCATAGTGTAGTGATGGTGCTTTAAGTTTCAAAGTACAATGGCTAAATTTTTATAAGCCAATGTGAATGTCTTTATAGTTACTATTTAGAATCTCGTGTAATTGTGATTGGGTTTTTGATAGTTTAGAATCTCGGGTAATTGTGATTGGGTTTTTGATAGTTAGGAGAACAGGAGTCTAATAGGGGCAATGATGTGATATGATGGGAAGAAGGCGCTATGATATGAAAAATTTTCACAAGTTCATATTGCAGAGAATAAGAATAACCTTAGGATGAATACTATAATAAATATTTATTATTATAGAAAATTTAATTATGAAGTTACTCAGGGTTCTTATCATAGCAATAATCATATTAATTTCAAAAGGCAGCCCCATAGCTGAGGATTATTGAGGTAGGCTAAGTCTAAATTTAATAATTTTGTATAAAGTTCTTTATTCTGAAGTTTTCACACTAATATTATTCTTTTATCAATCATGTTTGGTTGTATTTTATTAATTATTTAAAAATCAAATGCGAAGATTAAGAAACCAAAAATAGAGATGCTTATAGATTATGATTCACAAAAAGGAAGAGATTATTTAAGGATTGATATTATTAAGTAAAGAAACTAATATTAGTATTCAAGGAGTAATGATGCTCTTAGTTTTAAAGTGCTATGGATATATTTATATAAGCCAATGGGTATGTCATTTGAGTTAGTATTCAGTAGATCATATATTTTAAATTTATAATTTAAGTCTATATTCTGTAATCGCGTTTTATAGGTATTAAAAATAAAATTAATTTGCTGTTTGATCATGTTTGGATCCTGGCTAAACCTGTTGATTTAACGCTACACTTATGTGTTTAATTTGCGAGATGCAGTTCAATTTTAGATTATTGATATTATTTGGATAGGTTTGGACTAAGTCTATTGTAGCAGAACATGGGAAATCTATTTGATCTCATTATCAATTACTTAGGCGGCCACAATAGTGCAGATGTAAGTATGAATGAAATGTCATGCTATCTGTCGAAGTTATCAGTCCATCATGTCATTCGGTGTATTTGTCATGTGCTATAGAAATTAATTTATGATTTTTCTCAAATTCAGAAATGTTAAAACCATAACTGAGCTCGATAAATCAAAATAGATTTAGCAATGCCACACATAAGTTTATTTGCAGCATCCTAGTTCTGACTTATTAACTTCTTTTGAAATTTTGAAGACAATTTAAATTGGTAAATAAGCCAATTTTGATATGGAACAAATTGTTGCTTAACTTTTCTCTGAGAAGTTAAATATTATGCCATGTTATGAGAACTTTTTTTATTAGTTTTACCTTTTTACCAGAATATATGAGTTTATTTCTCTTACGGATTTATTAATCCTTCCTTTCCTGAATTTAAAGATTTTTTATTTCATTTAATTAACTAATTTCTCATACATATTGCTTGAAAACACTAAATACAATGAAATTAGTGATTGGGGGACTGATAATGTCAAACAAAGATTAGGAGATTAAAATGTATTTTCTCAAGTAAGCATTACACAAACACTTACATAAATGTGGACAGAGGTGATGCCATGTTGGAAGAGTCGACTATAATTACATAAGTATATTTTGTAATAGTCGTTATACAATACATACAGAATATGTAAATAATAAATTTCTCAGAATAATAATTAATTTGCCTTGGCATATTACCATCTCCCAACTACATGATAACCAAATATCTACCTTATGTATAATATTTTAAAAACTGGGCCCCGAAGTTTATTCATAGTTTATAGCTTAACTTAACTTTAAACTAACTTTTATAGATAACATAGCCATTATACCTTTAAGGAACACTGAAAATTATAATATTTTAATTTTTTGTTCCTGTTTCTACTTATAAATTATTAATTGTTATAGCTTTATATTTAAAATATTAATTGTAATTATAGTTTTAGTTTAGAGGTACTCTGCTGTCAGGAAACATAGAATAGAGAAAATTATTTGAAAAAATAAATTGAAGTAAAATTTTAATTATTATAGTTTTGTAAGTCATAAGTGGTGGTTAGATGGAACACATCCTTCCTTCTTGTGGTGATAAAACAAGAAAACGCTCAACTGAAGCAATTTTACCAATAGCTTAGGATAATATTTGTAAAAATAAATGAACATATTGATTTTTATTAAAAACTTCGCTTTTCATAAAAATTAAATGAATACAATTTTGGATGTGTTTATTATGACTACTACATAGTTATAGGATTACACAGACATTGTGTGAATTCAGCAAAATACTTCTTAAAAATTCTAATTAATTTATGAAATAGACTATGTTGCAAAGTATTGTCAATAGAATGCAGAGCGGACTGTAGCGCTACCTGGAAGGGACACAAGTAGAAGTTCCACTCAGTCCTCTCACTTAAAAATGTAAATACTCTTAAGAATTTTTGTTTATTTTTAAAATGGATTACGGGAGAGGTTGGTATCTTCGATTTCTGACGAACCGCTAAAAATTAAGAAAATACACCGAAAAATAATTATTTTAAAGGCAAAATGTGCTTAGCTTCTCGCAGTTGCGGTTAGTCGCTTTTGTATGACTTGCGGAACTTGACACAGATTCTCATACTTACTTGGCGTCGGGGACACCGTGATCACCAAGGCGGTTCCCCCTGGGCGAGGCTCTTCCATTGCACTTCGGTCGGGCTGACCCCTGCGAATACCCCAAATGTGGGTATCTCGGGCGCGTAATTTTTGATAGTTGGGACTGCGTTCGCGCTGTCCTGTTTAAATAAACTCTCACCCACTCAATCAAGCACGGGTAGCACACTAATCATGATGTTAGAATTAATAGCTCTTGATCAAATATGTGTGTGCGGAAGTAGTATTTTTACTGCCAACCCCCCCCCCCTCTGTAGAAGTTTAGTTAATTATTATTAAATGAATAACATATTTATTATTCTAATTATATCATAGAAGAAGCTACTCGCAAGTTTGGTGACTATAGATGAGGTCGGGGAACAAATGAATAAAGGTAATAATTACTTGGAAGAGACACTTCTTTCACTTCCGGTGAGACTAAATACGATCGGACTTTACTAGTAAAGAAGTATGGCGATTGATAGCCGTAGAAACTATATTTTGTTACAATGTATGTAATATGTAAGGGGTTACTGAAAAAAAAAAGATAATACTAAAACTACAGAGAGGCCTGGGCACCAATGTATTTGTCGAGATATTAATAGTGGGTTTTGGCTAATTCAGTCGAATGGTGGGAGGGGGGAGCCCACTTAAGGGGGCGTGTTACTTGAGATAGGAATAATACAATCGAGTTACATTACTTAATCGAATAATTTTCCTGGTTTGTGTTAATTAAAATCATTTTATTTTCAAAAAACAGTCCCATCTATTCAATTAAACTAAATACATAATTTTTACGGATTCTTATTTTTGTACACCATATTTTAACGAGTCGCTTATTTTTTTAAAAGTAAACGATTTTAATCTATAAAACCAAAATTAATCGATTAAATTATTGGCAACTGAAGGCGTGTATTAGCAATCTCGGGAGATTGTAACTATGATTAGTTTGTTTATTTATTATTATAGTATTATTATTTAGTGCTTTTGCTCTCTCTTTCTTTGTCAACAGTTAACAATGCTTATTAACTAACCTATCTTGGAAGATTATCACACTAGATTTTTATGAAAAATCGACAGTTTGGTAGTGTAGTGTCTATACTAACGACTTCGTCTCTAAGTAATTCTATTCGCTAATGGTACGCACTAATCAATCCGACCAGAAATGCTCACATGCTGTTAATTACTTAGACCGTAATTTTAAATGTAAGCATTTAATAGATTTCATGTGAGGTATAAGTTAAGACTTATATCTCCATGAATTCTATTAGAGCAAAATGCAATACTGCCATTCTCATTGCACAAACCATCTTTTAAACTGGCAATAAAATATTATTAATTAAAGTTTATATTAGTAGTAGCTATTTTAGTTGAAGGTTTTTTTTACTGCATATTTTATTATTTATTACATTTTTTGCACCAAGATAACAAAATATAATCACAATACACACAGTATAAAATGATTAAAATTTTTATCAAAGCACAAAAGAAATCGATAAAATTGTATCTCTATGCGGTCAATGCATACCTTACAATTTTACATTTTTTTTTTTTTTCAAAACCTCAAATACAATCAATGTACAAAAGAAAAATAACAAAATAATAATCGACTTACAAATTTCTCCTCTTCCTGAATTTAAATGCATTTGGAGGAGTGCATAATACAATAAATTTTTTGACGTTGTTAATAGTCTTATATTCACACTAGGTGATGAGGCTCACCTTCTATTTATTTTACATTTTAGGAGAGGACCTCTAAGATATAATATAGTAAACAAAGAATGTCCTCATACAGCTTTTGCAGCCAACGATGGAGTTGTGAATAGGAATTATTCCGGGACAGGCGCGAACGCAGTCCCGACTACCAAAAATTACGCGCCCGAGATACCCACATTTGGGGTATTCGCAGGGGTCAGCCCAACCGAAGTGCAATGGAAGAGCCTCACCCTGGGGGAACCGCCTTGATGATCACGGTAGGCCCCCACGCCAGGTAAGTATGCTATCACATTTTATTTGAGAGGGAATGGTAAGATCATGAACAAAACCATTTGCGAGAACCAACGGTGAAAAATCAACCATGGAGTCACATACAGTAATTTCCAACATGGTCGCATAGCTGTACGAAAATAAGATGCGCATTAGAGAAACAATATGTTACAAACATTTGCGCAGGTAAGTTGAAAAAATAACCAACGAAGAAGGAAAGGAAATTAGGAATGTGGTCTTCCTGTTTGACTTTCAGTGGTGCCGCCAGGTTGCGCTAGTTTGGTTAGAATTTGTTGCATCATTATCTCCAAAAAAAACAAAAACAACAGCAATCATTTATTTATTTATGGACAATCAATTACAAAGATACATAGTAATATAAAATAATAATTTATTTTATTTATATTAAGTACCAATGATCTGGTACTTAATAATGATAACACCTACATAGAATACATTTTTATACTGAGTTTTGAACTTTATTGCATGAATCCAATTTTACAACAATATATGGTAGTACGTAGTAATATAAGCATAGTAATTAATTTGTATTTACAACAATAACCAGTAAGCTGATACTTGTGCCAGTAATAATGACAATGCCTGCATATAGTCCATTACTATTCTTAGCGAGTTCTGTTGTTGTTCATCTCTATTGCAAGCTACTAACTCCACAGTATATAGTAGTAGTAGGATTCATATAACAAACTTGTAGTATGGTTGTAAATAGGGCATTTGCACTGCATCTTTCTCTGCCATCACAGTACAGTCGCATTGTTTCTCACTAAGACTTTGTTAATGTGATGTTTGCTTTCAAGATTTTAATAAAATTTCCACATTTAATCTAATTTAGCAAGTCTGTGGCACAAATGATTATACACTAGTATGAAAAATATTTTTGTAGAATAGGCTGAATACTGAGGCAATCAATAAAACTTATAATAGCTAAATAATCAGAAAACCAGTATTTGTATTTACATTGGATAGATTAATACCGATTCGAAGCCTACTTCACCACTAAAAGTTTTAGCATTTGTCCATCTATTCCTTTAAAGTTTTGTCAATTATACAAACTAAATAAGACTTTTTTTTTTTTAACAACAACATAAATGTAAGGCATGTTTCAGAATAAGCAAATAGATCTGTTTTTCCTTGTTTCATTCCAACCTAACAGTCTGGTTGGTGTAATCTTTGATAAGAGATTGTACTTATCTTTTTGAAACATGCAAATAAAGAACTTAATCTGGCTTTCCAAGAAGGAATTATTTATATGATTAATAAATTGTGTATTCTTTGTAAGCAATTTCATTATAAATTACAATAAATTTTACATAAATTTATAGAGAATATAGATCTGAGGTATCACAGTGATAGATAATACTTCAATACTTAAGACTAGATTTAACAATAATTTATTCAAGTAGCTAATTGTTTTCCTCAGGAGCCCCTGTCCAAATCCATTTCCATAAAATAAAATAAATCTTTAAGTACATTTACACAGACAATAAAACTTGCGTATTACCAAAAATATTTGTCAGCATCAATGATTATGGCAGTAAGGCATTTTTTTAGATATCTTGACAAGTAATATTGCATAAAATGTTTTCAAAATTAACTGTTAAGACTGGAACATTCATTTATTTGATAATGGAAGGAAACGAGCTGGTCAACGTGTGCATGGTGATCATTTCAAAAATGACAATTAAACATTGTGTATGCTACTTTTCATAAGCAGAAACAATGGATGCAATAATAAAATAACATAATATTAACAAGATAATAACATAAACAAGATTTGGTGTTGGGCCTTTTAGTGCTTGACTATCTTTTTAATACAATCGAGCCTAGAATTGTTAAATATATGATCTGCGCGAATATCTATGAGCCTAACAATCACACTCATATTTTTACCAACTGGTGATTTTTAGTGGAGTTTGATGTTTCTCTTCAGAGTGCACTTCTCAGCAATACGAGTATGCCTCATAGTACCACAATTATGCACTGCATAGAATTATATGGCCAAAGGTAGTAATCAACACAAGTCAAAGAACGTTCAAATCTAGTTTTATTGAACTAATATTGCTCACTGTTATTTGAAATCTGCGACAATTTAATGAATGGAATGTTTATGTTGATTCAAGCTCATCCATCATGGGGTGCTGCATATAAGTTGAGCTCGGTGAAGTAGATTTGATGTGTGCACAGATGAACCCTGTTGACGAGCAGACATAATATTGGCATTGACAATTTTAA
Source organism: Acanthosoma haemorrhoidale (assembly GCA_930367205.1). NCBI lineage: Eukaryota > Metazoa > Arthropoda > Insecta > Hemiptera > Acanthosomatidae > Acanthosoma > Acanthosoma haemorrhoidale. Next base: position 55,888,410 of record OV884014.1, read on the forward strand.
TCATACATTATAACTATTTGTTACGCCTTTTTCTCTATTTTTATCAATTATTTCCCCCAGGTACTATCATCACCTATATGGAAGACTATCGCAAATAATTTACAAGGTAGATGTAATTTACCAAGCTGTGTTGGTGCTATTGATGATAAGCACATAGCAATCGCTGTTTGTCTGCTGAATAATGAAAGTTAATACTTCGATTATAAACATTTTATCAGCATAGCACTATTTGGAGCTGTAAATGCAAATTACAAGTTCATGTGGGCTGTCAAGAAAAGATATCAGGTAAAGAAGAAACACGCCGCTTAAGGCAAACCCCAATTGGACCATGTGCTACTTTTATCTCAACATGAGCCTCTTCCTAAGAGAGAAATGCATGTAATGTATTTCTTGCTGAAGAGGCATTTTCACTGACAGGAAATATTCGTAATCCATTTACAGAGTAGGTTCACCTAAACGAGTTAGCAAATACGGAATATTCAGACCAGGAAGAGAAATGGAAAATACTTAAGATTTATTGGTGATAGTTTTTAGAATTTTAAATAAAACTATTAATCTAAAAGTGGAAAATACTAAAAAAGTTGCTTCTATATACTTGCACAATCTTTAGCGTAGAACTCCAACAGTTCATTCACTTCACTTCCTCCTGAAAGTTTGAAGTGAAGTGACTGACTCTGGGAAAATGTTACCATGTCCTTGAAAAAATACTAGTTCAGATCTAGATAGTCTACAAAATATTATACAAGAGCAAAAGAAGTTCAAGGTGAATTATGAATGCTCAAGGTTGTTTAGCTTGGCAAATTAAATTAAATTAACCAATATAGATTAAAATCGCATTATTGACCACATTTTTATATTTAGGTACACGTAAAGTATCTAACAAGTTATTTTTTGTTTCAATTAACCAATAAATTTTCACTGATACGAAATAAAACTTTTCACTTACATCTCCTGACATGTTTTTGTTTTCGACTGAAGCTACTGGAATGTCTCAAGATCATCGTAGGCAAACCATTTAGCAAATCTTCTTACCACCACCAACAACAATCTCAGTTTTCTTCAAAATTTTGTTTGATTCATTATTTGCATAGTCCACGTATACACTTTTTGTATACCTCATCGGTTGTGATGGCATGCTCATTGGCAACAACTTGCCAGCTGTCTTTTTTTTCTGACAGTTATCTTTGTACAAGCTAGATACCTCACCCTATAAATCAGGTCATACATTTATATAATTAATGAAATATAATGTTGTTTTCTTTAGTCCATTAACCCATCATTCTAGAGTATAACATATACAACTATTTTTTTTAAATGGAAATAATACTATTTCTGATGGTGAGCCACCTGCAGGGCGCATTATGTATACTCACAGTGATATCTTTTATTGTCCTGAGCTTTCAACAATAAATTGTCATTCTCAGAGGAGCTGAGGAGCGTGAACATTAGGACCAAAATAACATTTATAATGTGGTAAGGCAAAAATATGATATTTACAAAATCCTTTAGCGGCCGAGTGTATAAAACCTTACTTTGGTAAGTCTTTAAAGTAGTGGTAGGACGTTCCCTCCTCAAATTTATGTTTAGGAAATATGTGGTCCTGAGATACACCTATCAAAAATACACAGGTGGTCTGAAAAGTTTCCGACCTCAACATGAAGATGATAATAAAATAAATAAAAGCTAGTAAAATAAAAGCTTTGTTAGGTCGGAAACTTTTCAGATCACCCTTGTAGTTGTCAGCTTATTCTGCAGTATAAGGTCAAAATGCACGCTATAAGGTTTTCTTTTATTAGGCTAGAGTAAGCAGTCGGAAATAGATAACCAACAACTAGCTTTAATCGCGAAATAAATGATTATTGATCCCCTAGTATCATAATATTTAAGGACACTGACATCCATCACAAATTAAGTTTTTTGTTTGTTTTTTTTGTAATCAATTTGTAATTACTTTTTATTTATTTTTTTTAATGTCCCTCAATTTTAATGGAAAAATGTATCCATGGACTTTGTACTTAGAAATGAGTGGATGAGGATCGTTGAGTAAGCTAAGAAAGGCCCACAGTATCTTCAGAATAACAGTACAGCATGTACTCCAAATACTGAGCATTGGCCAAAGGTTTTTAAGACCAAGTGGACAACCTCTCTGCAGTCTGTTTAACTTATTGAGAGCAGGCATAATATATGGCACATGCTGGATCATATCTGCTAGGGCTACTTTATACCAGGAAATGCTATCAGGCTTGGGCTATATGGTGGATTAATGCTAATACTCTCTCATCTATGGAATCTCCCTTTTTGTCTTTAACGCATTTTTTCTTGGTCACCTTTTTAATGCTCAGTACGACTCAAAGTTCCCTGCTGATGAGTAACTTTGAACACAAAACACTAGGAATTTTTTTAGCCATTTAAATTGTATGAATATATTGAAATAAATATGATGAAGTTATTAAAGAGAATGATAAGATCAAAGCCAATTAAATTATTTAATTACTTAATTCTACAAGTTATTTGGTATCGCCTTTGTTATTGAATATCATTGCGAAAAAAAATGTCGATAGTTATGTGACGGACATATCCCTATTTTGTCATGAAGCTTTCTCAGATTAGGGCTTTTATGAAGTATATGAATTGATGAAGTTTTCACCATGTACAAAGTGTTAATCAGATCTACCCAACAACCACAAAAATAGAGAAACTCCTGAGCTCTGGGATGTGTTGAAAGGAATTTTTTGACAGTTCGATAAAGGTGATAAGTGGCTATATTGGACAGCCTGGAGAACCAGTGCAAGTAACTAATTAATGTTAAATTTATATTTAAAAAAAAAAAAGACTGCAATGCCTTGTACAAATGAACCACTAACGATGTACAACATGGTGGAAGAAAGGGGGGATGAGGACTACCTTGACTATTCCAGTTGGATGACACGGAGTCAGGAGATAGTGGGGCCAACAGCGGAAAGAGGCTCAGCCATTTGAATAGCTGGAGATTAGCTTTGTGGACAAATTGGAAATAACCGAACAGTTAATGAATAAAAGAACTTTATCAAGATACCCATCAGTGCCAGGTAAAAGGCAAGGTATGGGATTTAACTGCCTTTCAAAAACCCAAAGGTTTAAATCATATGGGTTCAGTTGCTGCTTCAAGATACTTACAGGACATGAACCCCTTTAGAAACAGTGCTTAGAATAGGAGTCATGAATGACACTTCTTGTTTATTATACCAATTACAAAAAAATTTATAGTATCTACCCACATATCCTTGAGGACTTAAAATGTATTACTGCTTGTGCATTCTCTAAAAAAACAAATAATATTTAGCAAGGTACTTCCTGCTTCATGGGTAGGCTGAAGCAAAATAGTTTCTTTGAATAAGCCGATTTATATAATTAAAAACATCATACTTGACTCCAAACACTTAAATTAATAATCTACACTGAAAACACTTAGGGCACATATCACAAATAATACATGGAGTAACAGGCAAGCGCAACTGCTTTATATGTCTCAAAACCCTATGAAACACTTAATTATAATTCACTTTCGCAAATTTAACAGGCCTAAATTGGAGTATAAATCTGTGTGAAAAAATCCAGGACACTTATTGTTAAATAATTTCAATACGACTGTAATAAGAATAAAAATGATAAAATTAACATTGTCATATTTAACTAGAGAAATGTATCACCACTTATAATGTGCAAAGAAGTTATGACATGTAAAGATCTAAAATCAGCAGACAGAAAAATGCAACACATACCATAAATAAAAAATTTAAGCACACTTAAAATAGTTCTACCTGAGCTTATTATTCAAATTTATTACAGAATAACTGATGAGATTTTGAATGCAGCACATAACTACATAGCCTTCTTCAAAAGGACTGACACTCATCGGGGCAATTCTAGGAAATGTTATCTTCTTCAAAAAAATAATTATTTTCAAATCAATTCTAAAAACTTAAATAATATCCCCACAAAAAATATCACATATTTTAAATTGCGTTAGAAAAATTTTTTTAGATTCATTTTTTTTTTTTGTAGGTGGGTAGTTTACTCCGTATCTTACATTGAGTAGTAAGCTATTTCATAAAGAGAGTTTGTAAAGATGTTTTACTATTATTATAATTGGATTTCAAACTAAATGTAGTTTCTATTATTGAAAATCATGTTAAAAATTGGTTTTAACATTTACAAACATAAATATTGGTACATAACTTTAGCCCCCGGGCAACCAGCCTAAAGTCATAAGCACCCTCCTAACCTATCAGCTGTAGGGTCCGTGATAATGGGAAAGTGTCAAAACACTATTAGTATATGACTTACTAGACTTCCGCGTTCTTATGTATAGTCTAAACTTATGTTATTTTTTATCCTTCGTTCTTTCTTCGGCTTGAAGGTTCCAATTTAGATGGTTACTTGCCCACTACATATTTTGAATGGTTCTTCCTCAATGTGTGACCCTCCAATTTACATTAGTATCCTCACTTAAAATTTACTTTATTACAACTTAGAGGTCATTCACACTATTTCGTCTATACCAATGTTGAACCATTCGTTTCTGTTTTCTTTTTCTTTTTTTAGTAACACATTATTAAACACGGTTTAAAAAAGTTACAGTCTATCCTATAGAGTGCGGTAGCCACGCAAGGATTGTTGAATAGGTAAACTTGGCATATTCTCTGCCACAGAAACATCCTTGGATTGGACCTCCTTGTGCTTGTCAATTGTATTTCAAACTATGTTATTTCTAATACCGCTACTTTTAACACAGTTGATGTTATTTCTATCGATAGTGCTATTTAAAACTGATATATTGCCAATGCCGCAATTATTTATCAATAGCCACACAGTTCTTTTTTATTGTGGTTCGTAGCCCAAACTAGAGCAAGGTACCGTATCATTGATATATACAATAACTATTACAGCGTCGTCATTATAAGCAAATAATTATAGTTGATAAAACAAATCTTTAAAGCTCAATTATATTGGGCAAGTTTACGATCTACTCGCGGGCAATTTCATTAGATTAGTAAACTCACCCAATGATATCAAGCCGACTAACTAGATAGTGGATGTAAAGTTAAAGCCTGCGCTAATTCTTGCTGGGAGACAATAGCTACTTACTTAGAAATCTAGTTGTGTGTAACGTAGTTATCGAGAGTTATATAATCCTAAGAATATTATAATGCTAAAAGTAGAAGCAAGTCCCTTCTAGTGTATACCTGCCTCGTGACTTCATGGAAGTCACTGATGTTTCCTGTTATTTTTTAAGTAAGCGACCGCATCCCTCTAGGACCTCCCTCCCACTTTCCAGAACTACCCTCAGCTTTAGCCCCAGACATTTGTTCCCACACATTCCACCCAGTATGTAGTAACGTAACTCGTAATATTTGTATATACCAGGGTTTTGCTTGTACTTCATAATAAAGCTTTTCTTTCTTTTCTTTTAAAAGACTCTCCTCTACAAAGATTATTTAACTGAGTATTCGGTGGTTCCTGATTCTCAAACAATCAATCCTGGTGATACAATCTCTAGCTACTGAGCGAGTTTAAAAGTGTAATCACTACCACGGCACTAGCTGACTCGTCTTCTACTTTCTTCGCTGGCTTGTAGATATTTAACTTGCCCAATGTAAGAGGCTTGGGATGGAAAAACATGATTATGCCCCTGATCCATCCTCAGAAAGCAATTTCTAGAAATCTTTTATAGTTTCAATTGTCAAGACTGGCAGGAGGTTTCACTTCCTCTAACAACTACATCTTTTAGAGATGGGCAAAGCCGTTCTTTGTAGGAAACCAGTTCTTTATATTAAAAAAGTTCAAATAAACTACGCAGTTTATTTATATTTCTTAAACGTATAACGCTTTCATAACTAGAATACTACACAGAATGGAATTACAATTTATATAATGTAAAACTTTGATTGTTTACTGACGTCTAACTATCAGTTGTCAGTACAACAACAATCGAACTTAGATTTGGTTTAAATTTTACTTTTAGTGCCAAATCTGAAATCTGAATATAGTGGTGGTAAGTTTTTGAAAAGTTCTTTCGTCTGGGGCTAGGGCAAGGGAGCTTCAGGAATGGAGACGATATTTTTTTAAAATTTTGGATCGTCTACCAAAAGGATGTTTTTTTTTTTGCATATAATCTTTGGTTGGAAAAAGGCTTAATAACATCTACGAATCGATGGAATAAAGATTGTGAAGTAGACGCAAGATCATGCTTAGGCCTTTCACAAACTAGAGAACCCGAATGGTTATGTCGTTGATGCTGGAACCGGAGGTGAACGAGACCGCGACGTCGATGAAAATTCAGCCGTTGAAGGAGTATGTGAACTACCCACTAATGGGATGGTCTTGTACTTCCCATTGGAAGTGCAGGATGTTTGTTTCTTAAACGCCTCCTTAAATTTCCAAAGGACCTCCAGCTACACTTATAAGAAAACAGTGGTATTTGCATTCTGCCTTGTTTGCATTGAAACGGTACCAAATACCACTAGTCTGTCTCAAAGATATTATCTGCGAATGGAGATTTGATTTATTATTTTAATCAACCTTAAGATTCTTATATAAATATTTAAATAGGTCCACAATAAACGAAAACTGATTAAACAATTTTAAAAAAATAACTAACGCAATAAAAATAATGTTTCCCTGGAAAACGAGAAAATGGTTAGGTACACAGGAGTTGAAAAATGATAGAAGGAACTGTAGAATTTTACAGGTCAGGACTCCGAAAGGAACTAATGTGAACTAATTTTGAAGTCAACTGGAACTGCAGAGCTAACGGGTCAGAATGACCTTCGGAACGATGCCCGAAAAGGAACTAGAAGTAGTTTACTAAAACAAAGTTAGGTTAGTTCATTATGTTAACGTGAATAGTTCATTTGAACTAGTTCGTTCACGAACCTCAAAGCCCTAACTTCTTTGTTTCAAATACATAACCTTATGTTATCAAAGAATGATTCATTATAATATGATTGTAAATAATCGTTTTATTTAGTTGATATGCGTTTTTTTATGTTCATTATAAGCTTACGTAAAGCTTGAATGAATCAAGGCATTGTTATTAATGTATTATTGTTCTCTTCTCTTTTATCTATTTTTAACCTTGGAGTTTTTATTTATCATTCCGCGTTCTACACCAAATTAAGCTCATTTAAAAATCTGATATTTGAATAGTGTTCTAATGGCGTTCTGTGGTGAAAAGCTTATGTTATATGATGAGGCTTGCTTGCATGTAAATAATAATGGTCTAGGTCTACTTAAACTTTTTATTCAGTCATCAGAATGTTACCAAGTAATAAAACACTCATTTGACATTTTTGATTTTTAATAATAATTTCTAGCTACATGTAATCTCATTGTTTTTATCATTTTAGTTTAAAAATATATATATATATATATATTGACAATGCCGGGAATCATTTCCTTGTCATTATCTCTTCTTTTGCTAAGGATGAATTTTTGGTTTAGAGTCTTTACTTCAAAAAAAATTTTTTTTAATTCTGTACCATTTTTTTCAGTGCGATGATGTCCCAATACATCACCTAAAAAGGCCTGTTGTAGTTTCAACAACATATTCTACCATCCTTCATTTCATTAGAGATAATGGTGAATTACCCTACAATAAGTATGTGTGAATCTAAAATATTTCCTAATAGAAGTTTTAATTTGTTAATTAAAGTTTTATATTATTTTAAATGTATTTCAGGACCGAATTTCATTTTGGGCAACATGGGCATTATAACGTTTCAGTTACTGATAATATTGACATTATTACAGATATAGCTCCAGACGACGCTTACGCTCGTGAGTATACTGCATAAATATTCTAACCATTTGACAGTTTAATTATTACTAGGGCCTAAGAGTAGTAATTAAAAACCAACTGTAATTATAAGTGTTAAGAACCAAAATATTGTTTACTTTGACACTAAAATATTCTATTTTTTTTAGCATTGAAAATTGAAATCATTGTTCTTTTAATTATTACTTTACTGTGGAGTATTAATGCATTTGCATCTTATGTTTCATCGAGCTTTAGTAGGTATATTGATATTAGAGGTCTCTTCCATACAGGCTTTTCTCGTGAGTTACAAAATGTAATTAAATTTGTATTTTTATTATTCTTGTTTAAAATTATAACTCTATAAATTGATATTGTAAAGGTCTGTCCTTAGGATTTTGGATCCCCTTCAGAAAATTCAAGTGAGCCATCTGGCTTAATATCTACATCTACAGAAACGTCGAGGAGCAGCCTGCATAGTAGTAGAAGCACCAGGGTTCAAAGCTTAGATACGTTTAGAGGGTAAAATCTCTCTAATATCAAGTATTAGATGTACATTTATTAAGAACGTATTTGGTTTTCTCATTATATTTTTGTTGATTAATTTAAACTTATTGTTTTAATTAACCATGAATTAATTTGTGGAATATGAAAATGTTTGCTCACGAGGAGGTTGACTAATTATTGAAAATAATGAATTAAAGAGTGGAGTAGAATATCGAATATTTTTTTATTAAAAAAAAAAAAAGGAAAGTTCGTCATTATAAGGAAACCTCTTGACTCTAAAATTAAAAATTTTACAGGGCTCTCGAGCATTTATTTTACGCCATCCATTTTAGTGTTACTGAAATACTGAAAAATTTGTCTCCCCAGTAAAATTTTTTATTTTGGGGTTGAGAAGTTTTCTAATGATGATGACATATAGTTTCAGACAATGTAGTACTGCTTCAACTTCAGGTTTCTTGATTTCCTAGGTTACAGGATCAAAATATAAAATAGTTATAAATATCTCGTAAACATCTACTTTATTATTATTCTATTGTGAAGATCAGTAAGATTGAGACAATCCTTAATTAACAAACACTATCTTGATTTAAGGATACACATTTTGCCACAATTATTGATTACTGTATTATATATATTTTAGGTTGACAATAGTTTTGATGCTTTTTGTTAATTATGGAGGAGGAAAATATAAATTTTTTCAGCACTCGCCGTGGAATGGTTTGACGATTGCTGATGTGGTCTTTCCATGGTAACTTTGTTTTTATCTGAATATATAAATATTTAATTGCTATAATATAATGGTTGTTCATTCATTTATTTTAGGTTCGGTTTTATCATGGGCATGAGCTTACTCCTTTCCATTTCTGCTCTTTATCGGAATACGAATTCAAGATGTACTGTACTATTGAAAGTTTTTCTACGAAGTTTAGTTATAATTTTTCTCGGCATCATGTTAAATTCTATGAACCATAATAATATTTACCAAGTGAGATTACCAGGAGTGTTACAAAGACTTGGTTTGGCCTATTTTATTGTTGGCTTTATAGAAACCTGTTTTCTTCGTATTCACATGGCAGATATGGTACGTTTCATTATTTGACTTCTAAAATTAAGGTAAAAGGGCAGTTATTTAAATGTGCAGCGCCATACAATGAATTAAACTATACCATACTGTTAAACCTAACTATTATTTAAAAAAAAAAAATCTATTGTCAATCTCATTTTAATTAATTTGTTACGATTGACTGCTGTAGTAGTCTATCCCTGCCTTTTATCCTTTTCGCTATGGTAGAATGGCTAATAAATTGGGATTATAATTTATTTCTTATAAAACATAATCAATGGGGTTTTATTTAATTATTTAGTAATATAAAAATATACATTTTTTTTTATAATTTTGAGTCGGGATCAAATTAAAGAGTCTGAATGTCTTGATCAATAATATTTATTATTTTCGTGGACTTTTGTCATTAAAACTGCCTTATTGTAATAATTTAAATGACAGCTTTAATGACTATTTATAATTATAGTCCACTAAAGTCTTCTAACATAATACATATTATTAATAAGAACACCAAGACCTATGATTTGATATTTGGTAATAATCATAGAAACAATTTTTTTATAACTAATTAATTTTAACCCTTAACTAATTTTTAAGGATTTAAAAATATTTTTCTTGTCGTTGGGTAATCAAATAGATCCTTCATACATTATTTTATGTTTATAGGTTAAACATGGGACACACGTCAGACGCACTACACAATCATCACACATCACAATCAGACAGACTCACGTGTTAAAAAACATACCCTTAAAAAAGGTTGATGCTTCAAAAAATAATTGGATTATAAAAATCTTAGTCCTTTCATTAATCAAAAATAAATTAATGAAGATCTTCAAATAAATATTTATATGAATTATTTCTGCTGTTAGAAATAATTATAAAAAATAAAAGGAATATTACTAATTCCAAATAAATTAAAAATAAAGAGACTAGAAAAATTTTTATTAAATAATAGAAATAGGAAACAACTTCCAAATTAATAAAATGTAGCCACATTTAAGAAGCTATGTGAGTTTTTAGTGTAAATGATAAAAAAAAATAAGTACTCATATTAGATTAGACTGTCAGAACTAAACTGTGTCCATAATTCAAGATACCGCTGGGCTAAAGCTAATATCTGCCGTATATTGATGTTCGGCACAAATTGACTAAACTGCCTAGCTCTTGTTATATAGCAATCGAGGCTTACATAAAATTGAATATATCCTTCCAAATTAAGCTTTTGCCTCGTATACCTGAATTGGAATTATCTGTTGGCGGTATCAAGCTAGTTTATGCTCATTTTTCTGCACAGCACTAGGTCCTTTCAACCCTAGATCAATATTTTGATTTAAAATAACTTTATGATATTACAATTTATATTTACTATCTAGTACAGTTTTGATCATAGCCATTGCAACAATATTTTAATCTGCAGAAAATTAAATCAAATCAATCTTTTATGAAAAGAGAAGTTGTGAGGTCACCACTAGTAATCGCCTTACTATTCGTATTTAAAAATTACCTTTGAATTTTTAGGTTGGGAGAGCAGGAGTAACACAAGTGTACGGATTCTTTCAGTGGCTCACATCACTTTTACTAGTAGCAGCTCACTGCTGTTTAACGTTCCTTTTTCAAGTCCCAGGATGTCCGACTGGCTATATAGGACCCGGAGGCCTACATCAGCACAAGTCTGCAGAGAACTGCACCGGTGGAGCCGCTGGCTATATAGACCGTACCCTTTTTACGGAATGTCACCTGTACGCTAGATCAACTTCAAAGGAAATTTATCACAACAACGTTCCATTCGACCCTGAAGGTATTTTCAAAGGGATATGAGTTCAAAGAGAGCCGTATGAATTTGTTGGGATATCAGCTTAGGTTTATGAAAGAGGGATGTAACATTTTCATTAAGTTTATAATCGACATTGTTTCAACATCTTTGTCCAATGCAAACTCCTTACCAAACAATAAAATAAATATTTTTGATTTATCACACTCTTAGTGACAAATGAAACCCTCCCAGACTTCAGTCTTTAATATGTGTTAGACGTACGGCAGCTCTAGATTTAATAATTTACACATCTATTTATCCACATATATTATTTTAATGCTATTAACTAGTTATATCTGACTATTGGGCCATTATCTATCATTTTATTAAATACTTTCGTTATTATACCTCATCACTTTGCTATGTAGATTACCGTTCCCATTTGTAGATGCTAACTATTATTACATTCATGTTCTTACAAATTCCTGTTTTACCTTTGTTCATATTCGTTCCTATCAACTATTTTATATTTAATAAGCAATTCACAATACACTGTTTATGTTAATTATTTTAACCGCACTTCTTTTACAGATATTTTGTTGTCAGGATACAAATCTTATACTGACAAAAATGGTTTGTCGAAATGTCCATTAATAATTTTGATGAAAATTCAACAACAGAATGACCCTTCTATATTCCTTGATTAACTTAAGCTGAAATCCCAACTAATTCATCGACTCAGATATTCTATTTTATTTTTGTCGTTTTCTATTCTAACAAGGAACTGCTAATCTGTCATTAATATGTATTATTAATTTGTAGTCTGACATTAATATATTTGGTATATTTGTGTTGGGACGTACACCTGTGACTAGCAAAAGCAAATCTCGATTGCTCAGAGAATACAAAATATTAGCCCAAAATAAAAGATAGTGCCAGGGCTGGGATTACAACTTGAGACATCCTGATTTCCAGGTGTTATTTCTTACTTTTACCCATTCCCTATCGAGTCGTTAACATAGTCAATAACTAATCTCTTTTAGTTGATCTCTGGTAACCTATAAAAAAAATCACCTAGCAGCAACCATTTAAAGGACATGTACATTATTTAAATTTTCCAAGAGCTTGTATTACTTTTCTGCTGTTTTTGCAGTTGAAATTCTTAAATATTATATATTTTATACCACCTTGTTACATTTTTATTTGGCAGATAAGTAGTAGAAATAAATAAATTATGATATTTGTTAAGTGAGTTATATACTTCTTGTTTATGAAGTGATATCAATATTTAAGGTTTTCTCGGGACGTTGACAGCTGCATTCACAGTATTTCTAGGGGTGCACGCTGTGAGATTGTACATGGTTTGCAGAAGTCCTAAGAAATTAATTCTCCAATGGTTTGTTATTGCGGTAATTTCTGTAAGTAAATATATTATATTGTATCAATAATCATAACGTGTAAAAAAATGGTAAATTTATTTTCAATTTTTTTTCTAGGGAATGATAGCAGGCTTTCTCTGCCGATGGTCTCAAGAAGAAGGTTTGGTTCCTATTAATAAAAATTTATGGTCTGTGTCATTTGCATTAGCAACTGCTAGTCTTGCTTTTATTATGATCAGCATTTTGTATTATGCTGTTGATTATAAAAAGTTCTGGTCTGGCTCACCTTTTAAACAAGTCGGTAAGAATAAAAGCTGAATTTTAATAATTTTATTTCTCTGTTACACTAGACATGGATAGATCAGTGAACTTACTGAGCCGAGTCATGCCTATTCTCGACTAGGCCATTTATAGTTATTATAACAAAAGTGATATTATTGTTATTATCATAGAATTTAATTTTACTTTAGACCTTGAGGATGTTTAGGTTGGGTAAGCTTAAGCAACACTGCATAGAAAACCACGGTTAAACCATAGATTAATTAATGCTATCTTATGTCAATAAATAATATAGTCAGCATTTTTTCATACTGTAATATTTCATTCATACTGTAGCCTACAGTTTTTTAATATTACATTTTTTTTTTTAAAGGAAAAAACGCAATCCTGATATATATCTTATCGTCAATATTAAAAGAAACCTTTCCATGGCAATGGGCTCCAGTACATCTTACAACGCATACAGAAGCTCTCATCATGGACACTTGGGGCACAGTTTTATGGATTATTATTGCTGTAGTTCTTTCAAATAACAATATTTATATTGCAATATAATATTTTTATATTCATTAACAAGACTGTAAATCTCTATTACTTAAATAGTAATAGGGAGTTGTGATTTAAAAATAGTAAATGAAATTGTATTAGGATCTGTTAAGTAGGTAGCTAGGTTTTTTGCTAAAGTATTTTTTTACCTAAACACTAATTGTTGTGATAAAGAGATTATAGGGTCAAGAGTGTATTTGATAACTATCATGACTAAACAACTGTGGTTTATGAATAAGTAGTTCAGTTAGTTTAGTTATATGTTTACAATAACGTGTTTTATCAAGATTACCTAACGCGTGTTAACCTATCATGCCATTCTTTTAAATTTTTTATCTGCAATATTTAACTTAAGCTTTTAAGTCATAAATAAACTTTATTTTAAATCATTTCCTTTCTAGTTACAAAAATGTACTTAACTCTCCTTAATTTTTAACCACTGCATTGTGTCAATGAAATGAGAAAACAAATAACAGTTTATTCTGGGATATTGTCCACCTAAGAATAACAGCAAGGTAAAAATAAAATAAATATGTCTAGTTGACAAAAGAAATATAACAAAATATTACTCTGATCTGTTGAGTTAGTAAATAATATTGGTTCTACGTGCATGTGCAATGACTACAATTGAACAACTATGTAATATAGCAAAAGAAAGTGAATTGAAGTAAATGACAATCACTAACATTTGTAGCAGCTAGAAAAATACAGGAAATATAGAAATTATTACTGTACGACAAATAGCATGCAGGATTGCTGGTATATGTCTACTACTAGTACTACAAAAAGAGACTATAAGTACTAGCCAACTATCATTGCTAATATGTTCACTCGTGTAAAACAACTTTGTAATTTTTCATAACACTATAGTACTTATAGACTCTGGAATGTAAAAAAAATGTTTTTGTTAGGAAAAGTGACTTATAACATTTGGCCATCTGAGCGCTGATAGGACCAAAATATGGAATGAAAAATATAAATAATAATGATGAATTATCAATTGTTAGATTTGAGGGAGATAAGGAAATGGTAAAATATAGAATATCTGGCAATATTTCTAGACTATTTAGTGAAAGGAGTGTAAGTCATAAATGCAAAATTTTCAGTAGACACATTTTAATGATTCCAATTTTTTTTTTCGTTACACTTTAATTTAGCGTAATGATTAAATATATTCATTAAACTAAAGTGAATAATATCTTAAATATGTTTTGTGGGCTCATACTGATTGGACCAAACAAAATGTTCATTTTTATTTTTTTAGATCTGCCGCTTGACTTATCTGATTTTAACTTTAATTCTTTTTACTAAACACTCCAGATTTGTGTGTATGATGTATTTTATTTACTACATAAGTCAACTTGCTGAATAGGTTAGACATTTTGGCCCTTATAAAACCTAAGTATCACTTGATTATTTCAGCTATTTATAATAATCAATTAGGGAAAACTTTTTTAGTGGTAGTATTTTTCTGTCACGAGATTCACCTTTATCTCATGTCTCAATAATCTTAAGTTAAAAATTCCTTAAGTTTTCCTGTTCGTAATTAGATTTCTTGTATAGCATTGCTGTATCCCTCCCTTCTATTTTGCATAATTTTATTATGTATGTAAGGGATATAAAGTTTTAATTATACTATGGCTGAATATTAATTGGTAATTAGTCGTAGTTATTAGTACTAATAGAACAGGTATGCAAATGCATAGTATCAATACTAGAAAATTATAGTGATTTATTGAGAATAGGATAGGCTATGATCAAATTAATGCTTGACAGCGACCGATGTTGGTTAATTTGATTAGTCTATATTTTTTACATTTCAATACTACTCTGGAGGTAAGTATTAACAAGTAGACACTGCAGTCGTATTGTAATACCCTCCCCCTAGAATTTATTATCCACGGTGTAACAAGTATGTTAGTTAATTTGAGGCATTTTAGAATAAATTAAGTGTTTTTTTTTTTATAAAATTTTCCTATTATAAAATGAAAACGACACTTAGATAAAATCCAGTCACTTTAGTGACTGCCCGGGAGGGGGGGGGGGCAGGTGGACATATCAAGTACTATCGATACCAGCTACTGATACTTCGTGTACATTTTTATCCATGAGTTTTATGATTCTTGCTTTATATATAATATTTATAATATTGCTAAGAACAAGTAGAAGGGGCTTGAGCAGACCTGTATACCTGCCTCGTGACTTCATGGAAGTCACTGATGGTTCCCTGTTATTTTTAAGTAAGCAACCAAAGACCTCCCTACTTCCCAGAACTATCCTTTTCTTATACATATATGTCTCAGCTTTAGCCCCAGACCTCTGTCAAGGCAAATACGCTTTAGTCTTAGGTTTTAGTTTGTAGTTCCCTCATTGTAATCTGAAGATGAGCCCCATCACCTAGTCCTGTACCCAGTGATTTGTAATTTTAACTTCAAATAGAATATTGTTATTTCAATTTACCCACCTAATTTGAATTCTACCCTCCTTCGAATGCATCTCCGTATGCAATAAGAGGAGAAATTTTTAAATTGTAAAAATTTTGATTAATAAAGGGGTTTTGAAAAAAAAAAAAAAAAAAAAAAAACCTGGACCACACTCCTCCCTATACATTCTACCTAGTACGTAGTAACTTAACTCTAAATATTTGTATATACCAGTGTTTTACTTGTACTTCAAAATAAAGCTTTCCTTTTAAAAGACTCTCCTCTACAAAGATTATTTAACTCGTGGATGTCTTTAGCAAGACAAGTGATAACGATCGGTATTATCAGCGATGGAGAGGTATAATCCTGTCCCGAATTTTTCGTTTCGTTCCCATTAAAGTTGAAAGTAAAGACACCAGTTCTTTTAACACTAGTACATTACCAGCTGTAAATTATGACATTTGACTTTTTTTCCAATTTTAATATCGCTATTATGAGGTGATCACTTATTCAACAAAATTCTTTCAATCATGAAAAAAGGTTTTTGTTACAAAATCCCTTTATTCAAATTTTTTTTACAAACAAATGAACACAATAGCATGAACAAATTTACAGATTTATGGCTCCTTTTCCTGCATCGCATTACATGCATTTGAAGGAGGGTAGAATTACAAAAACAATAGACTAGACTAGGTGATGGGGCTAAACTTCGGTTTAAAAATTGGGAAATAAATAAAGACTTACATACTAAAACTTAAAAACTAATGCGTTCCTGCCATCGACAGGGGAACGGAGCGGGGGTAATCGTGCTAAATACTGGGTTTGTCATGTATTGCAAAGAATCGAAGAATTTGATATTTCTACGTTGAATGAATTCATCCACCGCAGGCAGATCAAAAACCTCGTGAAGCTCACTGTTTCTCTACTGCTCGAATGTAGTATTTGGAAAAATTTGAATTTCATCTTGTCGGAACTTTTTGAACAAGCTTTAATATTGTCAGAGAGTGACGTGTTGGCTCACTCTTCAAATTTTCACAGGCTACACTGCTTGTTTTGAATGTGATCACAATATCTTTCGCTACACTCCTAACATCTGGTTCATTTAGAGCAATAATAACCAACTGTAAGGCGTGCGCTAAGCATCATATCATTAGCAGCTTTTGATATATTGAAAAGTAACCGCTTAAACCATCGATTGTGACAATCGGTCATCCGTATTAATTGCCCGGTTGGAATTAACCCCCCCCCACACCCTGACACTATATTCTTTCTTAAATGAGATTAAATCAATGAGAAAAAGACCACAGCCTGAATTTACTTTACGCTGAACACTAAATAGCTAAGAATAAGATAAATTCAAATTGAGACAATGAAACTTTTCTGAAAGTCGATAGTACTGATGTAAATATCCTAGTCGTTTAAAGTATTAATAACAAAGACTACTTTTATTTATTTAACCAATATTTAACTAAATTAGGATTTTTACTTGTTTAGTGCTCTATTGAAATTAACATAAAAAAAACAAAACTTTTATGGTCCTTATCTGTCAAGTGATCGTAAAATGTAACAGTAGTGTAACTAATTTGAAAAGGTCCGATTTGTCAATTGTCATCAGTGAAGTGTTACTTTGAAGTTTTCGGTGCATCCGACACTCGGTTAATCATTGATTTTTATATTACATTTGTTTACCATTCGATTTCAGAATGATAAAAAATACTTCGCTGTCTATCTTAACCTTAAATATTTGGGCCCTGCCTGGAAATTTTTCTAGTGATAAAAGGAAGAGAATTCAAGCCATTTCCCTAGCACTAGGCGATGTTGAACATGATGTAATCTGTTTGCAAGAGGTATGGACTAGAAATGATTACAAAGAAATCAAAGAAAATATTTCTAAACATTATCCCTATCATCACTTTTTCCACAGTGGATTATTAGGTTCTGGGCTGTGCATTTTCTCTAAATGGCCTATAGAAGAATGTTTTTATTATCGTTTCCCTTTGAATGGTTATTTTCATATGATTCACCATGGGGATTGGTGCGGAGGTAAAGGGGTCGGAATTGCTCAGATCAATGTTCAGGGAGTCATTGTTAATGTTTACAATACTCACCTTCATGCACAGTACAGTCTTAATGATTTTGAAGATCATTACTTGGCTCATAGAGTAGTACAATCCTTCGATACAGCACTTTTTATAAAACTAACATCTTTAAGTGCTGATGTTTGTATTCTTGCAGGTGATTTAAATTCAGAGCCCGATAGTCTGTGTAAAAAAATTATCACATCTGTAGCCAGTCTAGAAGATGTTTACGATGTCGCTATTGAAAAAGAACCGAAGCCAGAGACCAACGACTGCTTCAGAAACAGCTACAGAGATAAAACATTGGAAACTTCCTTTCCCGGAAGAAGAATTGATTATATTCTTTTCAAATCGAAAGATAATGTCAAAGTGAACGTTTTGTCATGCTTATTTCCCTTAGGTGCAAGAGCACCAATGACAAATTTTAGTTATTCCGATCATGAAGCTGTTGGAACATGTTTAAATATTGAGAACATAGCTCCAGGTCAAAATAATCATTATGTCGATAATGAATTATGCCAAAAAGAATGTCTCCAGAGTGCATTAAAGGTATGCGATCGAGAACTGTTGGTAATAAAAAAAAACATTAGACGTCATATGCGTGTAATGGGAGTTATCCTCATAATTTTTCCGTTCCTGTTTTTCACAACTGATTACAAAGGTGTTGTGTGCTCAGTGGTAACTTTATCTATATGTTTTGGTTTACTCATGGTTGCAGCAGATTATCAAAACTATTCTTGGATAAAAAATGCTAAAAAAAGAATTAAACTGATGGCCAACCAGTTTATAAAATAAAATAAAAAAACTTAATAGGGAGTGTCTTTACACATAGGACACAGTCCTATCGTTAACATCATGGGTAAAAAAATATGTAAAAAAGCTAAGAGTTTTTATCAATATTTTTTAAATTATTAATTACTGATCAGTTTGAAAAACTTTTTTTATAATAAAGGGTGATAAATTGTCATTTATGTGATTCTTGACTACCTAATGCCTTTTTTTTTTCCAATATTAATTTAAAATGACTATGATCATACAATAAATTACATATCATATTTTTTATTGTTATTTTGACTTATATATTTTATTGTTAGTTTTACATTCTTTATATAGCTTGTGATAGTACCAGATACCATTTTGTTTTATGTTCTATATATTTGAGTGATTCATAATCAGTTAATTCGGTGGAACCAATGTATGGAATGGCTTATCTATTGCATGGTTATTTGGGTTTCATCGCTTTTTTTCTTACTATCTCTTGTTTAATTCAGTTTATGCCTGTCCAGGTCATTGAAAATCCCATATTTGACCTACATATATGAAATTTATGTGGAGGATTCATTTGTTTGTCCTGAACATGTTGCTAACTCCTTCCAATATGTATAAAAAAAAAGTTCTATAATTTTGAGTATCAAATTGACCATCTTGATTATCGATGGAAAAAAAAAGGAACACTCTAGCTTTAAGTCAGCCTGTAAGATTTGTTTCAAGATAGTTTGTAAGTGCCTCATTGTAATCCGAAGGTGAGCCCCATCACTTAGTCTTGTTCTCATTATATAAAATTTTAACAATAATTGAAAAACAGTATGTTACAGAAACCCGCTTAAAATGCATTTAATGCAGTACGAGGAGCCAATCTCAGATCAATTGTATAATTTTATACAAATTCAATTTTAAAAATATTAATATAGTGGTTAAGGGGAAGGAAAAAGAAAACCATCTTGATGTCTTATTAACAACATTTAATTTGTTTGTTAACATTCTTAATGATAATTAAACTGTGTTGTTACATCGTATTCGCTCCTTTAACTCAACTCATGTTTTTTTTTTTAGTCGTGATATTTGGTCTGGTAGTAAAAAGTAAATATTTTTCTATAGCATTGACTAGAAAAAAAAATGAAATCTAGACTGATTAATTAAATATTTTTAGTTTAAATTAGTTTTACATTATTATTGTGACGGTTTACGTGTATGGCTGTGCATTTTGTGATGTAGATATTTTTCAAATCTATAAGTTTAATTTATGATATTACTCATTTTCAAATATAAGACATGTTAATGAAATTAGATGTTTGTTGTATCTGGAAAATGCAACACATTTGGAGCATAGAGAGAGAGGGAGACAGAGACAGTAGGAGTGAACCAGAAATCATATTTTATCGAAATCAGAAGACTCGTGTAATAAGAATGGTTCTTGAAAGACAATTATCCAATTTCTAACCATGTACAGGTGGAAAAACAAAACATAATCATGTCGATACAATGATATCCATCTATAGAAACAACAAAATAAGGGAAATAGAAAAGGAATTACAGCGATATGCTTATGGTACCAGAATATTTAGGAATGGAACAGTGTTGGGGATCCACATGTGAAAGAAATTGCAAACGACCAATAAATAAATAAGCAAGTTAATATAGTAATTGGTTTTCAGGTATATTATCATAACATAATAATTTATGAATATGAGATGTTATGTTAATAGAATTTTTATAAAAATATATATACCATTTAAATGTCTTTTTTTATTGTTTTACCAGTTAACATGTTATTGTTTTTATAATAATTAAAGTTGGTAGAGGATGTAAAGTATTGCGGACTGTATAATATACCCTCTTCTCTGGGAGACATTACACCTATAATCAGTGATAAGCTTACTAAATGCCCATGTTTTCCGTATGATATCAATAAGCTATAAAGGCCTTCTCGCGTGGCCTTTCTGCTAACTCAGTATTGGGTAGCGATTTTCTATTTTTATCATCTAGAGGTAGAGTGAAAATATAATGAAGTTTACATTAAATAGTTACAAACAACCCTGGTTGTCCCCTTTGATGGTTTTGTACTCATAATTACAGCTAATTTGTTTATTCTGTTGTAATTTAAAAATTAACTTATTTTAGAGTATGACTTCTTCTAATAGTGTCTGTATGTTAAACAAATACCATGCTATGTTAACTTGGAGGGGGCGAGTGGATTGGAGTGTAGGCTATAGCTCCTACGTGTTGTGATGTTATGATTTTAGTTGGTGGAAGACCTTTGAAACAAAATCAGCATTCAGACTAGGGCTAGAAAAAATTAGTAACATATAAATAATTGATTTTTTTATCTTAAGTTGGCATATATAAAGTCATCAATCTTTAATATACCTATTTTTAACTTGATTTAAATAGGCAATGCTTATTTTTTCCAGGCATTTTAATAGCTTCATTGCTACATTATGGCATCTATAAAATATACATTTTCTTTTATCATTTGTTTCACTTTTGAAATGAACATTGAATATGAAGTAGAGACAGAACTTTTCCAATGACGATTTCCTCGTTTGGTTTATCCACTTTAAGTTATGCAATTGAAATCGTGTTATTTTTTGCATCTATTATATTTTTTATTACAACCCTTAAACTTGAGATTTCAGTTGCCTAACATTTATCTGAATTTTCTCTTCAGAGTTAAGTTACATCAGAAGATCGTAAAACTTCTTCAGGGACTTCAAAAATAGAATGAGGTATGTCGCTTAGTTTTTCTTCATACTGGTCATTCATTTCTGCAATCACTTCATTCACTACTGCTATGGTAGAATCTTTGACTGCCCTAGTTCCACCCATCAAAGAAACTCGGCCTTCTTCACCTAATTAGTTAAACGTTTTAATTTGAATGTCTTTAGTTTTGTTTAATTTTTCATTACGTTTTCTATTAATTCTTGTTTTGTATATGTTGGAATATTTATATCATCTGTTGTCAATATAGGATTTGAGAGTGATGCTGAAGTTTCAGTTGCTTTATTCTCGTCATTTTTTATTTTTGAAACGGCAACTACTTCTAAACAAAAGATTATTTTGCTGTAGGATATTCACTGATTGCTCAAATAAAGGTTTTATTGTCTCTTCCGTTTCTAGAATATCAATCATCTTTACAGATTCTTCTGTCAAAATTATACTATTAATTACTTCTTGCTGGTAAGGTATAGAAGTCGCAAGTTCGCCTTTCTGGAATACTTTTTCCATATTATATTTTTCAGGGGGAAACATTCTAAAAGATGAACAGATCCACATAAGACTTCTCAGAAGCAATATTACCCTCAACACTTGGAATTTCTTTATGAATCATATTCTCAATCCTGATCCCTAATTCTGAAGTTAGATTTTCCTTATACCATATTTTAACATAATATCATCTCCATGTTGTAACCTCTTTCTTGAATTGGATTCCAGTTGTTTGATAAAATCTTTGTTGCTTACTCATTGGTTAAACCATCTAAGCAAATAATACTAACTGATTTTGAATTGTTACCTGTCATTTACTGCGCTATTCTATCTTCTACCCTCCTTGAAAGAGATGAAGAGCTTTCATCGTCAGAACGACATGAATCTGAATTTTTATATTCACCTAGATCAGAAAATATCGATGTAGCAGCCAATGGTCCATCTTTTTCAAAATCTGCTTTGTCGATCACTTCACATTCTCCTTCTTCATCTGATTTGTCAGCTCTCAGTCAATTTTACAATAGTAGGGTAGTTCGTTAGAATATTAAATAGTTTTTATTTTTGCTTTTGTCTCACTAAGGATTCTAGTTAAATTTTATTTATAATATATAACTAATTTTTTTTGTATTTTCCAAGTATAATGTTCATCTTTATTTTATTCAATGAAATTTCCTTTTCTTTTCCTAATTTTATATCGGTTTTGATCCCTAGTAATATTCCATACTTGTTACTAAACTGAAATATTTTCAATTTAACCTTTTTTGAATTTTTTTAACCCTACCATGGGATCCATGTGGGGGTTCCCTCATGGGTCTCGCTCGCGGTTTTTTAATTTAACCAAGAATGCATGTCTTAGTAAGCGTTGCCTATTCCTTTATAATTAACCTTTTCCTTTCTTGCTGCCAGCTGGGTTTTTTTGAGCCATGATGAATTCCTACATGCGCAGGGATTGGGTTCTATATAGTTCTGTCAAAGTAAATTTTGCCGTAACAACAAGGAGAAAAGGTATCGACCAGCCAGTAATGTCGACCAGGCTAGTAAAGATTTATTCTTATCTCGAACAAAACTCAGAAGAATGCCAGTTTTCTATGGAAGATTTAATTAATAAAGTAGAAGTAGAATATGTCCTAGATAAGAACAGTAGAAGTCCGTCTCTTATCAGAAATATGGAGAGGATTTTGATATGAGCTGCGACTGCCACAATTTTATTAAATACTCAAAACAAAACGCTCCAGAATTGTCACAAAACGTATTTCCCTTCTAGAAAAATTATGGATGGTACCTCAAGAGGAAACTTGGAAAGAGGACAAGGTAAAGTTGCCTTAATCCCTATTCATAAACAGAATATTGAACACGTTCCGTCTGAATCTGTAGATGTCGGAGGATCAAAGGACTGTTTAAACTTTGACTGAAATATTGTGTATAGTGGAATTAAGGCTTCAGGAATGAGAATTGACTGAAGACTCGGTGAAAAAAAAAAAAGATAGTGAATAGAAGAAACAGTTCAGAAAGGAGAAACCGTTATTAGGTTTCCAGTGTTAAAAAGAGGGAGATTTGAAACATTATTGTCCAGAATTTGAGATCAGGCGGCGAATTCACCTTATAATAATCAACAATTAGTGATGTGCTTTACATTCCAGGACTTCAATTTATTGTATATGTCAAAACTGACAGAAAGAAATTATCGTTTTTGATAACAACTACTGCAAGGTTAATAGGTAGGAAAAGTGTTCAGTCAGTGGGAAACCTGTTGATCCTAAGGACGCAGGTGTTTATGTAATGTAGACATCGAACCATTGTCTTCCAGCTGTTTCGCATCCTGAGTTTGGCTAACATTTATGGCACAGAAGACTAGCACATCTTAATTTCAAAAGCATGAAGCAGTTAAAAGACCATCTTGGAATCACATCCCTCACATTGCTTTTTCCAATCATATTTATGAGAAATGAAATTTACAAAATTACACCAAGTCATTAAAACATGCATTAACATCATGTTCACAACTTTAGCTCAACCAGTTTTTTTATTTATATATTCGTATGTTTTTTAAAAGATATCGTAATTTTTATTTTTAGATTTATCTTTATTTATTATCTAAGGTTTTTTTAGGTTCTACTAACAAAAATAATTCTGGCACAAGGTGAATTTAATTACAAATAAACAAAAAAAAACTTATATTAATTATACTTGTCTATTTTTTTCTTTTCCTTTTCTTCTTCAATGGTCTTCTTTATTTAATCAAAATTAACACTTCCTCCTGGTGCAACTTCTCTTCCGTTCTGCTTCAAGTCCAAACAACAATATACTTAAAAAACTTTTTATTACATCACTGTACTCAGATACATATATCACGGGCCGATCCCAAAACTAGAGTCTAACTCTGTGTGTTCTCTCAGAACCACAACAACAACTAATAAATAATAGCCATCTTATTTTTCCATCATTCCTCTTTTGTTTTTGTTTGCCTTCTTGATTCAAGGTTGGATTAAATATTTATATTTCAATTTCTTATACACAAACTCCACAATATCTAATATCGCAACAATATATAGGAACGGTATTCCGCATGATACTTTCATTTGATGTCCCGATGATAAAAAATAACTAACGGTCAGTAGTAAATTAATTATTGGTAAAAATATTAATATATTTTAAGCTTAAAATGACTAAAATTGAGTCAAGTTGTTAAAGCTGTCATCAAAATTGGTTTTTCGACATCCAAGTTTCATATAGACCGATGATATTAAACATGAAATATTTACTTAGTGCGCTAAGTAGCATCTTTAGCTTTAGTTAAAAATAAAAACAATCATATGAAAATAATGAGAGGTAAATCATTAATAAATAACTTGTAATTAAATAAAAATTCCTATCAAAATTAAAGATATCGAGATCTTGATTAATTCATATGCATTGCCGTGTTTGTCTTGTATTTTGTGTTATGATCAAATTTTAATCAGAGTTCATGATTGAAAACATGTGTTAAAATTATTGTATTATTTTGATAATTTTCATTTTATTTCAATGTAGCTACAATATAAAACTGGATGACTAATTTAAATGTCCTACTTCAGAAGATGTTAAGCCAAAAAAATGCGCAGAAAAAGATCCACTTTAGTAAATTTTTCAAAAGAGTAGATGAGCTGACCGATGTGATTTCCTTGATTGTTCACTGTCCTGAAGACAACACATTCCTTATAGCTCATGATCCTGGCTTGGATTACCATATCCCGTACATACAATCTTCAAAACATTCATGGGATCAACAAGTAGAGGTATTCATCAAAGAGGTAAGTGATGATATATGCGAAAATTATACCTCTTCATTTATGGGTGAATAATTCTTCAATTATGAAATATACTTTCACAGTTGAAAATCTAAGAACTGTGCCTTTCATATATGTAGTTGTTGGGACAAGTTATATGATGTTTAATTGTTATGGATGATTAATTCTTTGGTGATAACTAATATATTATTGTTACTTCAAAGCGTGCTGTTGTTAATATATTCTATTGTTCAAGTTAAATATTTGACTGCTGGCTGCTGTGCTCTCCGTTCTACCAGTCATCAATTGTTTGTTTCGTTTGGCAACCTTCGTGGTAATAAATTTGTAAACATTAAAACAGTGCTTGTAGTCATGGTTATTTAATCCATTATTGTTTTAACAGTACAATTAATTTTTATTTTTTATAACAGTCAACTAACTCTAGGTAACTCGTACTTTTAGGGAAAGAGAAATCACTTCGAGCTATGCATAGTTTGAGTTTTCATTTGAGATTCAAGGGCTTAAATGAAAAAAGAAATTGAGATACAGAGATTAAACATAAATTTATTTTCATCCAGCGATTACATTTATAAATATGGTGGTGTATTTAAATACATAAATATGCTAATTATTGGCAACAATTTAAAACTCCAACTGGCATGATGCTGATCGTAAAAATAGGGGGAAGACTCAATTAGACTTTCTTCGAGTTGTAGAGTAAAATAGTTCGTTCCTTTGACTTATAGAGGTAAAATTTCTAGTGACATTATTTCGAGTTACATATTATTTTTTTTGACTAAACAAGGTTTTCTCAAGGGACTAGAAAAAAATTTGTGTTATCAAAGACTTCGAGCTATCGAGAGTTGACTGAATTTAGATATTATAGGGAAGTCCACCGCAAGCTTAATTGTATTTCGCTTTTCTGATTGATGTTGCAATTGTTTCCTTATGTATTATATTAAAATTTGTGTCCCAACACCTTCAAAAAGATAAGGTCGTCACCTTAATTGAGAGATAGTTGTAAGGACCGGAAAGATTGGTGCTAGGCTCTTACCTCTCAAAATATATTTCGGTTTCATAATGAAGATTCACTGGCTTTCTTATTTATTTATTGAAATGATTACATGAAATCAATAGAGTAGAATTTAATGCAGTGTTAGGAGATTTTTTTTGTGGGGGGGGGGGTATCATTAGCCAACACCACTTCACTTTAGTAGTCACCACAGAGCTCACTTTTAAACAAAACGTTAGGGGGTTTGGACGAGGTCATGGGGCCACCTCCTGCTTAGGAGTCGTTCTAGGTTGCCGGGGATGAGATGTAGATCATTATCATATGATTTAGGATGGTTAGGAAAAGGCTAGAATGAATGGGATGTTGCGATCTGTTTGATCCACATTGTTATTGTTGTAGCAGCTCTGTTGATCTTCTTGAGAACCAACTACATCTATAACCATGGGAGATATTTTAAATGTCTTCTCATAATCCTCCCTTTTTTCATGTTAATGATTCTTCCTTGCTCTTGGAACAAGGCGAACATGCTTGCTATTCAACAATCTACTTTCAAAGCTGCTTGCTCAGCTATGAAGCTGACGTATAATGTCTAGAATTACTTATAACAGCAATGTCTTTGAAGTAAGTTTAATTAGAATTAGAAGAGGCTAAATTTTAAATAACCTTTCCTGAAAAAGGGTCTGCAATTGACAGGTTTCTTTTTTGTCCTTCAATTGTCTCTGAGCAATGTCCCTATTCTCAAAATGTTAAATGGAAATACTGGCTTTGTTATATCTGCCTACACATCACATTGTTTTTTCTGTACATTTAGAACATTATAAACGTTTTAAATATGATTATTGTTACAGTACACTGGCATAATAGAGAAAAAAGCAAAACTGTGGAGGATTGTTCGCTTTTGGAAATCTAGTGAAGAACCGTGCCTTTTAAACGTTTTATATGAAGTGCCCGTTTCATTAGATTCAAAGAAGAAATCAAAAGTTTACAAGTTGAATAGAGTGAGTAGCACATCTCCCTCCCATTAGAAAACCTTATTCATGTTGACCCGATTGCCATAGTATCAAACCAAGTAGCTACAATCTATATGGAAGGTACATTCAACAATACCTTGGTTGATGCTGAGATATGATTAAGTGATACAGCTTA
The DNA here is from genome assembly GCA_930367205.1 of Acanthosoma haemorrhoidale. Lineage (NCBI taxonomy): Eukaryota > Metazoa > Arthropoda > Insecta > Hemiptera > Acanthosomatidae > Acanthosoma > Acanthosoma haemorrhoidale. The sequence goes on from OV884014.1 coordinate 55,915,644, forward strand.
TGATACCATATTGTGGAAAGTCATAATCTGTATAATCTAATTATACCCTTTCACAACCGGCCATAATCATTTCATTTGTGATATGATTGTATGAAGAATGTAAAAAAATAAATTTAACTTGGAAAATGCATGGTCCTGCAAATATTACCTAAAAACCTTTCTCTCTGACTTTCTTTCTTTCTTTGAAGATTTCTTAAGAGCACAGAAGCCATTTAAAACACCACGTACTAATACTCTACCATGCCAATTTTGAATACCAGAACCCCAATGGTTTATAACCTGTGTATAACAAATAAAATACGTAGTAAGATATCTCTAGGTCATAGCTTTATATAATACTTCTTCATTGTGATAAAATTACAATCTGCCTTATGGGTAATAAGTAATTGTTATAAATGTTCTCATTCATACCCTATTTACAATTTTCAGTCACTCGCTTATTGATACAGTATTTACAAACAGCCCAGGAACCTCCCAAATCCACATGGTTGTCACCTCCACATTTGAAAGAGGAAGCAGAGTCTTGGCAAGTCCCCCACGCTCCTCCGTCAACCGTGTTACTGGATACGAGCCAGTGGAGACTGAAAAAGAGCACGAGAGCCTTAGATGCTCAGGACATTTCTAAATGTCTGTTTAGTTCTTGTCTTTTTCGTATGTGGGTTCCATATCAGCCTTTTGACGAGATGGAAGCTTAGATACCGTACTGTCTCAGATATAGAAAGAGGAACGGAATTAAAAAACACTAGTGGGCAGGGCCTTCGGTAGAGGGTAAAGATAATGTGGGGGGTCATAGCTAGGGTATTTTCGTTTGTTCGTTTTAGGGGATGTCAACCACGAAGGTCAATGACTCCCAGAATAGGTAAGTCCTGTGGACAGTTCTAGGTAATCCTCGCAGGCTTTAATATTTTAATTTATTAGTCCTTTTTGTTTTAATGGGTAAGATTACCCGGTTTTTTTTTTTTATTCAATTAGATACATACTCATTCTACTCGGTATATTTTAAGAGCTTTGATGATAGACATAAACCAAGATCTTTAAGAGAATGCAATTTAGTCTTATTCTCATCTTATATTTATTCAATGATTGATTGTATATCGGCCCATTACTTATTAGTTAGCCATAGGGAGTCGTACGTCAGCATAACGTGTCTCTTATAAAGGCTTCTGCATTGAAAATATAGATCTATACATTTCATAATATGTGTTGGTTATATTTATGTACTAAGCTAATCTAAGTTCCAAACAATAAACTTATGTCTATTTAACTAACTATTTGCAAATTCAAGTAGCAGAGTAGAACGACTTGGATAACGCAGGAGGAATTTGATCGATTGTATAATTCAAGATCTCACGGAATGTGCCCCGACATCAGTGCTCATATTCCAATCGCTTATGTCTCTAATAAACAAATGGACATATATCAAGATTGCGCTGTCACTCAAAGTAAGATAAAAAAAACACCTTATAACACGCTATTGTAAAGTTCATGAAGAATGATAATATTTTTATATTATTATTAAGGAGCGAGGTACGCACATAAAAATGCATTAAATCGAACATTTAAGTTAAGAAAAAAACTTCAGATGTTTTTGACTATTATTATCAATTTTTGTAGGGTAAAGTGTTGGATGATTTTGGAGGGCAGTGCTCAAATTCTCGTTTTTTTAAAAATATAATAAACATTACAATACGTTACAAATAATTGAGTTTATATCGTTATTTAACTGGAGAAGAAAAATTTTGTACAATAAAATACAATAGACATTTCATTGTTGTACAGTTGTATCAACTACTTCACCATGAATAAATAGAAGTTAACCTTTTCTCGGGCCAGAAAATACCCGCCTACCTTTCCGTATTTTATCAATAAATCTTCAGCGTCCTTACAGCGAGAGGGGACTTCACGACATGGCTGGAGCTCACCAGGGGCGCGGGCATAGCCCGGCCTCTGACATGCCTATATAAGGCAGAAATTCTAAGCTTTTTCAGTTAGTCAGAACCAAACACATAAAGTGAACACTGCTCTCTCTCTCAGCTCTGGCAATTGTTGCTCTACTCAACCATGGCTTTCTTATTTAACTGCCGCTGCACCTATCTTTCCTAACCTTGCTATGTTTCTAGTCCAGCGATGCCAGACCCCACACTTTCCTAGGGGTATTCTCTGGCCACATCTCGGTAAAACTAGCACATCCTTGGAAGAGACCTCTTCCACATGGTCGATGGTTGCCGTGGGCCTACAAAATTTACCTAGTAGCGTCTCCCACGGCGATCCAGTCTGTCTCTCTCCGGTCCACACTCGCCTTTGGGATCCGGACGGTTTTCGGCTACCCTTAGATACCGAGTGTGAATTCGTGGTCATTCCAAGTGCTAACTAAATGTATTTTTTTTTTTTTTTTTAGATTATAATTTAGTTGAAGTATCAAGAGAACATGTACTTGTTTGTGGCAACCGAACGAATATGTGTGACAGCCTTCTTCTCAGCTTAACGCTTTCTGTACCTGGTGAATTCTTGTGTCAATACTTATAATCACAGTTCAAATTCATTCATTAAGATGATTTCCAGATTTTTATTAGACATTAAATTGATTTCAGATGTTGTATCTTTACATAACGAATATTTGAAAGTCACATATCCGAATGTGATCATGGGCACCACTGCTCTTTCTCGATTTGCACAATTGGTTGGGTGGAGTGAATTTCTGTATAGTACTGCATTAAGGTAACTCCATTTTTTTTTTTTTTTTTTTTTTGCCGATTTCGGCGGATGGGGTCTTCTGTCTGTCTGTCTGTAGGCCATTATAACGGCCGTAAAACGTATTTTAACAAACCCCTGGAATACACTTAATAATATATGCCTCCGTAATCGTTTAATAACGAGAAGTATGCGTACAAGTCGAACTTATTTGTAATACAGTAAAGATTTCTCGTCACAGTTTGTTTGTTTTTTTAATAGAAAGTTCTATATTCTATTTACTAACCTATTTAGGCCTCTGAAAATTACTTTACAATTAAAGAAATACTAATAAATCTTCAATCCAGAAATCTTTGAGACAATGCAGTCGAAAGTTTTAGTTGTTATTATTGTAATTCCGGTGTCTTTTTGGGAATAGGGACCCTTGATTGTTTCTAATCATTTCCGTGTCATTCGGGAAAAGTGTGTGATAAAAGATGTTTTAGTGTTTAAACATATTTATTCTGGTGGCCAAAAATTTACAATGTCATTTATTAATTAATTGAAAAAAAATTATGTCATTTATTATTGATTATAAATTATTATTAATATTACCATAAAAATCCGCACAAATATCAAACTTTTTCGTGTACCATATTATGTTTTGTTTCTGGCCTTTGCTTGTGACCATAACGATTCAATTCGTTGTGTATGACTACCTGTGGTGGGATCTACGAGATTCTGTGAATGATTCACAGTACAATGCTGGTAATTCATTCCTAGTATGTTAATAATGCGGGTGTAGGATGCCCACATGTCAGATATAATGGTTGCACGGGGGTGAGTACATTCTGATATTGTTTTCAGCAGTGTTTCCGATGTACGGTCTGGCACGCAATACATGAAGCATTGCTTATCTTCCCGACAATCACCTCCGAATACCCATCGATTAGGATAAATTCTACCAACGTGATTTTTGCAACGAGAAAAACTTGATTCGTCTATCTCAACTGTTTTCCCTGGCCCTCCGATCTCTCTGAAATTTTTTATTAAATGATCTGCGCAAACTTCTCTAAACATATTTTTCCAATCTGTAATAGTATTGGTTGCTAATCCTAGTTCCTCTTGACAAAATTTAGTAGATGTGTATTTTTTTTTTCAGCAGCATAACAAAAGTAACAAATTTATTAAATGGCAAATTAGTATTTTCCAAAAATGTTCCTTTTCTCAATCCAAAGGTTTCTTTGCAGCCTCTCACGTTGCATCTTCATCTATCCTTTTTCGTTCGTGTCAACTTCAGCAGCTAAATCAATTAACGGCATGATGTTTCCCTTCAGGATGACATAACTAAACGGAAATATTATCAGGTAGGAAGGTTCACTAAGATGGGCCAAAGTAAACATAAATATAGATAAAAACATTACAGGAAAGGTCAAAGGTGGCAAAATAACCAAAACAATACTAGCTAGATATCAGTGGGGTCCCTATTCCCAAAAAGACCCTAATTCCGAATTCCTCAGATAATGTCTGTTTCAGAGGTGCGGATCTGGCGGATAAAGGTGGCATAACATTTAAAGAGTTTCTCCACATGATATGTGTTGTTGATCCTCGTTCTAACTTTGAAGGACCTGCAATAGAAGCAAGAAATGTATTTATCTTCAGGTACTATTGGGTTTGAAGGAATGAAATGTCAGATTTATTTATGTTTATGAAATCATTAAAGGAATAATCCATCTCATATTCACAAACACCAACACAATCTGTAGACATTTCTATTTCATTTGCAAGTTATAGCTTTTAGTTTATTGTGAATTGTTCAAATGTTGGTGTTATTTGTTAACTATCAATAGAATCTGAGCAATTACGAGTTATATTCTAATATGAACTTAAGCTTGGACATAAAGCTTCTGAAGCCTTTCGAAACATCAGTTAAATAATCTTTGTAGCGGAGAATCTTTTAAAAGAAAAGCTTTATTATGAAGTACAATCAAAACACTGGTATATAAAAATATTAAGAGTTACGTTACTACATACTGGGTGGAAGGTCTAGGTGCAAGTAGGGTCTGGGTTATTTTTTTTTTTTTCCTTAGCTCTCAAATTTCTAAGATTATGGATAAGGGAAAAATAAAGGAAAGTTTATTTGGACTGAGCGGATCCTATTATTAAGAGTACCTGTTTGAAGGTGGAGTGAGGGAATAAAGGAGTGTGGGAAGCCTCGGTAGAGGTGGAAATGTTGCGGTACAGTGGTGAGAGTCCACTGGGGGTCTGGGGCTAAAGATGAGACATATATGTATAAGAAAAGGATAATATTCTGGGAAGTAGGGAGGTCTTGGAGGGATGCGGTTGCTTACTTAACAATGACAGGGAACCATCAGTGACTTCCATGAAGTCACGAGGCAGGTATACAGTTCTGCTCAAGCCCCTTCTACTTGTTTTTAGCAAGATTATAAATATATATAAAGCAAGCATTATAAAATTATCGATATGGCCTTTTGCGATGATCCAATGAATGAAAGAACTTTATATGGGTGGTTCTCTAGGTTTCAATCCGGCAATACAAGTTTCGAGAATGAATCTCGTCTAAAACAAAGAAACAAAGCTCGATGCTGATGAATTAAAGGCTTTAGTAGAGGCCAATCCACATCGGACAAGTAGAGAACTTTCAAAACACTTAAACATCAGCCTTACTTCTGTTACACGACACCTTCACGCTATTGAGTAAAGAAAAAAAAAATGGACCAGTGGGTGCCACATGAACTGACTGAACGCCAGAAAGTGACTGCCCAGAAAAGGGGCATTGGAAGAAATCTATTGAAGCTAAAGGAAGTAATCTTGAAAAAAAAATAATATCGTTAAAGTTTGTTTTTTTCTTTCCCTTGGGGAACTGACATGCTCTAACCCAATACTTTAATACTAATTATTAGTACGTAGCGATTATACTGTTATTTTTGTGATGAAAACTCATAAGATGAAACTTCCTCAGCAACAAAACCCTTCATAACGATCTTAATGTACCCTACATTCTTGAACTCATCCCTTACAAGTTCATGAACTTTCATAGTAACCTATCCAACCACCGTAATCCCCTAGCATAGTCATTACGCTGCACCATTCATCCCTACAATCCTCCTCGGAGACTAAAACGGCAGTGGCCTCGTGACCTGTTATAAATGCGTAATAGTGGGAGTCCTGGCAATGGCCAGTTTCTCCAATCATATTCTGTGCGTCTGTGGCTCTCACGCTATTCGTCAGCCTCCACTGGCTCGTATCCTGTGACGTGGCTGTCGGAGGAGCGTGGGACACTTCCCTAGACTCCGCTTTCTCTTTGGCACGCGAGAGAGGTGACAACCATGTGGACTTGGGAGGTCTCTGGGCTGTTTGTAAATACTCTATGAATGAAAATTGTTAATATGGTATGAATGAGAACATTTATCACAATTACTTATTGCCCAATGAGGCATATTGTAATTTTATCATAATAAAGTTGTTACAAAATAAAAATAAAAAAAGATGAAACTTCCCTAAACTTTAGGTGTTTTGATGCGGGCAAAGAGGGCAAATTGTCTGTAACGGAATTCTACAGTATGATGCAAGCTTTACGAGCTTCACGAAGTCCCGATTCAAATTCGAATGGCAGTATCGATGAAGAAATAGAACAATTAATGAGGTATTTATTTATGATGTAATTTACGTAAGTATTTTAAAATAGCTTAGACAAAATTGGTTGGTGCTACAACTGTCATGTTTACAGGCCTCCACTGGAGAGTTAAATAATAGAAATGTTATCGAATGCACTAGAAATAGTATTAAAAAACTAAATAACTAGCTAAATTCGTTACTCCGTCCGCAGCGGACTTATTTGGGACATCAAATTTATAATTAATTAGTATTTCCCGAGACGAAACAGAAAGTATTCATTAACCATAGACATATCAAATTCTTGGATTCGCTGCAATATATGACCAACCACGTGTTTAACACGATTTCCCCCGCTCCGTTTCCCCATCGGTGGCAGAAGACAGTAGAGGCAGGAACGCTTTAGTGTTAGGTTCTAGTTTGTAAGTTTAAGTTAGTATGTAAAGTTAGTTTTAGGATAGTTTGCAAGTCCCTTATGTAGTCCGAACGTCAGTCCCATCACCTGGCCCTTTTTCATCGTGTAATTTTTTTAACAATTAAACAGATGTCAGATAAACAATAACTGCTTAAAATATAAAGATTATCACAGCTCAATTATATAATATTGTATAAGTTAATCGCCGGCGGTTAAGATCGATAAAGAAAAGAATAACGAAAGAGGGAAATGCACTGACACACTCAGACTCCAGTAAAAGACTGGTTTATTATTGATGATAATGCGACATACATAGGATCATGGGTTGTTTACATTCCATGATCGTGTTAGTATTCGACATAGGCCTCTGGCTTTAACTCCCCCCTGCCAGCTCCTGACCATCCGTCGGCAACTCCAATTTACCACTTATACACGCTTAAAGCATATACTAATTACCTATAGGTTGGAAAATAATACTCCGTGCTCACCCAGAACAGCACATCAATTTCTTACAGTCATAAGAAATAAAACAGAAACCTTATCGAATTTCGTACAAAACTGAAGATAATACAAAAATGACAATAAAATAAAAATATCCTGGTAAAACTATCTACAAAAAAAACCAAATTATGACCCCAATGAGATATGTGGAGGGGCGAGGATACTAGAGCCAAACTACTTAAGGCTTCCCCACGGGAAGCTTTAACTGCTTTACATGTACAGTCCTGCGCCTCCCGGGTTTCACGGACACTTTGGATGGTCACCAAATTGTGTTCGCGAATCGCGATCACCCTGAAGGGTCCCTCATAACGGGACAATTCTTTAGTCCGATTGGAGCCGATCCTCGATACACGGTGGTGCCTATTGTGATGCGTCCTTCTATCGGTTTGACGCCCGCATTCTCCCTGACCACCCTCCTAGTCTTTTCGGCTGTAATTTTCGCGTAGACTTCCCCCACAGTTTTCCCAACTACATGCGGTTGTAGGCGAGCTTTGCTGACGTCTCATCTCTCACCACCGTTCTTCTAGTGTCTCGGCTACGGCCACGAAGACAAAAAACGATTTCAAAGGGTGAGAACCCTGTGGTCGTATGAACGGAGTGATTGTACGCTACCACCGCCTTAGGCATTGCCTCTGCCGGCTCCATCCCTTGTCGGCATGGTAAACACGGAGATGGTCTCCCAAGGTGCTGTGGAGACGCTTAATTCCCCCTCTGCTCTTTGGATGCCCTGGGGTGTTGACATGCCATATTATGTCCAGAGCTTTCGTCTCCTCTCTCACGTCGGCGTTATCCAACTCCCTCCCGCCGTCCAACGCTATCCGATGGGGGACTCCATAAAATTGGAACCGTCTCCTCAGCGCTCCTAACACTGCCTCCGAAGACGTTTCCGCACGGGGTATGCCATGGCCATTTTGATGAATAGGTCAACCACCGTGACCCACTTGTGTCCCTTCCAGGTAAAGGTGTCCACTTGAAGGTCGGTTAGCAGTGGTCGCGTCGTGGGGGTCTCAACTTGTAGCCCTATTGGTGGGTGCCTATCATATTTCTTACGGTGGCAGACCTCGCATGCCCCTAGCGTCTCCTGGATAGTCTTCCTCATCCTCCCCCAGAAATACTTGCGCTTCAACGCCTAAGCCGTCTCGTGTTTCTCCCGGTGATTAGTTTTGCCCTTCTGAATTGTCTCGTCCGTGATGGTTTCTACCATCATGGTGCACCACACAAATATTCGATCCACCCCAATCTGTTCTATCCACCACAGCCGTCTAATCTTATCCCAAATGGTCGTGTTTCCCACGTACAAATAGTGAGTCTTCCCTGGGTTGGAAGTATCCTTGAGGGCACGACAAATTTGCTCATTATTCACCCCTAGCGACGACCATATGGTCGTGGTGGTGGATCTTCCATAGCTTCCGAACGCTATCTTCATGAGCCCGGAGGTCTTCGTCTTCCAGACTATTTGGCGGCGCTTTTCGTTTATGATTTCTTCGCGCTCTTCCATGTCCGCAGGCCTGTCATCTGTCGAGCTCCCTCCTCCTGCCGACCGTTCCTCCTCAGCAGACTCGTGTTGGTCACCTTCCTTTTCCGGCGTCCATTCCCGCAAGAACTGCTGTACGTTCCTGGATGATTCCCCCTGATCTTCTTCTAGTGCGTTGACTGTCATCGCCCGGGACAGCCAGTCCGCCACAACGTTCTCTTTACCGGGCTTATATACCACCTCCAAGTTATATTGACCGAGGAACTCTTTCCACCAAGTGACCCTGGCCGACGATTCCTTCAGTTTACTGACCCACTGTAGCAGTCGGTGGTTTGTGTACACCCGGAACCTTCTCCCGAACAGATAGGGCCGGAAGTGATCGATCGCCCAGACTATCCCAAGTAACTCGCGTTCCAGCGCGATATACCGGCTTTCTGCCTTTGTGAGGTGCTACTGGCGTACGCTACGGGACGGACCCCTGTGCCCCCCGCCTGTGACAGAACCGCTCTCAAGGGATATTCACTGGCATCCTTCGTTATTGTGAATTCCTTTGGGAAATCAGGAAAATCCAGTACCGTAAGTTCTTGTAGTCGTCCCATGCACTTGCGAATGTTCGCCTCTATGTCGGGGGTGATGACTACCTTTTTCCCCTTTTTGAGGAGTTTGTTAAGAGGTACCAGGTATGCTGCCATTTCTGGGTTAAATCGCCTGTGGTAGTTCAGTGTTCCCATCAACCGCCGTATCCCTTTTATGTCAGACGGAACCGCCATCTTCTGGATTGCTGCCACCTTCCCGGCATCTGGTCGGACTCCTTCTTTTGATATCGTGTACCCCAAAAAACTGATGACCTCCTGACCCAGATGGGACTTTTCCTCCGACAATTTCAGGCCGAATTGTCGCACTCGGTCAAAAACTGTCCTCAGGTGGTCTACATGTTGGGCCTCGGTCGCACTGAATACTAAGAGGTCGTCCATGTATGTATATCTGGCAAACGGACTCATCTACTCCCCGTAGCAACTCGTCCATGAGCCTTTGGAATGTGATGGGTGCATTTATCAATCCAAATGGCAAAAGTGAAGGCTGTCTTATGTCGGTCCCTAGGATGCATCCGTATCTGGTGTAAGCCCGCTTTGAGATCCAGGGTGCTGAAGATCCTTGCCCCGCTCAGCCTGTCCAGAATATCATCGAACCTGGGAATTGGGTACTTCTCATCCACCGTATTCTCATTGAGCTTTCTGTAGTCTGCTACCACCCTATACTTATCTGGGACCCCACCTTCCACGTTCTTTTTCTTAACAGCCCTTAAGGGGCTATTATATGGTGACGTGCTATCTTCGATGATACCGTGTTTATTCAAGTTGTCCAGCTCCTCCCTAATATGGTGTCTTAGAGCCTGTGGGTATCTGCGCTCCTTCACGTAGCTTACTCGGTCCTGCTTGAGCGAAATCTCGTGTACCGTTTTTCCTGTGACCCCCAATCTCTCCCCTTCCTTAAAGAAAATGTCCGTATATTCTCTCTTGAGTTCCACTATCCAGTCCTCCGCTCACCTAATCGCCCCTACTCGCGCCCTACCGTCTCTCCCTACGTCCCTCCCTTGTCTCAGGCACCTATATGTTTTCCTACCTTTGCGAATGTCCCATGGCCCCTTCCTGTTCCTAATTTTCGCACCCACTTTCCCTAACAGATCACATCCTATAATCCCTCCATATTCCCGGGGTATCTTTTCCACCACATGGACCTTCAATTTCTCCTCGCTACGATCCCATCTCTCTAATCCTATTATCGCTTCCCCTTTGACCCTGCAGGGGCCCCCCAGGGTTACCAACCTACAAGAACATACCTGCATTTGAGGCATCCTCCATTCTCCACACATGTTCTCTAGTGTCTCCCGACACATTATTCTGTTGGCACTCCCGGTATCCAGTAAGCACTGCACTCCACTCGCGACTCTAATTATAGGCAGACCGCTATGTGCACCTTTTACATTATTATTTATTAACGTGCGGTCACCTCTCCACTGCCACTCTTCTCAGATCTTGCGTTCTTCCCCCTCCTCAGTCGCCTGTCGTCGACCGCTCCTTGGGGCACTGCCGCTTCCTGGTTCTTCCTTTTCGTTGTCCGTTTTGGAGGTTTCCGAAGTCTCTGTACCCTCCGACTGCTGTCTCTCCCTCCACCACACTCTCTGAGCATTTTTTTACATTGGTTCGGGCCGGTTCACGTTTCTGCGTCGGCTCATATATGGGCACTGTCTTGCTACGTGTCCCTCCGTGCCGCACTCGAAGCACCTAGTACGTGGGCACTTTGCTACCAGGTGTCCTGTCTTCCCACACTCATAACACTTCCAGTCTTCCCACACTCATAACACTTCCTGTCTTCCCTCCTCCTGGGGCGTCCCGCGTTTCCTCGGCTCCTTTCTCCCACTGTTGCTCTCTCTCTCTTCCGCCGTACACCGCCTCCTTCTTCCTCCATGTGGCCGGGGCGATTTTGGCCATCTATATACCACTTTCCTACAGCCCATTTCTTCCTCGCCAGCTGTAATTTCCTTCTCTCTCTCGCTGGCGTCCACCATTTCTTGAGCGCACTCTAGAAGTGTGCGCTCTCTAGGTAACGCCTCCCTTCTTCCTGTCTCCTTCGCAAGGTGCACCTTCAATATTGTTGACAAAAACGCCATCCTGCCTTCTACTTCTGCCGCGCTCACTGTCTCCCGCATCGTCTCCGTGATGCCATTATATTGAGCCAGCAGTGTTCCAGCGTACTGCCCGTTTGTTTGTCGGTGCCTCTTCGTCTCCCGGAACATTTTAAAAATATCCTCTTCCGGGGTCCATCTTTCCCCGTGGAATGTTTTCTTCAGCCGCTCCTTCACTATGGTCCATGTGGTCCCTCGTCAGCCTGGATCATGTTCAGAATACTCCGCTTAACTCTGCACACCAGCGCTGCTCTCAGTGAATCGGCATCTCCTTCAGTTATTACCTCCTCTGTCCGTTATCCTTCTATCCACATCATCAAACGGTCACCCCCCTTAAGGAAATGATTCAGTTCCCCGGTCTCTCCTGCGAATCTCTCCAGATCGAAAATGGACTTCCTCATATCCTGAGCCGTGATCGCCTGAATCTTCATCCACGCTAATGTAGTCGCGTGAGCCGCTGCCATCGTCGTTTGAGGCAACTGCGGTATATCTGCAGCTCCACTCAGCACCGCGGGTCGTAACACTCCCTCCGGCATGTTATTATCAAAAAACGTATAAAGAGAGGATACGATAAAGAAAAAGAAATTAGAGAGAAAGAGAAAAAAAAAACAATTACTTTCTACGCCGCCGTACGAGGTTCCCGGGTTTCGGCACCAGTTAATCGCCGGCGGCGGTTAAGATCGATAAAGAAAAGAATAAGGAAAGAGGAAAATGCAACGGCACACTCAGACTCCAGTAAAAGACTGCTTTATTGCTTCTAGTAATCGGACATACATAGGATCATGAATTGTTTACACCCTATGATCTCATTAATATTGGATATAGTCATGCCTCTGGCTTTAACTTATATATATATTACAATGTACCTTCTTTTATTAACTTAATTATATTAACTGAACCATTTCAACCTTCGTACAAAATTTATTAATATACATCTAATCTATTGATTAGTTAAAGGGACCAAACACTACTCAGACTTTCATAACTACAAAATATATTATATTATTCATCAACTTTTAATAACACTCTCATACAAAAAAAAAGCAAAAAACAAACAAACATTATTTACATACACAGCCATCCACAAATATTCAGCAGAGCACGCAGCGCAGCCTCTTCTTCCTTCCTCAACCACATTTTCATCCGGACTCCTTATCTCTCTCCCCCACTTCGACGACACCTGCTCACGATCAGTGCTCCTGTGGGCAGTCTTCTGAAGCTCCATCCAACAAATCATCCGGTGGGTAATCCTCTGATACACCTATACCCGATATATATATATATATAGAAACAAAAGGAAGAGTTGTAAAATCTTCTAGTTCCTATCTGACAATATGTAACAGATGGGATAGGGTAGGTATATCGGTCGGCCTACATCAAAAGAGGGGTTTATGTCATAACGACAGTCGGCCTGCTACGCTCCCCATGTCAGGGGTTGGACGTATAACAAATGCTTCGATCAATATTGTAACTTTTTTACTAACCAAATTCTTGTGAAAATTTACTAGCTCCTAATACATTTATTTTTGAAAATTAAGATTCTAACGTAAATTATGTTTATGAATGTCTAGGTTAATGGATCTTCGGAAAGGAGCTGAAGTCCCACTAAGCAATTTCGCCCGTTGTGCTGATAATCCAAAGTTCCAGCAGTTCCGGTCATTCCTGAGGGCTGAGAATTCAGTCTTGGGGCTCATCTCTAACATGGGGCAAGTATGGTGTTGACACCCCCCCCCCCTTATTTACAATTTATGAACATGTTTAGTAGCGGTTGGTTAAACGATAATAGTTTTGAGTGTCAAAAGGCTAATTTTCTTTGCCAATTTGAAGGGATGAAAGTATCATGCATTTTAATCCTAAGGCATACCTTGGATAATTTTTTGAATGAAAGTAGTCAACATATAAAAACAACAACTTTATTATGATAAAATTCCAATCTGTCTCATTAGGCAATAAGTAATTGTGATAAATGATCTCATTCATCCAATATTTACAATTTTCATTCACTCGCTCATTCACACAATATTTACAAACAGCCCAGAGATCTCCCAAGTCCACATGGTTGTCACCTCCACCCCGTGCGAAGGAGGAAGTGGAGTCTTGGTAAGTACCCCACGCTCCTCCATCAGCCGCATCACCAGATAAGAGCCAGTGGAGGCTGACCAAGAGCGCGAAAGCCTCATACGCTCAGGACATGATTGGAGAAACTGGCCATTGCCAGGACTCCCCTCTGTCACGAAGTCAACATATAAACATAATAGACGGAATTTCCCTTCATTTTCGGATATTTCGTTCAACTTTATTGATTCATGCCTCAATTATTTTTATAAATATGAAAGTTAGGTCTATAGTTATTTTGATACAATATGCACATTTTTTTTTTTTTTATGGTTGTCTGTAAGAAATAAGCTTTATGAAGTATGAAATATATCCGTCAGGTGAATGCAAACATTATTGTATTATTAAAGTTCATTTGAAATCAGAAAAACTCCACATACAGTAATACAATTTAGGACAGTTCTCGCTCCTATCGCTAACCACAGCACAAACGCTCCCTAAAGCGTCCCATTCGCTCAAGGATTTTAATGCTAATCGTGAATGCCTAAGAAATTTTTTGTGACCTAGTCTAACTTTCACTAATGTGGCAATCAAACGGTACTATACTCAGCAACTATCAAAGTAAAATCGATCCAGACGTACATAGCTTCTTCAGTATATAGCTGATTCAGATTCTGGACGGCTTTTCTTTATTGATGCTCATGGGTAAAAACATTTTTGATTTTAATCTATCACTTTTAATGAAAAACGAGAAAAAGCTGCAACTTTGTTAGAATACTGGAAGATCTGTCTTCAAGTTTATTTTACACTTTAATTTCTCAGAAACTCCTTTGTTTAAAACATATCAGTTAGAATATATTTAGGAATAGAATACCCAGGAAATTAGGAGTAGTGAACATCTGTGTGTACCAATGGCCGGGAGGAATTTTCAGGTCATGCTTTGAAAAATGAAAAACCTGTACCTAAAGTTAAAGAATACGGTGGGTCTATCTCAAAGATAATTTGAAGGTGGGAGAATTTTCTTCTAGACTTTGGTGATAGCGAACCATTTATGATTTTTTACGATTTTCCTTCCTGGATGATGAGAAATCAGTCTGCTGACCGCGTGCTGAAGATATAGAAGATGTGTTCCGCTAACCCGGAAAGTTCCTCCACATTTTAAATGCACCAGAGAGAGTCCAACCCACAATCTCAAAGTTATAGCACCAAAAGCAATGCTACGGAATCTGGTACCTCCTAATTTTTTATCAGATCACAGCTGAAGTCTTTAAACTGTTTCAATTCAAAATGACTGCAATTTCATGTGCAAGTAATTCGGGGATACATGGATCTCTGGGGCAGTCTTTGTAAGTTGCTAGGGTGGATTTAAGGACTGACAGCTCCTACCAAGGACAGTTGTACGTAGTCTGTTCACTTGTAATGGGGGGAGGGGTCAACAAAATGTAATCTACAAGGAATTTTCATAAATAGTATTTGTCCAAATTTACAATGTGACTCGAAATACATATATGTTGTTTCCTTCTTTTGTTTTCCCTTATAAAGTTCAAACAAATGTGCATGCATAACTGAATCTTAGTGTAATAAAGCAATTTATTATCTATCTTAAAAAGTATGGTAGAAATCCATAGCGAAGCACCGGTTAAAAAATCTGGTGATTTAAAAAAAAAAATATTTATTTTTGAAGACATTTTGATTTTCATTCCTTGTGTAAACAGTCAAATAAAAATGGGATGGAATTGAAAAAAAAATTACACCTAAAACTGTTTACGCACAGCCAAAATGAAATGAAGCGAAATTCTAAACTTGAAAAGACATTTGGACTGTCATTTGTTGTTTACTTTAACATCTAATTAACTGCTAAATTTAAGCTCTCCGATGACTAAGGTTCGTTTTTTTTTTAATTTAGCAGAGTGCCTGTGTGGATATTGCAATGGGGTTGCTGCTTTAGGTTTTATACCACTCATTTATTACTGACAGAGACATTTTTACACAATTAACAATTAATTATATCTGTTTAGGGAAAGATCAGTTTTCCAGTCAGGGGATTTCAAGGTAGGTGGTAAGTAATGTTGTTTTTATTAAGTAATTACTAATAAATTAATTGAAGTCAGTTAATATTTTGTTCGCTATCAAAAGTTTTATTTTTACATAATATACATAAATAAACTATTTGAGGAGGACTTGAGGGTTTGAGTATCTTAAATACTAGAAATTGACTCTTCAAAAAATAAAAGAAATATCTTTTTGTCTATAAGGGGAAATATTAGTACTTTAAATCATGTTATGCTTTCGATTTGTGACTATATATATACAGTTATAGTAGAATCGTTTTAAACAATTCCTGTGCTTATGCAATAACCAAAACATGCTCAGCATATAACCTACCACCTACCACAAAGCCTATGGTTCCGTATCCGTTCTCCCTAACCTATCTAAACCCCTGAAAGACCAGTTCAATCCCGAATTTCCTCATTTCTAGAAACACAATTAAATCCCCTACAATCTGGCTTTCTGCCAAGATTTTCCACCCGATCAGCTTTCACCAAAATCAAGAGCCTCCATCCATCATTGACCAACAACACATATTTATCCTTATCCTTTTAGCCTTCACCAAGGCATTCGACCCTCTTGATCACTCCATCCTTCTATCCAAACTTGTATGGATGTCCTTCAATCTAATCACTTCCGAGTAGTACGCATCCATGGTAAACATCTATTCCGACCCATTTCACTGTCTTCCGGTGTACCTCAGGGCTCATTTATTTTGCCATTACTATTCTGTGTCTACATCAATGACCTCCATAATTCTATTCATCACTGCTCATTCCACCAACGAGTATTTACCCACAACACCCAAATTTACATTTTACTTTTTTATTTTCATAAAGGCAAGAAAGTGGATGAGGCTCACAAAATGATATGTGAAGTTTATGGTGCTATGGATTGTTTAATAGAACGCACGTGTGAGAATTGGTTTAAAAAATTTCGTACTGCAGATTTTTCACTGAAAGATGACCAACGTTCTGGTCGACCTTGTGATGTTGATGATGACAAAATGAAAGCCATAATTGAATCGAATCGTCATATAACGGTGCGAGAGATTGCAAAACAGTTAAATGTATCACACGCAACAATTGAAAATAATATAAGACGTCTTGGACTTGTTAAGAAGCTCGATATTTGGGTTCCGCCAAGACAATGCCTCACACATCTTTAGCAACACGTACGAAACTATGGGAGCTTGGTTGGGAAGTGATGTCGAATGCCCCTTACAGTCCCGACCTTGCACCATCGGATTATCATTTATTTAAAAGTTTACAAAACTTCTTAAATGGTAAAAAATTCAGTAATAACGATGACCTCAAATCGCACTTGGTTGAGTTTTTTGCTGGTAAGGACCAGAGGTTCTATGAGCGCGGGATCATGAAGTTACCAGAAATATGGCAAAATGTCATCGAACAGAATGGAAGATATTTGACTGATTAGAGCTCATTTTTTTGTATAGAAAAAACTGAGTTTTATTTCACACTAAAAAAAAACGAAATACTTTCTTGCCAACCTATTATATAATAACTTTTTTTTGTTCTCACATTTCATTCAATTCCTCAAATTGGTTAAATTAAATGTTGTTTTCAGGCAGCGAGAGTACGACAAAAAGCTTGCTGAGAGGTAGAGACTTCACCCTGTCCAGCTATGTCACAAAGATGAATCATGGATGTGTTACTGAGATTGTCGACATAAACAAGATGGACGGTTAGTTTGTTTGATTGTAAACGATTATATTAATTGCCATCATTAAACGCATTATTGCCATCATTAAACGCATTATTGCCATCATTAAACGCATTATTGCCATTATTGAACGCAAAAGGATCTTTTTCAACTGTATCGGCTCTAAGGAGTTTTTCTGGGAGCTTTCTGAACTACTACTTCACATAGAACTTCCTCAAATTTATAAAATTTACGTATATTTATATCGAATCAGTGTCAGGAAGTCATGAAGCCTTGGCTGCAAACATTGCTCTTTGAATCTGTTTGGTTACAACCTTGTAGCGACCGCTAACTACATAAGGTAAATCACCCTTTACTCTATTGTATATATATATTGTTAGCAAACGTAAATAACATGAACTAAATGTATTATAGACAAAATGTAAATAACATGAACAAATATAAATCATTGTGAATGTGAAGCAATAAAAGGCAGGGGCCAACTAAGTCACACGAGAAGGGTCACCAGCTGTCAGCCGCAGGTACCTCACCACATGAGTGAGGGACCCGCAGGTCCTAAGCACCATTTTGCAGCCTCTCCCAGGGGGCAGGGCTGGCCGGGTAATTAGGCGTCGGCCGCGGCTATCTCACCACATGTGTGGGAACCAACCGCAGGCCTAACCCACCCTTGTCAGCCCTCCCAGTAGACAAGGCTGGATAGGGTACTTAAGGCGGGCTCCTTACCCTATAAATTAGTCTCTCGTGGCCTCTACTCATTGACGCTTGGTTTCCGCTCGAACTCTGAAAACTTGACTAATTCTTTATGAAAAACCTCTGTACCTCTTCTCTTGAAAATAGTGCATTGTCGGGGCACATAGCTATCAAAAATGGAGTCAGATAGTAATGCCGTCATGAAACGATTGTCCAGGTTATAAACTCAAACAATCCTCACTTGTCACCAGGGCTAGGGTGACCAGACACCTCCCTAGTGACGACCCGACAAACCTAGTCGGAGTAAATTCGTCGAGGGGTTTGAAGAAAACTAATGCAAGGAATAAATAAATAAAAACTACTGATGAGGACTGTACGAATTAAAATTGATGAGTGGACTGTGGCTATTGTTATGGGATCTAAAATAAAAATCATAGGCTTTACTTAATGAGGTATGTACATTTATGGAAAAGTGAAAGACACTTTAGAAAATAAACTAAATTATGGAGAAAATAACATTTAACTCCTACCTCAAGTAAGTGGGGGGAGGGCTCATCGCATATATTCCACGTCAGCTGCTATATCCTATCTACTCACTCATGGTGAGTAAAAAAAAAAAAAGTGTTCTCGTGTCTAATGTAAGATGGTTTAGGCTTCTAAAGTTGCCCTAGGGAGTCCCAACCGAACCTCACTTCCGGCCACAGTCAGCATTTCTAGTCTGACAATGGAAGCAGCTCAATAAACCACTGAGGGGGGGATGGCTTTTTCTACTGTATCGTGGTCGTTGGTGTGACTCGAAAGCAACCATATTTTATATTTAACAATTTTATTAGGGATTTCAAGAAAATGTTCATATCCCAACTAAATGTTGTTCAGATGAGTAAAATGTACAGATTGTTGCAGGGGTGTGCATGAAGGAGTTAAATACGCAACTGGAACGGACCATTTCGCACGACATGCTTGACGAAAAGGCTTCAGTCCATAACGAAGTTCTCCTCCATTTGAAGTTCTACGCGAATGACTACCCGGATATGGACCAAGAAGATAAACAACAGTTAGAACCGTTGCAATTGAAGGGAGGTCCCAAAAGGGAATGGGACCAGATCAAGGAGCGGTTTTCCTGGGGAATGGTAAGTACAACATGGGATCCGTATTTCCCAATTATTAGCAACCGCTAAAAGAGTGATTAATTAATTAACAGTACTACCAAAAAAAAAAATAGGACAAGGGCTACAAATTCTGTTGTAAATTTTCCTAGGATGATCCATTTTTGACATCCGCCAATAGTCCATTACCATATTTATAAATGTCGAAAAAGTTTATGGTATGTAATATGAGGGTAGACCAATTTTTACCATTCACATCTTTACTACTCTACAGAAAATCTAGGTGAAGTGAGCAAGGTGAACGAGTGAACGATTTTACCAAGATGATAAGGGAACGGAAAAGAGCTATGAAGGAAGGTAAAGCGATCCGTCTTCCTTCATACCTCTTTTCCGTCCCTTTATATCTTAGTACTATCGTTCACTCAGCTCTTTGCTGACATCATCCAGATTTTCTGTAGAGTAGTAAAGATGTGAATGGTAAAAATTGGTTCTAGCCTCATATTACATACCATAAACATTTTTTGGACAAATCTCCTGCAATTGTTGCGATATTTAAGCCTATGCTGCACATTGTAGAACTAATGGTTAAATTAATTAAACACTAGCCACCAATCACTTATATACTGACAGAACCCACCTCCAAAGGATCTTATGACGTCAGGTGACTCTAGCTACCGTATCATAACCCATTCAGCCCTTTTAATATTTTTAATACTTTGGAAATGCACAAAAAATGTATTTGATAGGGACCGATAATTTGGTCCACCTTTCGTTCACACAAAAATATACCGTGGCAGATAGAGAAAAAAAAACATTTATTCAATATCCTTCAATGAGTTGATTCCATTTGTATCAAATTATATATCAAAATAAAATATACATCTTTCATAGATTTTATGATGCCAGAAGTACTATCAAATACTTTTTCCTTTATGACTGCCTGAGATAAAACCATAAACTGTTCACAAAAATGTTCTCCTTTTGATAATGGTTTGACATATCATTTCATTAGGCCTAATTTGATATGAAGTGGTGGAAGCGACACCTTTTTTTGGATCTATCAGAATTATCATCTTGTCAAAGCCATTTATATTTTCCCAAATGAAAATTTATGTGTGCAAACTTCAATAAAAACGAACGATTCAATGAATGAACAGTGATGATGTTAGTTTGTTTTTGTTTTTTGGACTTGATGCATAGCAAATTAATAAATAAATTAATTCACAAAAAAAAAAAAACTAAAATAAGAGCCTGAATTGTATTTGACTCTTAGTGTCTTCGTCAGCTTCATTCGTGCATCGAAGGGGGGAATATACCGAATTAATGTGACTTGAGTATTGATGAGACCAATACTGATAGCATTAGGAGATCAACTATTATTTTAGTTTATATATAGACACAATAAAAATTAAAAACCCAGCTAATATTTTACAGGTTAGTTACCATTTATTTAGTCTAGGGCCCATTCGGGTGGATGCCTAACTTTCTTCCGACTCGAGAAAACCTACCAGGGGTGTGGTAGTGGAGGTGTTTAAGTAAATCATTTGTAATGTCTGTGCACTATACTTCGCCATTGAAAATATAGCTACGAAACTATGGGAAGACCCACATTAATTTATTAACTAATAATGTTAAGTCAATACTTGAAGACTTACTCAAACAGATCTGTTTATAACCATTCTTTTTTTTTTTAATTATTTTAAGGTAGATTTCGGACATTTTGCAAAACTCCTGATCCAAGTTTGTGATATTGTGACAAAAATATTTCAATCAGAGAAAAGAATGCTTATCCTAAAAGCCCCGTTATACATCATAGGTAAAATAAATTTAAATTATTTAATATAACGTTTAAACTGTCTAATTTATTTATTTATTAGCTTTGTGAGCTCACGTAAAAGGTCATGAAATCAATGTGAATGTCTTATAGATTTGGAATTCATGTTACTAACTGTTACAAAAGTTGGAATCTTATATGCAGGAGCTCAGAAATATATTCAATATGGAAGCTCTGGCTTGTATGTATCTTTAGTTGAGTAGAGAAACAAAACCCTTCATAATGATCTTAATATACCTTACTTAATATACCATCCCTTCAAAGTTCATGAAATTCTATAGTAACCTATCCAACTACCCAAATCCCCTAGCACAGTCATTACATTACACTGCACCACTCATCCCTATAATCCTCCTCGGAGACTAAAACGGCAGTGGCCTCGTGACCTGCTATAAATACGAGACAGTGGGACTACTGGTAATGGCCAGTTTCTCTAATCATGCTCTGAGCGTCTGTGGCTCTCGCACTCTTGGTCTGTCCCCACCGGCTCGTATCCAGTGACGCGTCTGACGGAGGGGCGTTGGGGACCTCCCAAGCCTCCGCTTCCTCTTTCGCATGCGAGGGAGGTGATAACCATGTGGAGTTGGGAGGTCTCTTGGATGTTAGTAAATACTGTATGAATGAGCGAGTGTATGTAAATTGCCAATATGGTATGAATGAGAACATTGATCACAATCACTTATTGCCCAATGAGGCAGATTGTAATTTTATTATAATAAAGTTGTTTTATCAGTAGAGTAGAGATGGAGGTATTGATGGTATATGAATCGTTTAATCACCAGACGGGTGAGTCTACTTGGGTGTGAGGGGACTTGTTATTTGGAATTAAGTTCCTCTAATGGAGTTAGGTCACAGCCTAGGGTGTAAAATATTAGTATGCTGAATGCTTCACATTCTTCTTGACAATGGGAGCAGGTTGGCCTGTCTCCAGCTGATGTTGGACCATCGTTCGTCCGTTTTGGCCCATATCTACCTTTCCAGTGCCATTATTTCCTCCCACGGGGTGGAGTATCCTAAAAAAATCTTGGCCCTACTTTGTCTTGCTGCCGAAGCTGAGCTAAATCCGCTAAATGTCCAGGTGACGTTCACGGCAACATCAAGGACCTGTGCTGCTTCGAGAGGGAGATCTGGCCAATGGGGGTGTCGATGCTTCCTTGCTCCCTCCTATTCCTAGGGGACTACATCGATAGGGGAGAGTACGGCATTGAGATAATCGCCTACCTTTTCGCGCAGAAGGTCAGGTCTCCGCAGACCATCTACCTTATAAGGGGCAACCACGAGATTCGCAGCACCCAAAAGCAGCACGCCAATTACAATACTTTCTACAGGTAACATATTGTTTTTGTATAACTTAAGTGCTAGGTGATTATAATCTTGAACGAGGTCAATTTTCACAACCGATCTTTGAAACAAACTGATACAGTTAAATACTGTACACTTACACTTCATAAGAGGCTGACTTGGAAACCGGATGCAAAAACGAAACGGCAAACACTCGGTCACTATTGAAGCGTTTACTCTGGACTTCCGGTTCCACTCACACACACTCGAGTCGCTTGCTTGGTCAATGACCTTGAACCGTCCTTCCCAGAAGTAACATCTTGGATATTTCTCAGTTGTGCTTTGGAATTCGCAAAGTTGTCACAAGGACTATCTATTCCAAATCTTCAAGGTGTGTGTTTTGTACCTTTAGTCATGTTTGCTTTTTGGCTAATTTCCTTCTCTTCCGGTTTGTTGTTAATCTCGTTTCCTGCCGTTTCGTCTGGTACTAGTATATTCTTCTATCCATAGTTGAAAAATACTTCTTGATTTCTCTCCGAAATGAACCTTGAGTGGGCATGTCCCAAGACCTTCACAGTACGAGTTGTTGATTAAAAACTCAATTCTGGGAATGTACATTACTTGGCCCATAAACTATGCCTCTGATATTGCAATTGCTCACCAATGTCTCGGTAAATCTTTCGATCATATTTGACTGTGGGTGACGAATTGACATATGTCGTCCTGAAATTCGGAACAAAATTTCTTCAAGCAATTTAATTCTTTATCTGCAGTTTCTTTTGTTACTAGGTATAGTTTTGAATATTTAGAAATAATTGTAGATCAATATAAAAAAATAATTTTTCTAAATAAATATAATTTTCATGAAGAGTGTTGTTGGTAATTGTACAAATTTGACAGGTGTTGCACCGAATAACCTTCATAACATTTTCCTTTAGTTTTGAGGCATATAAATCCTTCCTGACGCAATAGTATGATTTACTCATACCCATATGACCATGAAGCTAATGATGAAATTCGATGGTAAATTTTGTTAATTGATGTGATGGAAGGTATATTCAATAAGCTTCGTTTTCCTTAGTTCTGATTAAACAATATTCGTTGTGGTCATGGAAATGACAATTACACAATAAGGAAATCTTATTAAAAATCCCAACCTTCAAAATAAAAATATAACATTTAAAAAAAAATTTAAAATATTAAACCATAAATAAAAGCTTTAAAAATTAAAATTAAGCTAATTACAGTAAAAGTTGCAAAAAAAACAACAACATATACACTTATATTTTAGAAGATTAAATAACACTGATCACCACTCAGCGAACCGTCCACCACAACATTCTGTGAAGAACTGGCTAAAATTGCAACAATTTAAGTGGGGCCATTGCACAAAGTGGGATTATTATCAGTTTTAATATTAACTGGAAATTTTTCGTTTTGCATCTCATGCTCTCAAATAATGGAGCGTCATAAAGACATCCCTCCGTCGTGTGAAACATTTTCATTTCTCACTCGTCCTTGTTGCTATGATATTTTCAGAGGCCAAATACAGGAAATATGGAAATTTACATGGATACGTGCACCTTTTTATGTATTTCGACCTTCCTTCATGTATTGTACGGTCAACAAGACTTGACCTGTTGAGGTGCTTATGTGAGTTACATTATTTTCATTTGTTAGTTATAGTTATAAGATTCAGCCTCCACTGGCTCGTATCCGGACTGAACTGATCCCTTCCAAGTTTATGAAATTCCATAGTAACCTGTCCAACCACCCTAATCCCCTAGCACAGCCAATGCACTGCACCACTCATCCCTATAATCCTCCTCGGAGACTAAAACGGCAGTGGGGCCACGTGACCTGCTATAAATGCGTGACAGTGGGAGTATTGGCAATGGCCAGTTTCTCCAATCATGTCCTGAGCATATGTGCCTCTCGCGTTCTTGGTCAGCCTCCACTGGCTCGTCTCTGGTGACGTGGCTGGCGAAGTAGACTTCCCAAGACTCCGCTTCCTCTTTTGTATGCGAGGGAGGTTACAACCATGTGAATTTTGGAGGTCTCTGGGCTGTTTGTAAATACTATATGAATGAGCATACGCTCGCTTTCGAAAATTGTAAATATGATATGAATGAAAACATTTATCACAATTACTTATTGCCCAATGAGGCAGATTGTAATTTTATCGTAATAAAGTTTTTTCATCAATAGTTTCTCATGGTCCTATTTCAGAGAGTGCTTGAAGCGATGCGGAAATGGTCTGGGTAAAGAGTTATGGGAGGCAGTAAATAACGTTTTCGACTGCCTTCCTCTGGCTGCTTGTATAGAAGGCAAGGTATGAGCAGCCTTTTTAATTTACTTGATTTGGTTTTTAAATTAAAAATCTCTATTATTAAGCTCCGCAATAAGCTACCTCAGCGAGTGCCTAATAAATCTGTAAAGTTTTGAGAACCTAAAAAAATATAGTTAAAGTAGGTGATTCCAGAAACACCAGCTATAGAATGTATTACAACGAGGTACAAATAAATATAAAAAAAATCCATGGCGTAACACTTTATGGGCCGGTTGTTAGGTGGCGCTGAATACTTTTGTTATCACGGCCGGATTAACTTCATCGTTTTTGAAGTAGCTACTCATTTATTCACATGAGTCTAAGTTAATCACGGCCAGGCCCTTCACCAATAAAAAATCCTTATGGTAGCCGGGAGTCGAACCCGCGTAACCGCCAGTTTAGAATTCTTATATTTTATTAAATATTTACACAAATGTTTTTTGATTGTTTCAACAATGACGCGATTTGAGAACAAATCAAAACCGATCTATATCGCTTTAAATTTATCTATTTCTGTATGTTTCAACTGAATCATTCAAGGCCATTTCTTATCCGATGTTTTTTTTATTTCAATTATAGCATTAAATCGTAAATAGTTTTTCTCTCTCGAGAAATGAAATGAGCAACACGGGACCGATAGTTTCATGTTCATTTTTTTTTCCATGTACTTTTCGGACTTACTTTACGTACTTACACCTTGTGAGGGAGGATAGTGGGCTAAGAGGTCGCCTCCCTTTGTGGGCTTTCGCAGCGGGAACAAGATAGCTTGTTTAAGTACGTGTGGGGGAGGGGATAAACATGAACTCTTTTGACTCGTTGCAGCAACTAACAAACCCGGTGTTTCATACTATGACCTCACCATCCTTCCCGCATCGATAGTTATGTAATATATATAATCTTCATTAATCATAATGTATATAATCATTAACAAATCTTCCCTTCCCAGACCTCTATTCTAAATAATTGCTCCCACGGCCTTTTCTATAAGCGCCCTTTCCTGGCAGCCCTACTAAAGCTTTCTCTACACAGATAAATACCCCTTAGGCATAAGACGGATTGTTGGTTCCTGATGGAGCTCAGTCGCCATAGAGCTCTCAGCCTGTAACCATATATAATTGTACATTTGTGTTTTATACCAAATAAAGCTCTTTTTTGAGTTATTGAGCAACAGAAATATAATTGATGACAACAGACTATCGGGGAAAATTAGATTAAGATTTTGTTGTTAGATGTAAGTTAGTTTTATGATTCATAAAGTGAGCATCATCTCTTTTAAACATATTCAGGCAATTAATTTATAATTATACTTTTGTAACAATCACAAATCGGAATATAAAATTATTAATAATTGTATAAAATGTAGCCAAGCTACAGGACATATAATTTTCATGGACATATAATTAATAATGGCCAACTGTTAGATTCATTTATGTAAAATCAGTACTTCCATTCTATAATTTATAAAAACAAGGGTATATGAAGAAAAAAAAATCCACCATTATATATTCTCCAACTTGAATGCAACAATATCCAATATTGTTTTTATGATAAGTGAGCTATTGTAGTAAAATCGTAGTAAATTACAAAGAATACATAACAATACAAAATTAACCTAGGCATCTTACGATCTCCTGATTACATCACACCCAACTGACACTGACAGTCTTTTTTGTTTCGCTTTTCCTACATATAAATAAATATATATTTCACTTTTACGTATTAACTGTATATTAGGTTTAGTTTAAAGGCGCTCTGGCGTCTGGCAACTGTATGAAACTTACCCTATGTAACATGAAATGGTTTAAAGAAATCCTCTCGCAAAATGATTCCTTCCTACCTCCCTGGATTAATGAAAATGGTTGCCGAGTTTTCAAAGGAAGAGATTTAATCTTTAAACCAATACTTCTTTCCTTAGGGCTATCCAAATAATTCAGAAACATATTTTCACAAGAAATTACATTCTATTATATTTATTTACTATACTCCATTTTTGCAATGTACCAACAACAGCAATAAACGGTCATTTCACATACATCAATTATATTTCTGTTGCTCAATCACTCAAAAAAGAAACTTTATTTGGTATGAAACCCAAATGTACAATATGGTTACTGGCTAAGAGGTCACTGGCGACTGAGCTCCATGAGAAACCAACAAACTGTCTTATACCTAAGGGTTATTTAAATGTGTAGGAAAAAGCCGTAACAGTAGTGATAAGGGCGCAGATGGAAAGGGCGTGGGAGCCAATTATTTTAATAAAGGTCTGGGAAGGGATGATAAGTTACTAATAGGGTAAGATAAGATAATTATAATAGGGCTGATTATTATAAGTTATGAGACTTTAGGATGTTACTGATAAACATACCATTTGTTAAGATAAGATTATGTATATGTGACATAACTGTCGAAACATAATACTTTTACGCTGTACTAGGAATCGAAATCATAAATAAAATCAGCACAAACTTTCCTACTTTGAACTAGAGAGTTTTTAAACTTCAGAACCGGAGCTGCTTCTGAGAATACCTAGACCCTGCAGAACCTAATCTGCGCTGGTTGAAAACAACAAAGTTTGTTAAAATGTGAAACGTTCCACGATTCCAATTCCTGGTTGACATAGCACTTCATTGGATGAACTTGTTATAACAACTTTCTTCTTCGGTAGGTTTTCTGCTGTCACGGAGGAATCCCTCCGCCTTGGTACTGCCCGACCATCCAGGCCATTCAGACGATCCCTTGCCCTCTCCCCACTCCTGAGGACAACAGCATTGCCTGGGAACTATTGTGGAATGATCCGGCCAAGTAAGGCACATTCATGTACTGCTCAAAAATCTATTTATACATTGTTGTAGGCTTTTATAAGAGTCAGGTTATGCCGACGTTCACCACCGACTCGGTCAGGGATCGCCTATGGCTAATTTACGAATGTAGTACTAATGTGAACGATGTAGATAAAACGACTTCTTTGTGACCAGTCGTTCAACGGTGAATAACCCGCCTTTAAGAAATTTAGTTTTTTGTAACTTCAAGACTTGTTATTTATGGTTCGCCTTTTGGTGTATCACAGTGTCTTGTTGTGTGTTTGTTGTCTCTTATAGAAGATTAAAATTGCATTCTGCAAAAGATCAACCTGTTTCTTACATCCACCACAGCTCTTAAAATTTATGTATTTCGCAGGAATTGGGTGCTCTTGTCTTTTACCGAACCGGAAATAGGCAGACTAAACCAGTAGGGGAGATGCTACTAGGTACATTTGTAGGGCCCCAGAGATCGCCTTCTGCATGGCATCCCTTCCAAGGATCTGTTAGTTTTAGCAAAACGCGGCCAGCGCATCCCACTAGGAGATGCCAACGACGGACTAAACCTAGCAAGGATAGTAATTAACTAAGAAAGCTATTGTTCGAGCAGAGCAACAAGTGCCAGTGCAGAGAGAGAGGGCAGTGCCCACTTCAAGTATCTGACACCGACTGTCTGAAAAAGCTCACAATTTCTGCTCAATATAGGCCGATCATCCCTGCCTGCAGTGATTGAGAGAGATGTTTATTTCGGTCAATCATATGATCGTTTATTTTGTCCAATCAGGGGCTACTACTTGAACTGGTCCTCTCTCTCTATACTGACTCCGAAGATTTATTTATAAAAATATAGAAAGGTAGGCGGGTGTTTTATGTCCAGTGAAGATGGTAACGTCTCTTTGTTTGAAGTGAAGAAGTTGGCAGAACAGCCATATAATACCTAAGCTATAATAAATCCAATCTTGTTGTGTGTTAATACACTCGAGGCTTTAACAATGTTTCCTTAGGGAATCAGAACTGTCGGAAAGAGTGAAAGTGGAGATGGCCTGTAACGAAGGATTCAGCGGTAACGTGAGAAGGGCCACCGGCCACATTTTCAACGAAAAGGCTCTAGATAAGTTTCTTCAAGTTAACCAACTGACCCATGTCATCAGGGCCCATGAAACACAAAAGGCCGGATTTCAGGTTTATTATTTACTGTTTAACTACTTTCTTTTTTTTTTAAACAATTA
Source organism: Acanthosoma haemorrhoidale (assembly GCA_930367205.1). NCBI lineage: Eukaryota > Metazoa > Arthropoda > Insecta > Hemiptera > Acanthosomatidae > Acanthosoma > Acanthosoma haemorrhoidale. The sequence goes on from OV884014.1 coordinate 55,944,080, forward strand.
AATAGTTTTATTAAACAATGTTACTAAAGTCCTCGTGCATGATAATGTAGTTGTCTTTAAAGTAATTAAGTTTAATCTAAGCCTTTGTATGTCCTCACCTAGTCCCCTAGGTAAAATGACACTTGTTGCACTTATATTCAATACTATTTCGATATCATCTTTGTTTTTTTTAATTTTTGTTATTGCATAGTTTTAAAAAATAAGTATTTTTCTCTACGTGGGCTTTGCAAATACAGAAATAAAGTTGAATACATTTTAAGCATTAGAATGAAAACATTTTGATATGTGCACAATGAAAGTAAATAGATTGATCAGTGGATCATTGCGATTGGATGAAGTTTGTTTTCTACATATTTTATTCCATGAAGTGGATTTTGAATGGGATTGTAGGGCGTTAAATAAGTAATTACTGTAATAAAATTGTTTTTTTTTCGAGATATATACAATCTGCCGTTGTTTCGATATTTAGTTTAGTTCTTAATATGGCTTTGTAGATTAATAAGTTGCATTTACTACCGCTTAATTTACCATCTTTGAGCTAGAGAGCGCTTGTTGTCATTGAGGGCCAAACACAAACGTTACTACTGAGCTGACTGGTTTTATATCGCTTGCCAAAAGAGAGCGCTCGGTTTGAGATTGACCCTCTACACCTTATTTTGTTTATATAATTTATAATATTGTTTACAATGAATTGAATCATTGCGGTTCACTTCCTATTATATAACACAATGTACCTTTTTTAAATTAACTTAACCATTTCAACCTTCGTACAAAAGGTATTAATATATATCTAATCTATTGATTAGTTAAAACCGGGACCAAACACTACGCAGACTTTCATAACTATAAATTTATTATATTATACATTAACATTTAATAACTGTCTCATACAAACAAAAACAAACATTATTTACATACAAAACCATCCACAAATATTCAGTAGAGCATCCAGTGCAGCCTCTTCTTTCCTCAACGGCGTCTTCATCTCGAGTCCGCTTCTCTCTCCTCCCCTTCTCTCCCCCTACCTACTTCCTTTTAAACCTACCTATAAAACCTACTTAAAACGTACAAACACCCATATTTCTTTTGTTGCGTTTAAATACTTTTTTTTTGGAATATCATTGAAGTACTTTTCGCGCTGTGTGGTATATTTAATATGTTCTTTCAGCCACAGTATAATTTATTTTATTTAAAATTATTTATTCTAACCACACCATAAATTGTAGTATTAATTATTCAATACCTTTCATGCCTTAAATGTTTTCTCATACCTTTTCCTTATTGAACTAAACAAAAACTAAAAATCATATCCCGAGGTATTGTGGAGTATACCATCAAAATTTCAAATCTATTGGATCATTTTAAAGATTCCATTATTGTTGTTTTGTTTTCTTCAAACCAGAAACCTTTATGTTTTGACCTGTGCGCTTGTCTATCTGCCCAGCTCTTTGTGAGTCCTTCATTGAGATTAGACAAATAAAATTATTCATAGACCCCCGATTTGATTTCGGAAAGAAATGAAAAATATGATCATTGATAAAACAGCTTTATTATGACAAAATTACAATCTGCCTCATTGGGCAATAAGTAGTAATAAATGTGTTTTCATTTATATCATATTTACAATTTTCATTCACTCGCTCATCATACATTATTTACAAACAGACCAGAGACCTCTAAAAATCCACATAGTTGTTACCTCTCTCACGTGCGAAAGAGGAAGCGGAGTCATGGGAAGTCCCCCACGCCCCTCCGTCAGACGCGTCACTGGATACGAGCCGGTGGGGACTGACCAAGAGTGCGATAGCCACAGACGCTCAGAACATGAGTGGAGAAACTGGCCTTTGCCAGTAGTCCGACTGTCACGTATTTATAGCAGGTCACGAGGCCACTGCCATTTTAGTCTCCGAGGAGGATTATAGGGGTGAGTGGTACAGTGTAATGGACTGTGCTAGGGGATTTGGGTAGTTGGATAGGTTACTATAGAATTTCATGAACTTGGAATGGATGAGAATGTAAGGTATATTAAGATGATCATTTACTATTGTTCTCAGGACTTTTGATTGAAAGTATTGGATGCGCTTGATGTCCGACTTTTTTGCTTTCCCCATAGCTCTATTTCGCATGCCCAGATTGGCTTAGCTATAACTTTGTAAATTACTAATTTATTTTCTATTGAGAGATGGGATGTCCTTTGAAGTATTCTGTAAAATATGATCAAGTGTCATTAATTAATAGTTTAGTTGTAAAAATAAATGTTTTTTTTTCAATTTTTGAGCTTGAGGTTTCAATATATATATTCAGATTGACACTTTATTTTTGTTCCACTATAAGTACAAAAATCATTTTAAACAACGTGTGTTCGCTTTTCTAAATCAAACTATAACTTTTCAGAGGCATGATATATTGGATTGTAGTTACATTCGATACCTTGACGATTGTAAAACTAATCAAAATCCAGTCCCATGAAAAACAAGGAAGGGTTTTTTAATAAATTAATTAGTAATTTGAAAAAATATTTTAAATATATAAATAAATATCATATTGGAGCAGTGCATATGCAATTAAATGTCTAAACGTTATGATAAATAATTACATATTATCTGTCAGAACTATAATTAGTGAAAATCTTGTTCGCAAAACCAATTTCAGGTAGAAGAATGATCTTAAGTTTTAAATAGATACCCTATCATAGAAGTTTTAAATGATGAACCAACGTTGCTAAAAATAATAATAACCCAATGAAAAATAGTAATGGTTCAATTATAATTTGGATATACGGATAAGAAACTTTAGATTACGTTCAAACTTCAAACATTAAAATCCTTTAGTCAACTCCTTCTTATCCAGTAACTCACATCTATACAATTGACCTCTTCACCTTAAGCAGAGATAGCCTCGCGATTGTAAATGGATTATGTAAGTATGTCATGGGGTCTTGGCACTGGCTAACATCCGCACTCATCATGTTCTGGGCGTCTGGGGCTCTCTTAATCTCTTTCTGGTCTTCACCATATAGCTTAACGAGAGAGAGAGAGAGGTGGTGGGAGATGGGGCCTCCTGGTCAGTCTTTGCATGTACAAATTGTATGAATGTTGCTATGAGTGTGAACTGTACTTATTGATCGAATGGTTTTATGTATAATGTACAAACGAGCAATTAGCATATTGTTATTTTTACAAATAAAGAACTTGAAAAACATCGTTTCTCAACCATAACGAAACTCTTAATTGTGTGAAGCATCACATTTGACCGCTTTCTCAGACCAGGCAGACAGACAGGTAGGGGTAAGACGACCTGTATGAAAGTAGAGCTCCCCCCCACACTTAGGCAAATGGAACAAAGGAAGACACCTCCTTCCTTGACAGACTGGTGACAAATTGACTGGACAGGTAACCTTGGCCCAGTGAGCAGGTAATTTAGCCGACCGTCCTTCACCTGGCTGGGGAGGACATTTCCTAAAACCACCGGATACCCACTGTAGACATTTCCTTTTATGGCTACGTTCTCATCGGCATGACCTATACCATCACCGCCTTCCGGATCTCGTCGAAATATATGTGGCACTGGCTGCTTGGCCGTTCAAATCTAACATTGAGCTAACCTATACATAGTGATTGGCAGATTCAAGGATCCATGTTCTACAACTAATGGTCTCATCCCAGCAAAGACTTTATTAATGAACATAACTCACAATAATGACACAGTTTACCTTTAAAGGCTTCATACAGAATGTTTTACTGGATAAAATGGGCAGAGATAGGTATGGACAGGTAAGGTTTGGAAATGAGCCTTAGATCAGTGTTCTACAGAGTTCAAGCATGGCTGCTTGTTTCTGCCAGAAGTACAGAGGGTTTCAATGTCGCTTGTTTTGTTCCTTACTTCGGTTTAAGCATTTTTAACTCCGATTCTAAAACAATTACCTTGCGCACATTGTATTAGCTTAGAAGAAACACCCGCCCCCCTGATAATGCTTTTTCACTTTCTTTATCTTTTATTTTGGTAATTTATTTTTTATTTATTGCCTATTAAGTATTAAGGCAGATTGTAATTTCATCATAATAAAGTTGTTAATAAAATAAAATATTTTGGTAATATATTTATATATATATAAAAAAAAATTAAATGTAACAATGTTTTTAATTCTTAATTGGCGTTTATAAATAATTACGATTATATTCTTGTACAAATGACTTGATTGTTACACAAGTCCTTATACCTGAAAACATTTTTGACTAAAAATATATAAGAACACAACTCCTTATTTGACTCTTTTGTTTATATAATTCGTATCAAGCTTTAAAATTTACTAACGCTTGGTGTCAATCATGTACCGAGTTTCATTTATTATTTTAAATTGTGACGATAATGTCCAAAGATTAATTTCGTGGTATTTTAAGACACTACTGCAAAAAATAATTCAGAGCGGAAGCTGCAGCCTAAGAAATTTATTTTTGTTCGAATGCTTCAATGCTGGGAATTCCAGTCTTCACGACAAACCTCCATCATGTTGTCGTAACGATGAACTACTGGAATGTGTACGCCAGGATTCGTATGTGACCCAAACTAACATTAGCGGTTTACATAATGCCACTCTAAACATATATATATTTTTTTAAGCACAAGTTTATTATGATGAAATTACAATTTGCCTCATTGGGCAATAAGTAATTGTGATAAATGATCTCATTCATACCATATTTACAATTTTCATTCACTCGCTCATTCATACTGTATTTACAAACAGCCCAGAGACCTCACAAGTCCACATGGTTGTCACCTCCCTCGCGTGCGAAGTCACTGGAGAAGAGCCAGTAGAGGCTGACCAAGACCGCGAGAGCCACAGACGCTCAGGACATGATTAGAGAAACTGGCCATTGCCAGGACTCCCACTGTCACGTATTTATAGCAGGTCACTAGACTACTGCCGTTTTAGAGTCCGAGGAGGATTGTAGGGATGAGTGGTGCAGTGCAATGACTGTGCTATGGGATTAGGTTACTATGGAATTTTATGAACTTGGAAGGGATGAGTTCAAGAATGTAGGGTATATTTAGATCGTTATGAAGGGTTTTGTTGCTGACGTAATAAGGGGCATACTATTGTTCTCAGGACTTTTGATTGAAAGGATTGGAAACGCTTGATGTTCGACTTTTTTGCTAACCCCCATAGTTCTATTCCGTATGTCCAGATTGTCTTTGGTAGATGGAAGCCTAAGTACCGTACTGTCTCGGATACAGGGAGAGGAATGGAAATAAAACTAGTGGACAGGACTAAACATATAAATTAAGTTGTTTGATGAACTACTTTCATGCACAGGGGCTTTTGTAGTAACATATTATTGCTAGATGACATAAAATATTATTTTTGATTTAAGATTCATCATAATTGGAAGATGGTGACCGTGTTCTCTTCATCCTACTACGCTGGTGCGAACAAAGCCGCTTGCATCTTGATTCAGGGCCATGCTAAGATTAAAATCGTACAGCTCAACACGGACGAATACCACACCGAAAAAGCAAAATCCTCTAAATAATTTGTATTAACTTGTTGTTTATTTTTCATTTAGTTTCTCGTACCATTATTCTTCAGCCACTGGATTATTTTATAGTAAAATTATTATTGTGCTTGTCATGGCCAGATAGATGTACTTGGTTATAAAATAATAACAATAAGCCACGAATTTGATGTAAAGAAATGAATCAGAAATATATTTAATAACTAGCGTTTGACGTCATACAATGATTAAAACTGCAGTTTTCAATGATTCATTTAAGAGGGCTCAAAATTGTTCTTTGCCTAAATGTCGCAAATAGCATTATTGAGATAAGCGTCTGTAAGGAAGGACAGACCGGACTTGCAGATCAATAAAAACTCGGCCAATGCAAGGCATCAGATGTTTATGTTGAAGTTTATTTGACCAGAAGTAATCCCCAATCCATATTGGGGTCGGTTATGCCTTGTTCTTCCGCCTTAAGTTGTTTATTTTGGATCGCTTCGACATACCTGTGTTGCCCCCCGTTAAGGCACATTCCCACTGATAAATCTAGCCAGTTACTCCCCCAATGATTCATTTCCGTCTATAGGTGTTAAATGCATTGGCACGCCTGTGTCGTACCTCTTATCGTGCCCATTTTAGGTACCTGCCATGACGTTACTGGTCTGGTACCTCGTGGTAATCCTAGTAGTTTCATCTTTCATCTGCCTGTCCTTCTGTTCTTAGCCTAATTAGGTGATATAAATTATTTAAACGATACGAAGTAACAGGAAGTATGATAAAGAAATTAAACAGGTGACCAGTAACGCGAGTATCATTAACTTTTAAGATTAATCAAGTCCTAGCACAGAAACTAATAAAACTCTAATTTGTCGTCATGAAAAAGGACACTTTAAAGTCAATATGGCAAAATATTTCAATATCGATATCTCGAGTAGGCAAGGTAATAAAAATGATTATTAATGAAAACAGAATCGGCCGAATAGTTTTTATTCATTACATAAATCTGTACTGACATAAGTTTGCCAAAGTAAAAAATTATATGTATTTAATTTTGTTATTCATTTTTATAAAATTGTGTTTTTTCTCTTGGAAACTTCATGTGCGCTTCCATGTATGTGACTCACTATAATATCCAGCAATAGTCCGCCATCATATTCACGTTCTATTTCCCTGATACCTTCGTTCCTTGATACCCTGGGGGGACCTTTCCCCTTGTTCTTCACTAACGTTCCCTACTTTTTCCGGAAAATAGTTCACATGTGAGTAAGAAGTGAATCTTCAAACTCATGTTGCGACCTTGTGCTTGAAAAGGGCTTCAACATGGGTACTCATATAGTTGGTATCCTTGGTATATTTTACCAAGGAACTTCTCAACCACCTCATGGAACGAATTCCATGCTTCCTTTCCGTTCTTATCCATTGCCTGGGTAAAATATGCATTGGAAAAGAGTGTGCTGATGTCTTCGCCTACAAAGATTCCTTCCTTTTAATTGGGCATCACTTAAACCAAGAAATTTGGAGCGTAAGTAATTAAACCAAGTAACTTGAAACATTCATCTACTTTAGCGAGAGATTTCACAGCAAAATATGGTTGTCATATAGGATTGCAGAATGTTTTCAGGGACAATAAGATAAGAAATAATGGAAGGGCTTGTAAGCTGAAGATGAATAATTACAATCTGTCCAAGAGAGAGGAAGTAATCTCTACTAAACAGAGGATAGGCCTTAGGGGACCTGATGACGCACTGCCCACAACGGATGTACCGCTACTGCGCAATGAACCTTATCGTTGTCCACTTCCTGTCTCAATCTCTGAATGAAAACATCACACTTCCGAATGACATCGCGGGACAGCATTCTGTGGACGAGACAAATTTAAATTTATATAGGATTCTTAGTTGGTGAGAAAATTTTGTGTTGTGGATTTGTAAATAATCAGTCTATGTAATTTTTTATTAGGATATCGATGACCCTAGCGACTGAACTGCCCATAAAACAAATAAATATTTATAGATCAATAGGAACTCAAATGTTTTAAAAATCGTCTAAGAAAAAAAACAAAAAACTTTCTGACAAAATTATGTTTTAATTTAATTACGAAACATTTTATACTTGATACGTATAGGAGTTGAAATTAATACTTGAAAAAAAAATAATCCGAACGTGAGAATATCCTTGGGTGTTGCGTCAGAAGAAAGAAACCTTCTCACAAGATTGAACGAATCACAGCTGTAGGTATAAAATAAGTTGTTGTTTTTATGGTAACATAAAAGATACCAACTATATGAGTGAGAATATGGTTTGTTTAATGTTATGTAGTCACATTGACGAATATATTTGTATTATAAATACAGTACCAGCTTCAACGGTGTTTTATCGTGTGCGTGGTCAGTGGTAATTTAACGCAGAATGTACTGCGTCAGCACGTGTATTGCTGTGATTGTCTACGCCAGTTAAATAATCTTGTTCGAGGATAGTATTTTAGAAAACTTTATTATGAATAACATTCAAAACACTGGTATATATACAAATATTAATGAATTACATCACTAGAACATTCCTTGACGAAGGTTTAAGGACAAGTGTCGGGTTTTTGGGTGTGGGTTGCTGGATGCAGGTAGTTTAGGTGGGTTGTAAAAGAGGGACAAATACAAAGGAAGGGTTGACCTTCCTTGACTGATGTACACATTTTTAGCTAAAAAGGAATATGACATAACTGTCGTAACATAAGTGGCTTCATATTTACCTTTTATTACGTTTATTAAAACCAATAATTACCTTTGAATTAGATTTAAAGTTATAAGATATGAACTAGTTTATTTATTTTTTATTAAAAATGCTAACAAAACAGTTGGTTGTATAAATATTACTGAATAAAATATTAATAAAAATATTGATGACCAGTCAGGTTTGACTGCAACTGTGCGATGCTGATATTTAAACTAATTTGAGATCTCTGATGTACCAAGTTCAATTTATAAGTAGGGTTAATTTATTTGAAGCTAATAAATTTTGGTAGTCCTTTCTCAATGAAGTTCAAATTTACGTTCTTTTTCTTTAAAGCCGCAACAGTGGTTATTTTATTTTATTGATTATATCTCCTGAATACCCAGCTCTAAAGAAGGAAACTTTTGAAGAAACCGAAATTGAAGAAGAAATGGAGATGGTGATGCAGGTCGGAACCTCCAGGAAGTGGCCGGCGTCCACACCACCAGCCGGTGGAACCCAGCTTGTGGACCTTCGTTTGGCCTTTTAATTTCGGTTCATAACAGTGATTATTTTAATAACAATGGCCCAAGGTTCTTGTGGTTAGAGGACTTCATTTGCAACATTCTTCTTATTTCGGTTAATCGATCGATTCAATAAACTGTTTAAAAAAATTCCTCTCATTGTTTCGTCTTACTGGAACAATGGCAAACAACAATGCACATGCCACACGAACAAGTAAGAGCGTAGCGAGTTAAGCGTTTAATTAATTTAAAAAAGCGAGTTAATTTTCCAGGGTTAGTCTTGCGCAGTGCGGTCTTGCATTAACCGTGTTGTTAGTCTTTTCAATTAAAGATTGATTTACTCGATCCAATTGTTCACGGTAAAGGTCTGCATTCACAGTTTGTCCAGGTTTCAGCATTTCAAATGAACGACATAATAGCTTGTTACAATGGATCAGACATAAATATGTCCGCAGTAATTGGACCTAAAGTGATTTATCAGTTATAGTTGAATGATACAGGCGTGATAAATGTCGAATATCCAAGTCAGTGTTATCTAAAAGGATTATCTCAAGTCCATCAATGATCTAGTGAGTGCAGTTTATACCAATTTTGAGACTAAAGGATGAAGACAATGAACGCTGTAACTGTATTTAATTTATAATAATTTCAAGATCTCAATTGCAAGTGCGTAAATAACCAAGATGAGATCTCCTCAAAACATAATAATAAATATATTTTTGTCAAAGTATACAAATATTTCTCTTTTTCTTAAATCTGTATTAATAAGTTATTTAATTTAATTTGTATTTTATTTTATTGCGGTATGGTTTTATATAGTCATCAGTTTTTAATTGTTTCTATGGTTTTAAAGTGTAACAAAATTATATTATATAGGCATCTCTCGAATGTTACAGACTTGAGAATGGTGGGATAGTCCGTCGAAAACATTCGGGTGAAAATAAAAAGCTGTGGAGAGACAGAGGGTGTTTCATTTCTTGATGTATACACACTCAACACTTTAATTAATATTTTAAGAGTTTTTAGTTATTAATTATCGATAAATGACCAATTGGCGTTAGCCAACATGATGGTACATCTCCTATCTGAAGTGCATCCCACTGCCTCCTGGTCTTTGAGTCAATGTTAGAGTCAACGTTTCCCTGGCCCCTAGCTGACATATGTAAGAGGTCCATCTTTTCCCTTTACTGATCCGTTATGGACATTATGGAATTAGTGGCTTTTCCCTGATATATTTATGAACCTCTTAGTCATTGATATAATATCGGTTGTGCTACTTGTTTCTAATAGTTGTTTAAAAACTAAAACCTCCTGAACAGACTGCTCCACTGATCTTTTATATTTCTGGCCTCTGGCAAGCCGCCCTCCAGATCACCCAGAGGTTTACTTTTGTCTTTTAAAACAGATCCAGCTGAGTGCCGACAATTGTAAATTATCAATTGTTAGTTTTTATAATTTTAAACATAGATTGCCTATTTATAATATCAATACAATAAATACATTAATAATTTTTATTTTTACTTCTTCCTCTTAACAGAAAGTTCAATTACATGCTGTTTACAGCGCATACATGAAATTTGATTATATTCTAACTGTTATAAATTACATTGGACCTTACCTAATTGGTTTCTTAAAGTACTAAACATTCCAAATAACAATTAATAAATTAATTATATATCAAACATTATACATTTTTTTAACCTAAAATTACAAACATACATTTAAAGACGTTTTTATTTATATACATATATATAGTTATATACATTAAAGTGATCTTTGAAATTGTAATTTAATACACAAATGAAAATTCATAAATTAGTGGAGGGCTATTTGTTCATTAATAGATGAAGCATGTCATAAGCACATATGTAACTACCGGTCACAAAGTAAGGCGAGTTGATTACTATGTTAATATGTATGTGTTTAGGGAACTTCAAAAATTCATTTATGAATTCCCCAGTTTGCCCGCAGGTTTAATTATATTTTCAGCTTTATTATGAAGCATTTACTTATAAAAATATAAAAGATACAATAAAACTGCACTTACAGTACAAGGATAAAAATTATGAGGTACAAAATGAGTAATTAACAACCAGTATTCTAACTACACGAGTTCACCAAAAATCATTATAAAATGACTTTCATATTTTTTGTTTATAAAATTAATAAACTGTGAGATCATAGGAAGCCGTGCATTTCTCATAGAGACAATGTATTTGTCAGTATATCGACTTAGGTTGGTGAAGGAAATATGTTAAGCTTTCAATAGTACTATCATATTTATTAATGGAAGAAGTTTCGACTTAAACATAAATCTATATTATAATAGGAATACCATTCCCATACTACATAGAAACGATTCAAATGTATTTAAAACATCGGTGAATAATCCCACTGCAAAAAAAATAAAATATATACATTTTACTTCGGGTGGCACTGATCCTTGGATAAAATTGTTGTTTATTTTTTCTCTTTGTATTTTTAAGACGGCTCGTTTACGAACGCTTCTGACCTCTTTGGTACGATGGTGTGAGATCATTGGGCAGTAGTGGGGGAAGCTGCTATCAGTGAAAGACAAGAGATGAGATATTATGGCCACTCTCCTCAAGAATGTGACAAATAGTATTTGGCATGCGTTTAATTCCCTGGCTACCGACAATTCTGGAAATGTAGTCAAATCAAAACTTAAGGTATTGTCGATATAATAAATTGATGTGACATTTATTACCGAAACCTTGTTAACGGTACAATCACACTCTTAACAGGTGTTTCCTATGGTTTCAACGTTTAGAGCTTTCATAAAGTTTTATTAATCTGTATGTGAAAATCGGCTATTATATAGGCCCCGTTTTTCTCTTTCTTTTTTCTTAATTATACTGCGGCAGTTCAAATTTCCATTAAATATTTAATGTTTATTTATTGATCTTAGGTCCTGACAGCTAATTTAGGAACTTTATTAGATCTGTATGGAGTGGAAAAAGGTTTAGAGCATTATAGAAGTACAACATCTTTAAATTTTCATCACTACAAATATTATCTTTTGAAAGAAGTAAGTATTTTTATATATATTTTTTTTAAAATACTTCCATCAATCTATTCCCTCTGCCAACTTTATTTTCGATCTCAGTTTTATTATTTTTTTTTCTAATAAAACGTTCTAATTTAATTTTAGAATTGCTTTATAAACCGTTGATTTAATATGTTAGTAAATGATTTCAAGTTTATTATAGGCTGAATTCCCCCCGAATGACTCATATATTCTGTTTAGGCAAAAAAGAGAGACAAGGTCAGTTAGAAGTTGCCACTGTATAAGGGAATCTTTCTACACTGATTTCTCTTGGGATAACATATTTTTTTTATTTAGGTTTTATATTGTTCATACGCTGTACAAAAATTATTTCATTAAAGATTTTAAAGTACTTTTTTTTTTTTGCTACAGTAAATTTAAAATCTATGTGAATTATATAAACAATCGCTATTACTAAATACAATTTTTTGATTATATTAACATCAAATTTAAATGGAAAAAAATGTAACTATACAACTATATAAAATAATATTTTATGCAACCTGTTTTTAATAGAAACAATTAATTTTTCTTAGTGCAGTTAAAAAAAAACAGATCTGTTTCTATCTATAAAAATCAATTATAATAGTTTTAATTTTGATATTGTCATAATAAATCATTGAAATAATTTTATCTTTATAGTTATGTAATTTCTGCTTCATAGGCAAAATATTATTGTATCTCTGCAGATTTAATTGCTGACATTCTTAAATATATGTTTTGACATCGAGTATAAAATTATTTCTGTTAGTTGGGCAGATTTAGTAATTTTTAATTACAATTTACCCACATTCAGTAATGTTTTAGAGATTACAATTAGTATTGACAAACTTACTGAATGCGTTTTTAAAAAAAGAAATAATATTGTCAGTAATTAGAATTTTCATTTTATTTATTAGTTTGTTAATGGATTAATTTTACAACAACAAAAAGCCAAATCGTTCTTGGTATTTTAATATTTCTAAAACGTTACATGATTTGATGAAGTACACTGTATAAGTACTTAAGGGACCCAAGGCAATTGGGCAGCAACACCTTTGTTATATCAATAATGTTTTCTCTCTCTTTCTGTTCTGTGTGAAATTTGAAAAAGATTTCCATATCAAACCAATTATTTACATCATAAAAATAATCTTATGGTAATATCCAATGAATTTAGTCTAAAATTAAAATTCTAATGTCGTCAGTCTTGATTGAAATATATATAAATTAAAAAAATATATATAAATAAAAAACCCAACAACAAAAAAATTGTTTACTTTTAAGGTAATTATAATATTTTTCTAAACTTTATCAGTTGATAACATTACTAAAATATTTGTATATGAGCTTGATGTATTCAGAAGACTGAATGTTCATTATGTATTCTTCCTTTAAATAACACAGTACAACATAATTTTTATGATTTTTTTAAATAAGATTAAAGGATATATTAAGAGTTTATAACAGTCCTTTATGATTGGCCATACCTTTTTTAATAATTTATTCCATTATTATATATATCTGCTGTTAATTTGAATTTGAAATTACCAAAATCCGTCAAAGAAAACAGAAACACAAATCATGTCTCTTTATATGCTAATGATGTTGTTTACAAAGTCCTTCTAGTTAGTGAGTATTATGAAAATTGGAGATTTACCAAAATCTGAAAAGATTTTTATATTGCTTCAATAATTTTATACAAAAGTTTACTCATCTACATCTTCTCATTGCTTACATTTTTAATTTATATAATAATAGCAAGTTTCTTTTAATTGTAGTACTTAGGTACTCAAGCAGCTTTTTGAATGATTCTTCCGAATCTGAAATACTTTGACATAATGCAAGCTGTGAGGAATACAGACAAAATAGTAACTTTTGGATGAAAGCTAGAGAATTAATAATCAAAATTAACCTTAACGTATAATTTATTTTCAATGTTTACGTTTAGCTATTCTTTGGATTTTCTTTCATAATAATGAGTAGTTTTTATTTTAAGGTTTTCTCATCTTTACCAGATTCACTTTCATTACATTTACTAAGAGAATATGAAGCACGCATTGATGAAGTCTGTTGGCTCGTGTGCCAAAGGCTTTACCTTCAGCGTGAGCCACATATACTTCCAGACGAATGTCTTCACCATCTGTTTCGAGTTTTTTGCATGCTCGGCGAAATTCAGCCTTGCGTTACTCAACCGGATGTGTTTCAAGTATGTGAACTGTTTATTTTATATATATTATTGTAATATTTTCTTAATTACTCTTTAATAATATTTATTTTAATTATTCATAAAAAAAAAAAAAACTTTATTTTCAAACTTTTACTTTAATCCAGGGTTCTGTTAAATTTTTAGGAAATTTTTGGCAAAAAGACTATTGATTTTATTATTACTAACATTTACAAACAAATTTTACATACAAATATTATCACGTACTTTTAATTTCTTCTTCTGCTGGCCAGCGCTTCTTCGCGTTGGTATCCTCATTGTTTATATCACTCTTTGCTCGATCTGCTTATCTTCATGTTGGTTGATTTTAAAGTTGTCCTGATGTTGATAAATGAAAACGGACCATCAGGGGCAGCTTGGGTACGCCACCTTCTCTCACTGTGTCTGCCCAACGACTCTCTACGAACGACCACTCAGGAGGTTCATCCCCCACTTCTCACTACTTACTCTATACGACCAGTCAGGAGGTTCATTTCCTGTCCGATGCCTTCTTGACTCATAATTTCGTATTTTTCCGATATTTTTTACATAAGCACCATTTAAAAAATATCATAACATTCGGGTCCGGTCCGATTTAAAAATTTTTTGAGCTTGTCGATAAAAATTTTTCATTCCACTTTACTTTTGATTTCACTTATTCACTTTTTTAGCACTTTGACAGTTTGCATTTTCTTATTACTAATTGACAAAATCAGATTATGTGTCACCAAAATTTTACATATTTCATTTCAACCATTTACATCACAAATGTAATTGTACCTTACAGACATATTAGCTTTTTAACTTTAGTGCCATCAATTTATAATTTCCCAGTTTTTACATTGCTGGTTTGGCAATATCTTTATAATAAAGTATTAATTACTTTTAAATTTCAAACTTTTAAATACCTTTTAACATTTACCAATGAGTGTACAAATTAAACATACTAACATTTTAGTACATTAAAATAAACTTCAATTTTTAAGTTTTTACATGTGTCCGATTGACACTATTTTCATATAAGGTTTTAATGAATTTAAAATTTCAAATTTTTCTATAGATGTTAACATATTTGATTGTCCAGATAAACACCATACCATTTTAATACAATACAATAACTTCAATTCAAGTTTTTAGATAGATTTTAACATATTGACAAATTTGATTGTACAAATAAACACACCAAAATTTAAACATTAGAATAAACTTCAATTTTTAAGTTTTTACATGGGTCCGATTGACACTATTTTCATATAAGGTTTTAATGAATTTAAAATTTCAATTTTTTCTATAGATGTTAACATATTTGATTGTCCAGATAAACACCATACCATTTTAATACAATACAATAACTTCAATTCAAGTTTTTAGATAGATTTTAACATATAGACAAACTCGATTGTACAAATTCTTACACGATCCTGATTGATGTTATTTTAATAATAAATTATTTCAATTGATTTTACTTTCAAGCTTTTCAATGTCTTTTACCATAATTTCAACTGTGATTTTACACTATAATAAACTTTAATTTTCAAACTTTACATATGCCTATTTGCCAGTTTTAATAATAGATTTTTCTATTAATTTTAAATTTTTTATTTTATTTTTAATTACTTTTTTATATTTATCCGATTACCATTATTTCGTAATAATAAGGTATAGCTATTAATTTTTTTCTTTTCTTTTTATAATTATATTCGATTGTATTAAAAACATCTCTGGAGCTATTTTTGCATTCTTTCCATTTGTTTATTTTTATGTTGTTCATATTGAACTTGCCAAGGGGAATTTCACTATCATGATATAAAATGTTAAATTGGGATCTTTTCCAATTCAAACTTTTACCTATTATACTTTTTACTTTACTTATAATTTTTACTGAATCAGAATTTTTAAATTGCTGAATCTCTAAATTATCATTATGGTTAATTATTTGTCTTACATCAGGATTAATTACCGGTTCATTATTTATGCCCGTTTGTTGTTTCTCAAATTTAATTTCCCTTTTTAAAGGATGTATTTTTTTATCCAGTTGTACATTGGATTGTTTGAAAGAAATTTTTAAATTTGGTTCAGTAATCTCTTGATTATTGTCATTATTTTCATTTTTATGTGTATCTAAAATATTTTTAATTAGTTCCGGTTCATAATCTACGAGTTTACTTTCGGTTTCTAATCTATCTTCTTTGAAATCATTTATCTGATTTCCCAGTTCCGGTTTTAAATCCGTTTCTTTATCAAGGTTTACATTAAATTCTTTGAAAGGATTTTGTAATCTTTGTTCAAAAATATCTAATCTTTTGTTTAATTTTTCGAAATTTTCGTTCATATTTTGTTCTTTAAAACCTTTGTCTAATATACGACTCTGTTCTTTAAAACCTTCGTTTAATATACGATTCTGTTCGTCTAATTTTTTGTTCAAATCACGTTTATTTTCGGCCATATCACTTTTAATTTCGTCTAATTTACGATTATTTTCGTCTAATTTTTCCATCATCAACCTAAATAACTTTTGCATCTCACTTTCCTCCCGACTTGATTCATTTAAACTAAAATTTTGATCATTGTTTGATACGCTCGTACTAGCACGTGGTTGCCTATTGTAAAACTCATTCTCTTTATTATCTACGTATCTATCTATTATAGTTTGCTCATTTGGATTAATATTTACACTATGCTTATCTTTTTCCATGACTGAATTCTATCAATATGAATCTTAATCACAAATACAAATTTTACCTAACCTTTATATCAAATTTAACACAATTTTCGTGACACTCTTTATAATCCTTTAGCCAGATTTCCTATATTAACATTTTCCTGTTCTCGGGCGCCAAATATTGTAATATTTTCTTAATTACTCTTTAATAATATTTATTTTAATTATTCATAAAAAAAAAAAAAACTTTATTTTCAAACTTTTACTTTAATCCAGGGTTCTGTTAAATTTTTAGGAAATTTTTGGCAAAAAGACTATTGATTTTATTATTACTAACATTTACAAACAAATTTTACATACAAATATTATCACGTACTTTTAATTTCTTCTTCTGCTGGCCAGCGCTTCTTCGCGTTGGTATCCTCATTGTTTATATCACTCTTTGCTCGATCTGCTTATCTTCATGTTGGTTGATTTTAAAGTTGTCCTGATGTTGATAAATGAAAACGGACCATCAGGGGCAGCTTGGGTACGCCACCTTCTCTCACTGTGTCTGCCCAACGACTCTCTACGAACGACCACTCAGGAGGTTCATCCCCCACTTCTCACTACTTACTCTATACGACCAGTCAGGAGGTTCATTTCCTGTCCGATGCCTTCTTGACTCATAATTTCGTATTTTTCCGATATTTTTTACATAAGCACCATTTAAAAAATATCATAACAATATATTATTTATCTAATGATGTATTTTTAGCGTGTCCTAATTATATATTTTATTGGTAGGTGGTTCTTGAAAGAAGTGAAGTGGGTTTAGTTAGTTGCCAACTGTTGACTTCGTTAGGTTGCGATTGGGACCAAGAAGCCTACGATTCTCTTACAATTAACACACCTGGATTCAAATTCTCAACATTTCTTACTCTTCTGGAGACTAAGTACTTGGCAGACGTTGAAGAAGCAGTACTAGTAGAGGCAGTAACTGCTTTAGCGAGCACTTTCCTCTGTGATGTGATAAAAAAGGTAACGCAATCTTGAATAAAATTCTAAACTTGTATGAGCATTTGCATTGTTAGCATACATCTATGACACAAAACAAATAAATTACATTTCTAATAAGACTTTTAGTATAGATTTTATCATTTTGTTTGATTGTACCGTGTTTTTTTAATGAATTCTTTCTTCAAAGCTGCAGGATGTTATTTGACTATTGAACTGCCAGCAAACGTTTAAATCTTACATGAGATTTTTGAATACTTCAATGTTATAACAATTCTGTGGGTTTGGGGAATAAGTAGGTAAGTCTAAAAATGTATATTTTCTGGGCCGTGCTTTTTAACTTTCCAACATTCCTAAAAATATTAGCAGCCGTAAAAATCTTTTATGGTCTTTATGCACAATTAAGTAGATAGATGGATAGAAAAAAAACTTTATTATGGGTTAAAGTCCGTCCCCTATTAAGTAGAAATAAAGTGTAAACCTCCAATTAAAATTTTTTAATTATTTAAATGTATCCCTGTACATAAATTCATATTTTTAAATAGAAGGTAATAAGAAAAAATCAATAAAATACATTACTAAATCAATAAAAAAACTTTGCAATTAATAAAGATAAATTGTGGCAGCCAAACATCTGGGTATATATATATATATATATATATATATATATATATATATATATATATATATATATTGTTGTGATATTTTAATATGATGATTTTTAATGATGTTTGTTTTAATAAACTCGGAATTACCGAGCATTGAATAACGCAATAACGATCCGTGGTTCATCTCTGTGAAAGTATGAACGTTTTTTATTGTCGTCATATTAATTATTAATATTTATAATAAAAATAATATCATAACTAATGTAAACATTTATTTTATAAACTACGTAAATTAAGCAAAGTATAAATATTCAAAACAACTGGCGTTAAATAACGAGTTGAAAGTCAAGAAGGCAGCGGAGAGATGCAGATATATACAAGCCGACAAAGAACCAAGACACGTTCGTTCATCAGAAGCAGACAGAGGAGGACCCAGGTAGCCACCAACCCACGCTACCGGCCTCGTAGTGCACGAGGTCTGACTTTCACTTTCACCAGATGCGACAACAAAGGAAGACACCAGGAATCACGCGCTGCAGCTTAGAACAAGTATGCTGATCCGAACCACAAGAAGATACCAACACAAAGAACACTGGCCAGTATAATTACGTAAATTTAGCTTTAATATTATACTTTCATTACGTACGTATTAATTTATTTGTATATCAATTTTTATATATTCAATGTGTGTAAATAAAACCAATATTCCTTTTGCCAGAAGTTTCCTATATAATTATTAACAGAACCCTGAGATAACGTAAAGTTATAAATATAAAGTTTTTTTTAATTTAAAAAAAAATATATATATATAATTAAAATATTATTAATAAATAACAAATATTAGAATATTTGGCGCCCGCGAACAAGGAAATGTTAATTTAGGAAATCTGGTTAAAGGATTGATTGGATAACGTGTGTCACGAAAATTGTTTAAGTTTGATATAAAGGTTAGGTCAAGAAGTGTTAAAAATTGTGTTTGTGGTAGGAATTTGTATTGTTAAATTCAGTCATGGAAAGCGTAGATAAATCGAGTTGCGAGGAAAGTGAGATAAAAAAGTTTTTTAGGTTAATGATGGACAAATTAGACGAATATGCACGTAATATGAACCGTATGATTGACAAAACATTTGACGAAAATAATCGTAAATTAGAAGAAAATACACGTGATATGAACCGTATGATTGAAGAAGGATTTGACGAAAATAATCGATTATTGGACGAAAATAAACATGAAATGGATAATAGATTCGAAAAATTAAACAAAAGATTTGATATCTTTGAACAAAAATTACAAAAACCTTTCATAGAATTTAATGTAAACCTTGATAAAAAAATGCATGTTAAAGAAACGGATTTAAAACCGGAACTGGGAAATCAGACAAATGATTTTAAAGAAGATAAATTAGAAACCGAAAGTCAACTCGTAGATTATGAACAAGAACTAATTAAAAATAAGTTAGATACACATAATAATGACAATAAAAAAGAAATCATTGAACAAAAATTACAAAATTCTTTCAAACAGTCTAATGTACAACTGGATGAAAAAATACATCTTTTAAAAAGGGAAATTAAATTTGAGAAACAAATAACATGCATAAATAACAAACCGGTAATTGATCCTAATGTAATAAAAATAATTAAAAATCATGATAAACTAGAGATTCAGCAATTTAAAAATTCTGACCCAGTAGAAACTATAAACAAATTTAAAAGTACAAATTTTAAAAGTTTGAATTGGAGTAGAGTCGAATTTAACATTTCATCTCCATTTAGTGAAATTCCCCTTGGCGAGTTTAATAGGAACAACATAAAAATAAGCAAATGGAAAGACTTTAAAAATAACTCCAAGGATACTTTTTGGGCTGTAGAGTATAATTTTAAAAAGAAAAGGAAAAAACAGCTATACTTTATTATTACGAAATAATGGTAATCGGATAAATATAAAAGTAATTAAAAACTAATAAATAAAATAAAAATTTTAAAATTAATAGAAAAATCTATTATTAAAAAATGGCAATTAGGCACGTGTAAAGTTTAGAAATTAAAGTTTATTATAGTGTAAAATCAAAGTTGAAATTATGGTAAAAGATATAGAAAAACTAGAAAATTAAAATCAATTGGAATAATTTAATATAACAGCAATCAGGCCCATGTAAAAATTTGGAATTAAAGTTTATTATAGAGTATTAAAATGTTAGAATGTTTAGTTGTACAATAAAATTTGAAAATATGGTAAAAGACATTGAAAGCTTGAAATTAAAATCAATTGAAATAATTTATTAGAAGATAACATCAATCAGACATGTAAGAATTTGGAAATTTAAGTTTC
Source organism: Acanthosoma haemorrhoidale (assembly GCA_930367205.1). Taxonomy (NCBI): domain Eukaryota; kingdom Metazoa; phylum Arthropoda; class Insecta; order Hemiptera; family Acanthosomatidae; genus Acanthosoma; species Acanthosoma haemorrhoidale. The sequence goes on from OV884014.1 coordinate 55,964,658, forward strand.
TTATATTGTATTAAAATGTTAAAATGTTTAACTATACAATCAAAGTTGAAAATATGTTAAAGTCTAAATCTAAAAACTAGAGAATTAAATTTAATTTAGAAATCTTATTATGAAAATAATCTCAATCAAGCAAGGTAAAGACTTGAAAATGAAAAATTATTGTAATAATTGAATGTTAAAATCTCTGTATGGTACATGTAAAATTTTGATGACACACATTTGGTATTGTAATTTAGTTATAAGAAAATACAAATGATTAATATGATGAACAAGTAAATGTAAAATCAATAGTAAAGTAAACAAAAAATTTTTTTTAGACAAGCTCAAAAAAATTTTTAAATTGGAGCGGACCCGAATGTTGTGATATTTTAATATGATGATTTTTAATGATGTTTGTTTAAATAAACTCGGAATTAGCGAGCATTGAATAACGTAATAACGATCCGTGGTTCATCTCTGTGAAAGTATGAACGTTTTTTATTGTCGTCATATTAATTATTAATATTTATAATAAAAATAATATCATAACTAATGTAAACATTTATTTTATAAACTACGTAAATTAAGCAAAGTATAAATGTTCAAAACAACTGGCATTAAATAACTAGTTGAAAGTCAAGAAGGCAGCGGAGAGATGCAGATATATACAAGCCGACAAAGAACCAAGACACATTCGTTCATCAGAAGCAGATAGAGGAGGACCCAGGTAGCCACCGGCCTCGTAGTGCACGAGGTCTGACTTTCACTTTCACCAGATGCGACAACAAAGACGTCTGGAACCACGCGTGGCAGATTAGAACAAGTATGCTGATCCGAACCACACGAAGACATGAACACAAAGAACACTGGCCAGTATAATGCGTAGTTTTAATCTTAACAGTAATTTTTAGTACGTACGTAATTTATTTGTATATCAATTTTTATATATTAAATGTGTGTAAATAAAACCAATATTCCTTTTGCCCGAAGTTTCCTATATAATTATTAACAGAACCCTGAGATAATGTTAAAGTTATAAATATAAAGTTTTTTAAATTATATGAAAGAATATATAATTAAAATATTATTAATAAATAACAAATATTAGAATAATATATATATATATATATATATATATATATTATTACATTTTTTTATCTTTTTATTTTAACTACTTTTTTACTTGAGGTTTTATAGAGGTACTGTTAATATAAAGAAGAATTCTGGCAAAAGGAAGATTGTTTCATAACAAATTGATTCATGAGTTACACGTATGTTATAAATTTACAATGTTAAGAAATATAAAGTTACAATGTACCTTGCTATAATATTTACTGGCCAGTTTTACCTAGTTGTGTTCTATACGTGGTGCTTCCTTGTGCTGAGCTTGATCCCACGATGCGTGCCTACCATGAGGCAGTACACCTCCCTGGGCTTGCGTCTCTCCCTGTCTCTCGTGCCGGGTCAAAGTGAATGAAAGCGATCCCTTGGTTCTCCCTCGGTTTTATACCATCCGTTGCCATCTTGGAGTTTTTAACCTCTTTGGTTTTCCAATGCTTGTTGTCTCATATATTATTAACTTTTCTTGTTTTAAAGTTAACAAATCCAATATTAAATTATTTATATTTAATCCTTGATATTATTTATTTGATAACTATTAATATTAGGCATTACGGCAACAAATATTGTTCATCCCTTCATAGCCATTCACGAACCGTGATCCACGGGTCGTATACCGTTCATTTATGCCCGCTAATTTTGAGTTTATATCAAAAGTAATATCAAAACTCACAACATCAGAATATCACAACAATATATATGTAAGACAATTATTGAAGGTGGGATGAATAAACTGAAATCGGTTTCTCTGTAAACAAAGTATTAAGTGATTAAAGTTAAAGTGATCAGGAGAAGCAGCGCGGGAAATTCAAATTAAAGAAAGTATACTTTCTTTAATTATAAGTCTATTAGTTCAGCACAACACTAGCAACTGTCTATTTGGATGGTGTGATGTTAGAATAGAAGGGTTTTGAAAGTTTGTAAGGATGAGGCATGAAGGATATTAGGAGGGAAAGAATTTAAGAGAGTCCTGACGCAAATAAGAAAGGAATGGTCGAAAACTTCACTTTTGTGAGAAGGAATATAAAGAAGAGAGAGACAGGAACTTGCGTTTCAGGAGTAGACAAAAATTTGCTTTGTAGAATAATGTACATATAAGGAGGATGATGAGAATTGGTTGTTTAGAAAAAAGTATGAATGAAACCAAGGAAGTCCTTGTGTTGAGGTGAAGAGACATCCTAACTCTGCGTGGAAATAGAGGCACCAAAGAGTTCTGAAAATAGATCAGTCAAACAAGTATCAAATGCACTGCAAATCAATAATAGCCACTACTTTATCAGGTAAACTAAGCCCACCAAACCATGTTTGAGCACTAATATTGTTTTGGTATTAAGTAGAGTCATCCGCTTTTGTTTTCCTGGAACCACAGAATTATTATTTATTTTGTGACAATAGACTAAAAAAATATATATGCTTTATCTAAAGAATAAGCTTATGATGATTTGCTTATAATCTATTTTCAGGGAAATTTGATGAAGAGAGGCTATTTACTACCTACGTTGAGGGAGTATTGGTTTGTACTTCAGCCGACCCAATTGGCTTACTACAAGAACATGGATGAAAAAGAGCATTGTGGTCAGTCTTTTACTTTTAATATATTTTTTAAATTTAAAACTTTTCAGTTATTTTCAAAAAAAATCATGAAGAAGTCTGTTTTAAACAATCCTATTTAAAAATTTGAGGCTAGAGCCTTTTTTTCTTCACCTAATAATTATTAAAAATAGTGGTATCAACACCGCAAATAGTTATTTATGATTATTGATATTTAACATCATATTTTTTACACCGGTGTCAGATAAAACCATGACATTCAAAGAAGTATTTCTGATCCGATGTTCTATTAAATGTACTGTTCCGTTCAATGAGCTATAGTTCAATCCCCTCTTATGCACGTCCATGATAAATACCATTGTGTATATTTTCAGATTTTTCCTATTTATTATAAAAATCTATATGTGCTGAAATCACTTGGTTTAATTTAATTTTAGGTGTCATAAACCTGGACCCTAACTGCTGGGTAGATAATTCTGGGAGTAGAATATTTCTGCATACCAACGACAGATGTATCGAGCTAGCACCTCATGACCACAGGTATGATTTAATTACAAGATCTTATTTTATTTTAAATTTGGATTTAAAAACGTATTTTTTTTTAATCCAAATGCATAATGTGTTTATAACTTATGACAACAGGAGTAGGTTACAATGGGTATCTTCCCTGCAAATTGCTATTTCTCAATCGGGCCGAGGGCAGGGATACCAGAGAACTTTAGCCGGAAGGAGACGAAAACAGCGACAGATCGACGAAGCTGAATCTCGAAGGAAATCGAGCATCATTCATGATATGGGCGTTCAACTTCAAGCTGAAAAAATGGTAACAAAACTATCAATTCTAAGCTATTTTCTTATTCATATTATTTATTTTTTGTAAAACTTTTTAATACTTCTAATTAGGCCAGAGTTGCTGCTGAACTTGAAGCTCAAGAACTTAAAGTTGCTCAAGAGAAACAAGTCACGCATTTAGAAACGCTTTTGGAAGAAGAAATACAAGCCAAGAGAGATGAGGAAATCGTCAGATCGCTACAAGCTAGGTAAATTTTTCTCTTTAATTAATTTCTGAGTATCAGAGAAAAAAGAAAAGGCACTGTTTAATGGAATTCAAATAAAATGAGCACCATAGTATTTTAAAAAAAAAAACAGAATACTCCACTTGGGAGATATAAAGTTACGATTTTTTTTATAAATACATTCTCAATAAATTTTCTAACTATATAAATTGCTTATTCATTATTGAGTAACCAACTTGAGTAAGCTTGTTCATTGATAGTTCAGCTATTTGTAATTTGTTTTATTTGTTAGCAATTTTCAAAGACCTCGTGTGGTTTAAAAAATAAAATGAAGTATTTTTATATGAAATTAATGAGTACTACTTTGTCCATAATCATTTATTAAGTATTTAAAAAACTTATGTGGAGTTTTGCCAGGCACCCAGACCATCTCTTGATATTGTTACTTCACTTTCTATAGCCTTTATTTTGTTGATTTATATTTCATTTAGTTTAGTAAAAACAATTTATAGGGCAAAATTGAAAAAAAAACCAGGCCAGTGATCCTAAGATCAACCAGTCGTATAGCTATTGCATTATTACTGACATATGATTTTTTTTACAGTTTTGTTGTATCTTTTGTTGTTAGTTATAATTTCTGTGATTATTGTAATTAATTTATTAATCATACATTTATTGGCAGGGTGCTGAGGGAAGAATGGGAGAAAAGGGAAGAACTAGAACAGCTGCAGGAAGAGCAAAGGCTGTTGCTGGAACAGGAGAGGGAGAAAAGAAAGGAGTTTGAAGCTAAGCAGAAAGAGAAGGAGTGTAAATTATTAGGTAATTGCAATTTTATTATTACTCTAACAGTCAATCTCTTACGTACACTCATAGAATAGGGACATGATGTAGTATAGGTTTGGGCCGGAACCTTAAATCAGGTACCCTCTTGCTGGCTAACGATCACGGCGGATATTCTCCCTGTGAATGCAGAAACATTTGAATTATCGCAATTTACGGGTGTCCGTACTTTGCTTCCTGATCATTGTAGCCATATTGACCATTAATATATTGTAGCGATATTTTTATGGTTAAGGTTTACATTTTTGAAAATCCAAGATGTATATATGGTTGGGGTAGTGTGGCTTATAAATAGGTAGGAGTTATTAAACCGGGGTAGAAGAGATACTGTTTATTTTAGACCAGAGAGTAGAAACCACTAGGAGTACGGAAACTACCCCATTCCTCAACAATGAAGAATATACCATCTCATTGTTTGTATTGGGTAACTATTATTTTAATTATAGAAATTTCTCTACGTAATAATAATATTATTATGAAATATACAAAATTATGCTCTACAACCACACAGAGCCTTATAGGCCCAATAGCACTGAGTTCATATTAAATGAAACATTATCAAATAAACCATCATTCTTTATGAAAACTTTATAAATGCCCCCTGGCTCTTTATAAATAAGAAAGTAAACCATTTTAACAAAGATGGTTATGGTGGTCGTGTACAACAAATATTTATTGATGATTAATGGACTAGAAATTGACTGTAGAGGCGACATATGTATGAAATATCTGAGTCTATTTAACTAAAATGTAGACAATTTCTATTCATTGTATCTAGGATGGTTTAATGTTTTTAAATAATTATTGGTGGGAGAGATAAGTGTTTATCTTAGTGACACATGTTGTCAACTCGATACATCACATGATGTATTTTTTAAAGTTAGTCATGGCAATTGGCATGAATGTATTACAGCATAAAACAGTTTCCAAAGATTGCACTAGTTGATAGTAGTTCTGTTATATTATTCTTACCCATTAGCAGAAATTTATCTCAACTGCGTTTTCTTAAAAGATTTAATAAATCTAAAACGTAATGATTTATATTCAAGGCTTGCTGGTTAAGATGTTTCCAAATGCAATACTTTAATAACACTGCGGGTGTATTCTAGTGCCCTATCCAATTTGGCTGTATGCCAAGGAAATTTCAAGGAAAAAGAGATTCACCTTCGTAAATGATTTCATTATATGGAATTTGTCTTTTTAAATATGAAATTGTTGTCTTAGCGAGATAGCCATTGGGAAACAACTGTTAATATTCTTTTCTTCATTAATTATTTGTCTATGCTGACAGCTGCTGAAGGAAGGCTCCGAGAACTGGAAGAAGAACGGCAGAGGCTAGATAAAGAACTGCAAAAAGCTAGGGATCGAATATATTACGTAGAGCATACTATGACTCAACACAGCACTCCTAAGGTATTTGTTTGTTGTTGTTGTTTTTTAAGTTAATATGATAAATATTTTTTTACCTCATTTAATTGTGCCCTATGGTCTTAAGTAGAAAATATTTCTAAGCGTAATTTTATTAGTTATAGTTACTGTAACTTACTAGCCTTAGTTGTTTTTTTATTTATCACTGGAATATATAAACCAGGTAACACTTGTAGAGGTTAGTTCCATTGCGGCCCATTTTACATTCAGGTTTAATCTTTCATTCTACGTTTTCTCTTTTGATCACTTAAAATGTATTGTTGCTGTGAGTCTTTTCCGAAGGCTAAGTTAATAAGGCCGACTTTTTTCGTTTTAATTCTTGTTCAATTGCTTCCCGTTATTATATCTTTACTGAAATATTTATATTGTAGCCCAAGGCATTGTTATCTAATATATTAGTTAGATTATATTATTTTTTATGTTTGCCATTGTTGATTGCAAATAATAGCCCCCCCCCCTTTCAGAATAGGAAAAAAATTGGCACCCGTGAGTTGATGCTGATAATTCCAATTTAATTTTTTATTCCTTTATGTTAATTGATTGTTTAATTTAGCATGACGGTCAAAATGAGCTATAGAAAAGTGTTACATGGTTTATAGTGGGAATCCATATTATTTTGAATTTATAAAATTTTTAATACATTTTTTTTGTGTTATTGTTAAAAACATTCCTAATTATAATTTATACTATTTTACTCGTTATAGGTTTTATGGGATCAAGGCATCTTCCCACTTCATGTTATTCTGTACTTATTAAGGGTTATTGTGATGGAGTTAATTTTTGACTTGTGTATAATCCCTAAAATAATGTTTATACTCGATTTGATAGTTTTAGTCGTTCTTAAATCATAATACCTGTTTATATGACCATTACGAGGATTGTAAAATTTTTGAGAAGGTGGGAAAAAGTGGAATTATATCTATGACGGTATAATTTCATCAGTTTCTCGATCATGAAATATTTAGATACATATATCTCATTAATGGTAGATTTTTGTAATTTTCTATTTTAACATTTTTACGCGTATATGTTTAATTTGCAGTTTTCGTGAGATGGTTGAGGAAGGAGGGGTGGTACTATCTTATTTAATATTATTGTGACAGTTATTATAGTAAGAACAGACATAATATAAAATTCTTTAAAAAATAAGGGTAAAATTTTAGATTAGATCGTATAAATGCATTAGTTTTTGTATATATATATTGCCAAAAAATAATTTTTTTACTATAAATTAGAAGTATTCGATTTATTGCATAAATATGCATTTTTCCATATAATATAGGTAATTAATAATTACATATCTTGGCATAGATAGTATATAATAAACTACTTGATAATGTTTGTAAGTATTAACTGAATCTTAATTTCAAAGAATCAAAGATGGAACTGATTAAATATCATTTCAAGAAAATTTTTCCGATATTGCTTTTGCTCGTCGCCGTTATTTTATGTGCTCTTATGAAAATTGTAACTACTCGCTTTAGATTTAACTTTAACTGATGGTTTTATACAAAGGATAATTTTGTTGATAATATTCATATCCTATACTCGGGACAATAAGCGTTTTGACACGAGTTGTTTTTAAAAGTAAACATATCAACAATTCATCAACGTAAATATGTAATTTACTTGTAGTTAAAATTGATATTACATATGGTCATATAATCAGTATATTTATTTATTAGTTAGTAGTGTTGATTTTTTTTGTTGTGTGTTAGATATTATTTGTTTTGTTTTTTTTAGAAAATTTTATTTCTAAATGTGTATGTTCCAAACACTTATAAAATATTTTGGCATTTAATGCCTGTTTGAATTATGTCGGTTAAAAAAATTACGTATTGACTAGAATTTGTGGTGATATTTTTAACAACAATGTTTGTTATGACTGGAATATTCGCTATTAGCTTGCGTGTATTATTAAAAGCCTTTTGGTGCAATCTATATGAAGAATCGAAAGTGATTCTTGTTCAAAGGCATTTTTTTTTTTTTTTGTAGGGTTTTAAACAATTGAAAATTGTTAGTAACGTGCTGGATTTGGAATGGGCTGTCGATGATTCTGTATTTTTATAGAATATCTCCTCGTCTTAGAAATTACTGTTTGGTTAGTTAGTGCCATCTCAGAATTTTTTTTTTTTTTTTTAATTTAAACTTTTAGAGTTTTGTCCAATACGTTGTGATTATACAGGTAAATTAAATTTATTTTCAAAGGCAGATTGAATACTACCAACATATTGTAAAAACAAAACGTATTCCATTAATTAAAAAATGTTTTATGTGTGATATTTATACAGAAGATCGCTAGGCAATGTCACCATTTTGTTGTACATTTTTTTTTTTTTACTTTTATCGCAGCAATATAGCTATTGTGCAATATAATTTTAGCGTAAATACTAAAACTTTTATTAGCAGATAAGACTTAAATTTAAAATGTAGTTATTGAAGTGTACATTTTCTCATAGTTTACTTATATGTGTTAATGAATAATTATTCATTCTAATTCCGCTTTTATATTTGTCTTGTTTCTTTCTCCTAGGCTCTTCTTAAATCTGATTTCAGTAAAATTTTATTTTTATAGTAGTAGTAGTAGTAGTAGAAATTTTGATCGCAAGCAGCTTTGTTTTCTTCGAGTATTTTTTTTTTCAAAATTGAAGAGGCGTACTTATTTTCATGAAAGGTGAACTAAAACAATTTTTTTATTTTTCTTTAAAAAGCTGTAACTCACTTCACCGCAATTAGTTGTTTTACTGCAGTGCACATAATACTTTTAATACTTTAACGCCACTCTTGTAAAATATCAGCACATTATATCTTTTGTACATGATCACTTCTAAGGATTTGGGCGTAGCAGGAATATGGCACGCCTATTAAAAACTTATCTGGAATCCTTGCAATTTTTATTGTTTTATTATTCAAAATTTTCTTCATTTTTATCTATTAAACTTTGTTTACATCGAATACAAACTAGATTGTGTTTTCTGCGAATAAAAAAAAAAGAAAAACTGTTGAAAACAACTCAAACAACATTAAATATACAATTTCTATTTTAGCTCTCATTTTTGGAATATTTTTGGGGAAAAGTTAGATAAATAGCTTCTCAGAAGTGACTTAAAATATTTATAATAGCAAATCTTTATGCAAAACACTTTTGTATAATTTATTTTTATATTTCCAATTATTACATTTATCCAACACCATAATTCCATATTTTGAGTTGATGCAAATGATAGATTTAAATTTTTAGACCAATAGGATTATTTTTACGGCCACTATCACAGAACATACATACAAAGATGGTTGTTCCGTACCGATTTGAAAAGTAGAGGCCCTCCCTTGATAAGTTATCAACTGAAACATATATTTTTCAGGAAGTAGCTTTAGAAATGTCAATTTATGTAATTATCTTTCACTGTCGCATGTTTTTTCCTAATATTTCTTTCTGCTCATTTATAGCCAAAATTAAATCCTTATGCATTTATGTAGAGGTATAAGCTAAAATTTCATTAGTCAAAAAATTAATAAAGTAATGGTAGTTATTGGTTAATTAAAGCTACTTCGAAATGTTATGTAAGGGATATAGTTCGGCATTTAGTTAGCTGTGTTTGTTTGACCTGATAGGTTGGTCTTTTGACCCAATAATAAACACAATAAAACAATGTAATGAACAGGAAGCAACGTAACAATATGATGTGATTTGTGGAGGGCTTATGTTACCAATGAAGTAAAAAAATAACGAAGGGGGATTAAAAAACCAAGTTATTGTTAGAATAAATTTGCTGCATTAAAGACGATAAGATTTTTAAGTAAATTTCCTAAACTATGTGTACTGTGCAAAACTCATAAGTAGTGTCACACACCTAAGGTTACGGTCATGCTTGTTCTCTTGATTTTTAAGGTTAAGGGAAGCCATGGAGACAGATCCGAGTAAAGCTACCTGCAAGTAATAAATTAACTACAGCGACAATCTCGGTCGGCCTTATTTCTTATTGAGATTATGGACAACGGATTTAGTTATTTTATTTTATATACTTCTATAGGTCAAAAAAACTATTTTTACTATTTGAAAGCTATTTTTGGGACATGACAACTAACTTTTTCTAACCTTGCCCATATCAGTGTGAAACTAAATAATTAGTTGGTTTTTTTTCGGAAGATTTTCATCTCGCCTATTGCAGTAATTTTCCAAACCAAACGCATGATTTTCCAAAATAATAAAAATCTATATATGACAAATGTCATTATTCTATTACTGTATGTAAATCAGCCTATAGCACTCCCAGGATTCTAACAAACAGTTCGGTGATGGTTTAATTAAAATTGGTTCAGAAATCAGTAGGTGATTGACGTCTGAACGCCCATAGATCTCACCTCTAAGAGTTCAATGTGTTGGTATATATTTAAATACATCGTTAATAAAATAATGCACAGACTTCTTACTCACCCTATTGTACAAATATCGGCTTGCTAATTTTTGTTGTATTCTCACTTAAATTCATTATACTAATTAGAGCATGTCTTTATCAAAATTTATAAATGTATTTCCACCTATTGTGTGCTTTCTCTATATTTTTTATATTTTCTTCTTTGGCTTTTAATTCCTTTACCTTGGCTTGGTTGAAGGCTGGAACGAAAGTAAGGAGGACAATGTCTTTCATGCCGAGCACGCGGGATAGACTGTTGTAGACTCAGCACAGCTGCATGCTGCACATTTCAACTACCCTCCGCTAAATAGCAATCTTGAGTAGTCAGCATTTTATTTTGTGATTTTGTTTTTATTATTATTATTTCTTTTTTATTAATTTATTTTTGTTTGGTATTGTAAAGGTATAAATTAATCATAGCATAACCATGACAATGCCCAAAGTAATTGGTTACTTTTTTCTAGCTGATCATTCGACTCGACATATTAGCTCCGTATATTTAATATTCTGTAGGCGCTCTTTGTATTATTGGTCCAACATAGATGTTATAGTTATTTGCCATACTGTTTGTGTTAGAAATCTCTTACACTTTAGTATAATTTAAGACTTTTATGATTGACCAATAAACACTTCAGTTTTGCTAAAGTTAAAAATTTCATTAATTTTTTTGATATATTGCCTACAATACGTTTTAAGGAATTGTTGCAATATTTATTTTGTTTATATATACAAATTTTATAAATTATCTACTGACAGCTTAAGTGTAACTAACACATTAAGTAGATATTTATTATCATGATAAACTTTTTATTGTAGCGAATGTTATTAAAATAAGTACTTAAATTACTTATAATTTATAGCCATGAATTGCCATTAATAAAATATACTTTTGCTATCACTATTTATTACTAATTTGAATTGAAAAAAGTCTATATTTGAATAGAGTGACAATAACTCTAAATGTTTGAACCTTCTATGATCATATTGTTAAGTGTTGAAAAATCACTACTTATTGATTACTTTTCCCATGAATCATCGCTGGTTTTTAAGCAATAATTCAGAGCACAAGAAAGTTGTATATAATATTTTATAGCAAATTAAAGGTCGTTCACAAACCAAATAGTTTTTATATATTTCTATTGAGGAAATTTTCATTTGACTAAAAAAAAAAAAATCTTTAAAATAAAACACTACAGAACTTAAATCTTTCATTAACTAACATTTTGTGTATGTAACACAAGAAAAAGATGTAATATTTAATGTAATAAAAATATGTTATTTGGTTTATGAATGACATTTATGGTATGTTTTTTTTGTATTGTTATTTAATTTTGTTAACGTATATTTATATAATTTTTATAAGCGTTTTGAAAAAGTATGTAACGCATTTAGATAGACCGTTACTTTTATAAAGATTCAATAACAAAATCTGGTAAAATGCATTTAAAAAAATATATTTTTTTACTGGACCTCTTCTTCTCTCATGAAGAGATGTAAACAAACAGTTTTCTCTGAATTGGTCTAACGCGTTTGATAATATTGCATTTATTTATTGTATGTTATAACAAACATAAATATAATCTTCTTGTCCATTTACCCCAGTGTTCAATTTCAATGTATTGTTAAATTAATTAAAATATAGGATTAATTTCTATCAGAGACTGAGTTGTGGCAAATTTTTATTTATTTTTTTTAAACAATTTTATGTGATCGTTTATAACAAATGATTTATAACAAGTTAGTGGAAGAGTTTTATTGGTAAAAACTGTAGATGAATATTGATAAAATTAACATAAATTATTCAAATAAAATATCAGTGACAGGCATTGATAGGTCTATCTGTTTTGCTCGATTTTTTTTATTATTTTATTAATGTTAGCTGCACGTCATCTATTGACGATTTATATCGTAGATGTACACGTTAAGTGTTTCTATGAAGAAGTCCTTAAAGCTCGATTCATGACTACAATCGAATCCAAACAGTTCACAGCTAGCAACATTCCACCCACATTCATACTCTTTTTGTTATATATGATCAGACCTCGCGTTTTCCACTTTTACTATGAAATTACGTTGATTCTTTTGGGTTCACCTCTAGATTTTCCAGAAGGAGGGGGAGTATATTAAGTATATTGCCAGTTGGTTAACAAAAACTTGATAAATATTACTGTATATCCCATAGTAAATACATGGCCTCAGAAGGTGGTTTCTGCCTTAATCGCCCTCGGAACTATTGTTACTTGATCGGAATCCTAGTTCCATTTCCAGGAAGTCTCCATTAGATTACGTGACCCCTAGTGTGAATCGAGCTTAAAGCTGACAGGCCTCGTTGAACTAAAGATTCCGTTTAATTTTATTGGTTTTGATGTGATTATAATGACTTTTTTTATTTTTAATTAATTAGTGAATCAATAACGGTACATATCAAAGTCTATAAAATATTTGCACTTTACTTTTTAACTCTGTCACTGGCCATTCATAAATTGTTTATTATAATCAAATGTAAAATACCAATTGCTATAAGTTAGTGATAGGTGATTAAAAGACATAGTTTATTACTTATTTTAAAACAATCTATTCAAAAACATATCTACAAGTGGTTGTAAAATCTTAACTAATCTAAAATTAGTAAGTACCTAACCCTTAATAAGTACTGAACCAAATTTGATGGGGTTTTTTTTTATCTGTATATTTACATTGTTTAGGAATTTAATTAATTAAGAATATTTATGGAACGTTTGTTATTATGTTTTTAAAATTGTTACCATAACGTAAGTTTGTTATGACGATTATTAATTTATTAAACTGTAATTTACTGTTATTAGGTCCATAATATTTTTCAAAACTTTTTTAATTGCTTTTGGTGCTTGCCTTGTCTACTATTAAAAAAAAATTATTAGTGAATCTATGAGAAAATGTATTAATAAACTTACATATCTTGTGTTATGGCATATTATATTAAATGAATAATCTATGAACGTATTAAATAATATTATATTGACATTATTAATTATAAATAATTATCTATGTTAAATGTACCCTGTGCCATTCGTGCCTTACCTGTTATTTTTAACTTGCTATTTATTAACTTAAGCGTGATAAGACTTGAATTGCTAACATATTTGTAACATCTAGTGCTTTCAAATGTATGCTATAAATATCAAATTAAACATTCCACTTATCTTATATTGTACTGTGATTATCGATTGTATAGTCCAGTGTTATTTTCAGATTATTAACTTTTCAAGGTTAGCCATTACTATACCAATATGTTTTGTTATGCTCATTTGTTTTTAATTTTATTTTAAACATAATCTTTATATGTATTTTTTAATAATTATATATATATATATACATATATGAGCTTAAGATAGTTTCAGATTTGATTTGATTAAGTTAATAATAGCTGTTATCAGTTATTAAAGATATAAATGCTTTTGTCATATCTATAAACATAAACCACCTCTTTTAAATTATATTGAATTTATTAAAATACCTGGTTTAAAAAATAAATTTTAATAAAACAGTCTTTTCTTTTAAGATAAAAGCATATTTTCTTAATTGACCATGGCATAAACCCTCAATATATACCAATATTGTTAATTCAAGAAACATTAAATCTTCACCTTGACTTCTTGGGAGGTATTGGCCCGAAGTAGATCGCTGAAACAGGGTACAAAATATAAGGAAACGTGAGTCAAGTGGGACTTTCCACACAATTAAGGTTTCATTGAACTTACCAGTAACACTCCTCTTTGATGAAGCGAAAATGTTTTGATGACTTCTTGTAATTAAATTCCAATAAAGTCCCAATTAGGTCTAATACGTTCCTAAGTGCTGGTTCTAGAGTTGAAATGGAACTAAACAACAAAATATTTAACATTTCCGACAGCAGTGCCACCTAACGGATAAAAGTGAAGTTCGCCATACGGCCTCTATTAGCGACAAGAACAGATTAAGTGGAGAGGCATCTATTGGAGGAAGATTAAATCTAAATGAGAGATTTTCCTTGCGGTAAAGATCCTGAACCTGACAGTATATTTTACTATCATGTAAAATATCATGCCTTTAGATAAAACATTGTTTGAGTTGAAGTTGCGAACATTATTTCAATGACAGTATACTGTCTTTGTGAAACTTTAATTTATAAAAGCACAGTTTACATATTGTTAATGAAAGCCTTAAGAAATTTAATTTGATGCCCTTCTCAATATAATAGAAACTGCTGTACTTGGTAGTCTGCTGTTATGAGAAATTTATCTGAATACAATAGATTAAAATGAACAGAACTAATAGTATCCCAATGTGACAAATTACATAAAAGATCAACAAACATAAAAAAAGTACATATTTCAATTTATAATACTTCATCCTACACATTACAAAGATATTTTGCTATTTTAAAAAATATTACAAGGCAGGTGTTTCCGGTCTGAAAATTTTTATATTAGAAAGTATTGAAATTTTTATCTGCCTTGCTAGGACCAGTTAGTTCCCTCAGCGCTCAACAGAATGGACCACGGTGCTCTAAAAATTGCTGTTTAGTTCCTTCGACTGCCAACAGATAGCGCTGCATGTCAATTTATTTACCGAAATACTTCCCTCTCTCTAGTGGTGCTAGTTTTGTTTTCTCTTAACAGATAGCACTGCATTTAATTCCCTATTGTTTTGTAGTTAGTTCCGAATGTAAACAATAGATCGTGCTGCGTTCTAGGTATTACATGTAATATTTTCTCATCCATTTAGACCGCGAAATTTAAAGTCAGGAGAGTGAAATATTTCATTCAATCAGCAAAAAACTTATTTATCAATTAAGTTTGTTTTAATATTGTATGTGGTTTATGAAATAGCTTTGTATTGTGTAGGATGAAGTGTTATAGTTTTGCGGACTTCACTTTTATCCATTTGGTGGCACTGCTGTCGGAAATGTTAAATATTTTGTTGTTTAGTTCCATTTCAACTCTAGAACCAGCACTTAGGAATCTATTAGACTTTATTGGAATTTAATTACAAGAAGTCATCGAAAACATTTTCGCTTCATCGAAGAGGAGTGTTACTGGTAAGTTCAATAAAACCTTAATTGTGTGGAAAGTCCCACTTGACTCATGTTTCCTTATATTTTGTACCCTGTTTCAGTGATCTACTTCGGGCCAATACCTCCCAAGAAGTCAAGGTGAAGATTTAATGTTAAATTTAATATTAATTTTTTTTAATATTTATTTTTTAACTTATCAAGTCAATCGATTTATTATTTTTCATAGGAATATTCCTATTTTTAGCGACAGTGGCATATCCATGCAAAATATTATATCTTTATAATAAAGAGGCGGAAAAGCTGCTAATTCGATTTTAATGACTTTTTTTGATAACTTATAACATGAGTTTGTTGTTTTAAACATCATGAGTTAAACAAAAACATTTACAATAGACACCCCTGGAGAAAAGAAAATTCATTTGACGTCAAAGTTGGAGAAACACAAATGTTAAATAAATTATTTATACAATATTTATTAAGTTTATACATTTATGTACAAAAAGAAACTTCATTTCGACACTTCCTCGGGGTTTTTTTTTGTCTGGACTGTCATAGTAAAAATCAACATCTTTCAAAAACTTTATACAATTCTGGCAAAGATGTTAAAAGTAGCATAGTTCCGTCCTCGGCATAATATTTAGGTGGCAGTAATGTTTTTTTTATAGCTGGTATTAGAATATGTTCTGTTGTCCATTTCCAATCATGTCCATCCTGGAAAAAATAACAAAATAATTAATTGTCACAATCATATCTGTTTTTGAAATAGTTCTGTTATCATATAGTAATGGACTCAAGAGGATATATTTTGTAGCAGCAGGAGAGAAAAAAAATCTTAGCTTAAATCTTTAATAGATAATTAATACCAGACTTTAAGCTGTTTAAATTGGACAACCTGTTTCTAATAACATTTTTTAAAAAGACTAAAGAATATTTAATAAGATCTCACCGTTATGTTTCAGAAAAACAACACCTTAATGACATCAGATCAGGAGAAAGAGTACAACACATTTTTGAGTAATTTAACAAAGATCGGAATGTTACGAAAACATAAATCAAAATAGCTATTTAGAGATTGTGCGAAATTAGGTTACTACACTATGCTTTTTGATAAGTTGAATTTTCTATTTTACAATTTTTATTACATTTTCACGTGAAAAAAATGGGATACTTATGTTTAAATACTCCTCGGTCAACAATTATACAATTGTTCTAGAAATGTTCTAAATAATTAAAAATATTGCGGAGAAACCGAGGAATATTTATTTAGATATATTATAATGTTATTTTAAAGGAGTAATTTGAGAGAAGGGTTAATTTATTATATAAAATAAATTATAAAAAGTTTAATTTCAAACAAGTGAATGTGAAGGCTGGAAGGTTTGTGAGTAGATGGAACAGCTGAGAGGAACACTGGGAGTTCAGTAGTGTAGAGATGCTTGAAAGGAGATGTTTAGATATTGTTTAGAATTGCTGGAGAAGAGAGTTTCGGATGACGATTTTGTGCAGTTTGCGAATGTTCAAACATATTTGACGTGAGGGCCCTCATACAGCATACTTTCATGTACTACTTATTTCATTTCTTCGTATTTACACATAAGTATAAGTAAAAGCATTAAAAGTCAGACTGACAGAATCTGCAGGAAGTCATTGAGGCAGCATTATATTTGGAGCGTATGGGTCAACAAAACACAATATTTGGCAATGATAATTCTGCATAAAAGATTTTATGAAAAATTTGAGAGAACAAATACCAACAAATTTAAATAAAGAACATAGACCTAAGCTCAACCAACTGACAATTGTATGGGGATACAATTAAAAAATAATGGAATTCACCTTCATCAAACAAAGCACTGCTCTCAACCATCTATAGAGAAGGTTATGAATTTCTAATCATGAATAAGCGAAATGGCACATGATTGAGTCACATGACTAAAAGTAAATTTTGAATACACATCTGCTAGGATTAAAAATTAACAATACAATTACATAATGAGACTACTGTTGCCATCAGGAAATTAGAAGCTTGAGACCCACAATGCACGGCAAGCCCTGTAGCCGCTCTGTGCACTACTTCTCTTCTATCCATGTGATCCCTTTACTTCAATAATGTCAATCATTAAGCAATAAGGAAATAGTGATTAGTCCCTCGCCCGCCCATAAGTGGCAACACCTTGCCAAGTAGCCTCTTCATCCCAAGTGTATAATTTTAAGACGCCAAGCATAGACACCTCCTGGTCTTGTATTACTTGTAGATATTTAGAAATAACTATAGGTCATCAAATCTATAACGAGAAAGAATCGGTGTGATCCATTATTTCCTCAATTTCATTTTATATAACTATGAAGTATATTTTATTGTATATGGTTATACTTTGATCTATTTAATAAGTAACTCAATAATTGCTTAAAATAAAAACCTACATATTCATTGATTGTATCTGTGTTGCTGTAAAACTTTGCTGTTTCTCTGCAGATTCCTTCAAAGCATGACTTTTCATTTTTCCAATCTACGTCACACGCCATACGAAGTATGTAGTGTGGCAACCAAGAAATATCTGGCATATATTTTTCTAAAATGTAAACAAATTTAATTAAATATCTGCTAATGTAATTCTCATAAAAACTGGAATAATATAACAATTTATTTTATCCTATATCATTATTTTACTGTAGATCACAGACATATAATCGAGTATTGACCAAATATTGTTGATTAATGTTTTTAATAAAAGGATGGCCTTAAGGTGGCCATTAGAAAAACAAAAATAATAATAATAAAGATAAGAAAAGAAAACTAGCACACAAATTATTGAAATAGGAATGCATAAAGATGATAATTTTCAAAAGGTAATACTCGAAAAGAAGAGAAAATTGCAGGATTAGGTAAAACAATTGAGACAATTTTATAGACTAGAGAGCTGCGGGATTTACCCCCGAATCATTACTTGCAATAGTTTGATCATGAAGCACAAGCTGGATTTGACACTAGTTTTTGAAGAAAATACTGGACAGCAGGCAACACTTTAGGGAACTGCTAGCGTAGTTAGGAAATTCAACAATATTAAATAAATTGTGCCTTACCCTGGACTAATATAATACAGGTAGGTGAATATTGCTTGAGTATTCCGAAGAAGTGTATAATTCTGCATAATAACAGTGTTTAAAATATATAATGGATACTAATAAAAATTCAAATCATCAATCTGAGATAGCAGCGGAGAGTAATGATCAGGTACGCTTCTTAAGGTATCTTGGCTCAATGTTGAACTTGATAAATAACCTTTTTACAGAGATACGTAATGCCAGCAGAGCTTTTTTTTTCATTTAACGGCACAGTTAAGGCAAAGTTTTTGTTCCTGGGTATAATTGTAAGGCTCTCTAAAGGTGGATGATAAGGTCTATTTTTTGGACATAGTATTTCGAAATGTTGTAGATAAATAAATTTGATGAAGATCTAACATCTATCTTTCATCAGACTAAGCTGATATCTAAACTCATATATAAATTTATGATAACAATTAATGACCAGTTTAATTTAATAATTATTGGTAAAAGAGAATGAAATGTGACCCAGGTCCTTCTGATTACAATTCAGACATCCTTCCAACTAAACTATTTCCTGTGATCTCTTGACCATGTGTCAGTCATCTGGTCATATGGTGAAGGAGGAACCCAGTTATTAGGACGTCTGAACGAAAATAAGAAGTTCTCAAGCTTGAAACCTGGCTGTGTCACTAATATATTTTTTTTTTTTAAGCCGTTAACTATTAAAACTTTCATGTTATTTACAAGAGAGATTTTAAACAGTTAAGCTGGAAAACTAAGACTGCAACAAATGAAACTATCACATATCTCTTAAGAAATTGTTACCTAGTAGAAGAGGGATGCTGCATAATCTTTTGTCATTGTCTATTTCTATGGAAAAATAGTCCATTAGCATTTCAACTTTAGTTCCAAGCAGCTGTGAAACTGT
This sequence comes from Acanthosoma haemorrhoidale, assembly GCA_930367205.1. Classification (NCBI taxonomy): domain Eukaryota; kingdom Metazoa; phylum Arthropoda; class Insecta; order Hemiptera; family Acanthosomatidae; genus Acanthosoma; species Acanthosoma haemorrhoidale. The sequence goes on from OV884014.1 coordinate 55,984,020, forward strand.
CTCTGCCAATATTTCTTTTTTACCATCTTCTTCCTTCCATTTGGTTTCGGGGTCTTCTAGGCCCAACATCGCCAAATCGTAAATGGAAAGGCCACTCTGAGCATGTAGGACAGAACCTATTAGAATTAACAACTATACAAAATAAATAATTAAAAAGTGTGCAAAAATACCTTGAATTTGATAGCACCAAAATTTCCAAAATCAAACACCATCGTTTGGAAAAATAGTTCTTCTCTGAAAGAATCATTGTAGTTTAGTTCAATTTCAATTACAGTGCACTCTCGCTAATACCAACTGCATCTATTTTATTATGAATTTGTAAGTTCTTCAGGTAAGTGGATTTATATAACAACTTTGGATAGACCCTATACCACAATAAAGACAAATTACAAGAAAAATTGCTTTCACACATAATATCACAAGATGGAGAGATAAGATAACTTTGATTGACTTTAAAAGCTTTGAATCTAAAGGAAGTGTTTTTTTTCCCTTGCTGCATCTTGGGAGTCAATCAACACAAAACTCATACGTGCTTCCTGGAATAAATAATTGGGCAAGGAATGTGTTTCTGAAGAAGCTTCAGCCGATAAATCCAATGGGAAAATGATTTCTCACTTGATCAGAGAAATAAATCCTGCTACAGAGAGGAAGAAGATGTGACCAATTGGATTGAAGGAAATGAAGAAACCGAGTTCACTTTCAAAACAGATGAGAAAATCGTACAAGGTGTTTTGAAAAGATCAAATGAAGAAGAAGAAGAACGAAAGAAGTAACCATCGCCTACGGCTACAGTGAAACATGAAGAAGTTATTGGAAATTTCAACGAGTGTATCAAATGAGCTATGAAGAACAACGTACAGTGGCAGCAGATTCTTCTTATCCAGCAACTCCAAGAAGAAGCATTAAAAACATGTTAATTAAATCAAAACACACATCTATTTTCGTTTTAGTTTTCCCCAACCTCTATAATCTGCATTTTTCACTAATCCGAACACCGTCTAGCGACAATTAGTTCGGCTTGGCGAGGTTGCACTGTACATTTATTATAAATAACAATCTTGTATATATATATTTAAAATACAGTATAATTTTAAATTCATACCTAGACACCTTTCAGCTGATTAGATATGCTAATAAAGAAAGTAAATAAATTTACAGATTATAATGAAAATTAGCATGATGTATTATGAGCACCATGATAAAAAAAAAAATAGTTACTTAAAAAAACCAAAAACAATTTGTGGGCAGACAAAATTGTTGGACACATTCTAGTTCAGCCTGTAAACTAGCATACCTGTTAACATCTCAGCAAACATACATGATAGAATCTTGTCCAAAAAAAAAAAACTATGTATATTGTATTTTAGATTAGAGCTGCAATTAGGAACAATGCTATTATTTTTACTTACACTAGCCTATTCAACCGTAGCAGATATAAATTTGTGCTATGCTGAACAAGAACTGAGCCAGGATCTATGCATCCGACAAACGTTATGTTGGCGACAATATCTCTAACAGCCAAATTGCAATCATCTTCAACTTTACTTTTTAATGTCAATATACTAGTGAGTTTTATTTCACGCCTGTCAAAAATAAAGGAAGCAATTAGCATAGAGCAACCGAAAACATTTAGCGATAAAAAGAATCAAGGGACAAAAACACCACTAATGTCTGAGAATTTTTTTAGTGCACAAACGTCTTCTCTTTCTGTTATATAACAATTAAATAGTTTTTATTTGAAACCTACTCTGTACGGACTGTTTTCCTCATTAAAAAAAACCCAGCAATTAAAACAGAAAAAAGACATTAAAAAAACATGAAATAAATTGTGAAAAGTAACTATCAGGTTGGCCAAAAAGTCCTTCCAGTTTTTGTCATCACAAAACTTCAAGCAGTCTAATACGTAGCTAACTTCAGTCCGTCCCTTGCAAGTGCGCTTTCGTCAGATACTAGACGCTTCAACGTAGTTTGACGCGAAATTCCGACAAGACTGATTGTATTTTGTGTGTTTAGGATCATCCTGAAAATGGAAAACCAAAACAAACATTATCAACACCTCATGCTTTTTTATTTTAAAAAAGGCAAGAAAGCAGTGGAAACATGCAGGAAGATGTGCGCTGTATACGGAGAGGAGAGAGCTGTTACAGAACGTGTGTGCCAGAAGTGGTTTTCAAGATTTCGATCGGGAAATTTTTCAGTTCAAGACGCACCTCGCCAACTGAGATTAACAGCAACAAAGTGAAGGAATTAGTCGACACCAATCCCCGTTATACAACTAGGAAGATCGCAGTTATCCTCAAAATATCCAAATCGAGTGTTGAAAACAATCTGCATCAACTTGGCTACGTGAGCAGGCTCGATGTTTGGGTTCCCCATCAACTTAGTGAGGCTAACCTCGCCCAAAGAATTTCCATCTGCAATTCGTTGCGGAAACGTGAAGAAAACGATCCTTTTTTGAAGAGAATTGAAGAAGAAACAGGGGACGAAAAGTGGATTGTCTATAACAATGTGGAGCGCAAACGCTCGTGGGGGAAGCTCGGCGAATTACCACAAACGACCCCCAAAGCAGGACTTCACCCAAAGAAGGTTATGCTCTTGATTTGGTGGGGTTGTCTTCCCATGAACAGGACCATCAATTCGGATGTGTACTGTGACCAGCTGGACAAATTAAATGCAGCGATCCACCAGAAGCTTCCAGAACTAGCTAACCGTAAGGGGATTGTCTTCCATCACGACAATGCCAGACCGCACACTTCTTTCCAGAGGTGGCAGAAGTTACTGGAGCTTGGCTGGGAAGTTTTGCCGCACCCTCCATATTCGCCCGACCTTGCACCTTCAGATTTACAGCTGTTTCGGTCTCTTCAAAATTCATTGAATGGACAGAACTTCAACTCTGAAGAGGATGTAAAAATCCACTTGGAAAATTTTTTTGCCAGTAAAACCAGGAAATTCTTTGAGCATGGAATTATGAATCTGCCCATGAGATGGCAGAAGATACTGGAACAAAACGGCAATTATATCATTGATTGAATAAATCGCTTTGTGTTTAAAAGTTGTGTCTTATTTTCGCTTAAAAAACCGAATGGACTTTTTGGCCAACCTATTACATGTCATAGACAAGGTCCTAGCTAGTTTAACTCAAAACACATTGCTAAATCACTTCACACTTCAAAACGTGTTATTAATCACTTGTGGTTGAGGTACGAAGAGACAGAGGATGTTAGAGCATTACATAAAGCTGGTTTAATGTAACGTAGATAAATTAATGTAATTCAAGATAAATTAATACGATTAAGTGATCAAAGTGCTACTGGTTCACTATGCTTATTATGCATTAATATGATTAATCAAACTTTCAGAAACAGACTTCATGAAGTGACTCAATAATGTATTTTAAAGGTTCCTGCGTTATCGAGAGGAAATGACAAAATCCAATTGCTTGCTATAGGTATCAAGGGTACGTATAGTGAAGATATGATGGTCATCTGTTTGCTTCATTGATGAATCTAGGCCTACAAACAAATGCGTGAAGAAAGAGTGTGGAGACAAATTAGAAATGAAGATCTCGCATAGGACAATCCTGATGTGCACAGTTACCAGTGAGGAACAGAGAATTAGCCTTCAAGGTAGGACTTTTTGGAACATTATTTAAATGAATTAAATTGATGATCAAGATGAGATTCTCTGACCAATTGTTCCACCTTATTCAGAAAGAGTTTCAACCAATGCTCACATGCATACATCCCTAGCTGTCTATTTATTTCTGCAGGATACTGGAATAGATGTGCTGCCGCTGCCTACCTAATCATCAGACCTTCAAACGATTCACGGGATAATATGAGAAAAAGCATTCAAGCTGGAACTTGTACAACTCATGACACCTTCAACCAACAAAAATTCGAGGCGAATGTAGCAGCAGGTAGGTCATCGACAGCTCGATCATGAATATGCTATTGAAATATAGATGCCATTAATTACGGAGAGGTCACAGTATCTGCTGAGAGCCTTTTTTTAACTTTTGGAAATAATGTTTAAAATGACTGATTCCCTTTTTGAAGTTTCTATAAATTTTGTTAATTCGAAAGATTTGTTAAAATATTGGAATTAATTCATTAAAATCATTTCATAAAGTAAGGTGTTCTTTAAAAACATTAATGGTCTATTTCATTCTTGTCCCTCAGATTCTTTTAATTTTGGCATTCACGATTATATATCATAGACAATTGATTATTAGTTTAAATACAAGTTATCAAGAAACATTTTTCTGACCTTTTATAATTGTTTTCTTCTGTTTTAGAAGTGTTAAGATCGCTAGTACTGGAAGTGGATGTGAGAAATTTGTCAATTTTCTGTGTGGTTGCATCCGTTCTCACTAAGTTTTTAGCTCTAATAGTTTTCTCCTTTTCTCTCTCCTTTTCTATTTCATCTTCCAAGACCGCTGATGTCAAGTTCAGATCCACATTCGGAAGTTTACTCTTTTATTGAAAAATATAATCAATTCGAGAGGTGATTTTACAAAATGCTCTAATTATTATGACAATTGTATACAATGAAAGAGTTAATTTTTAAACAAGATAGTATTCATTAAAATAATTAAAAAAATATTAATAAATTGAATTATCAATATTTAATAACAATATAAAACAAAATCATTTATTTAAATAACATTATTAAACATAGTATTCTGTTTTTAGTACTGTTAATAATAATTTCCACATTATAGGCATATTAAGCGAAGCTTCAATGTAATATTTCATGACTTTAAGTCAAACAACCCTGTTACAATTGTAACTACCCAGTTATAATCACCAATGGAGGCAGGTAGAAACATAAGCAAAAATTGTTTTAAAGAATCTTCCAAAACACAATTGGAAATTGGTTAACATAAATGAAATCTAACTTAATCCCTGGTGGTTACAACAGCAAAATGTAATACTAAAGGCAGAAATACTGACAGCGGGTGGAGTAAAGATTGATCTTTTGCTGATATTTAAATAATAATATTACGATTTGTAAAAAACATACCTGTGTATAGAAAACGCGTGATGTATTAGAGCCTAATAGTTTACTTTCGACTGCCTTTTGCGTTTTTTCAATAATGATATCCTCGTGTAGAAAATGTACTTCATGTTTTGTAGGATGAACATTCACATCGACATTATGAGGATCAAGTGTCAGGCTTATATAAACAAATGGATGAGATCCTTTTGGCAAATATAGGGAATATACGTTTTCAATCGTTTTTCTCAATGCTATAAAAACAAATTTTTACAATATAAGACCATTCCAGTTCTAAGTAGCACTCCAATTTTTTTTTTTTATACCAACCGGTTGAATCAACGAGGCGATCATTTATAAACAAAATAAATGTGCTTTTCTTGATTGAATAGTTAACATTAGAAATTAAACCGTGCATTTTATATTTCAGTGCCTCATCAGACGCCTCGACGTCTAATAGCTCTCTGCAAAATAATTGTATTGTATTAAATTTTTTTTTTTTTCATATCCATTTTTGTACAATAAATACATTAAATTTTATTTTAAGAAAATGAATGTTTGATGTGTTTTTTATTTAAACATAACTAAATAACTCTCACCTTGCCACACTGTTGCCATATATAGCACGAATATTTTCCGTATGAGTGGAGTTAGAGTTCGTCCTAATATCCGAAACATTGGCTTCATGTTTCTTTAAAGCAAATCCAACATTAGGGTAATGAATGGAATACCTGCTGACCTATGATTTACACAAATATTCATTATCATTGTTTTTTTTTAATTATGAAAACAGGAATATAGCACAACTTTATTTTAAATGTAAAAAAATATATATATTTATCCCCTAATAAAAAAATAAAAGGATCTAAGGAAGTATTGGATGCAAGAAATGAATGTACGATAAGACACCCTTACAATAAATGAATACAAAAACTACTATACCACTTCAGCAACTCTAGCGTGTTCTTCAGACCCACTTTTAAAAGCCTTTCTCCTTGTTACGACATTATAAAAAAGATCTTCAACGGAAATAATGGTCCCCTGGTTGCCTGCACAAGGCTTCGGTGCACCTTTGGGTTTTCCATCTTCATAAGAAACCCTGAAACTCGCAAATAGATGATACCAAATAAAAGCTATTTTGTTAAAAAAAAAAGTGTTCATTACAAAAAATTATCATTCCAATGGTAATTAATAAAATATAAATATTATATTTATAGGTAATATTCACATAATTACTAGTTGTTATCCCACTACTTTAATAATTATTAGCAAAATAAAAAAGGATAGTCATGGGAAAGGGTTTGATCTCCAGTGAATTTGATCATCAGCGAACTATGTCTTGTTGAAGAACAAACAGTATAACCCCAGAACAGCTAAGAAAATTCAATAATGTAATAGTTGTTATTCAATATGAGACAGCTCAATTGGAATATGGCAGTATAGGAGGTCGCAGTTTCGAATCCAGGTCCTGTCACAAATTTATTTGTCTGGCTAGTAAAAATTATATTCAGAAAATATTAATTATTATTAATTAATAATAATTAAAATATTAATTTCATCGTGTGATGAAAACCATCATTAATAAAGTAAAATTATGTGAACCAGCATGGTTCACAGATTAAAAATTATGTACATTTATTGTATGAATTATGGGCAGCAAAGAAGAGAGGGAGCCACCTAAAATGAACATCTGAAGTGTCCCAACAGAGCAAAGGAAGGTAGGATGACCTAGGAAACGGAGGAAGAGTGAAAATATAAGACATAACGGAATGTATAATTAACATAAAAAAACTATTATCTGCCTGATGAGTATGTGGATCCATTGTGTAAATGTAATAGAAAATGTACTCATCGTCTAAAAGAAAAACCAGATCAGATAACTCAAGAACAAGAAGAATAAGCTGACATTGAAGGTACAGACGTCTGATAAAATTATTATTGGATCCAACTTTCAAATCACCTTTCAGAGCCCTCAACCTTCACAATCAACTTCCTCAATTTGATTATAGCTGTGGACTGAATCGGTTTTATAGGTGAGAATCTCTTGTTCATCCGACCTCACCCTCTATAGCCCAATCTTTCTTTGACAGTTCGTTGCTGTTTTGAGCGTTTAACCTCAAACTATTCCCTTCCCCTTCTGACATTTAATTCCAGCCTTTTCAAGTTCCTTTTGACACACCAAACTGACATAGGTCACAGCATATAAATAATGTCATTAAGGTTGAGTTAAAAGTAATATACTCATCACATCATGTTGTATAAACCAAGAAGTTATCGGCCATTTAATTTCACTGTATTATTATTGTTCTTGTTTGTTTTGTTTTGTAATACTTTATTTTATGTGGTACTGTTTTCTGTTTTGATAGACAGTTATTTTTAGGGCCCTATCCACCCAGAACAAAGTTATTTTCATGACTTTCATTCATACATTTTCATAACCGAAATGACCTGCCCCCAGGATAACTAGGTATGCAAATGTAGCCACCATTCTGCAATAGATGTCATCGGTCTGACAACTGCTTGTAGATCATAAGATTGAGGCAATACTAATGTCAAGCAGGACCATCAACATAAAAACCAGTGAATATGAGATAGTCTCACAGCCCTCATTCACAGAACATACAGTGTTCCCTACAGATAATGCAGTATCTAGAGCAACCAACACCAGATACCCTAGTGGGAATTAGTACTGTGTGTTTGTGACAAGTACATTCCTGGAACTTGGACCCCTATACAGGATGAGCTGCAGGCTTCTTGTAGTGATGTAAAACAAAGTTCTGCAGAAAGCTTTTAAATCAACTTAGAATGGGAGGTGGTTTTAGAGAGTAGAAATCTCTATACAAGAGTAAGGATTCTAGGATGTCTATGTGGGTACGGGATTTCGAAGTCCAGATCAATGGTATTCAAAATAAATGTATAAGTGGATAAGAAGTAAAAATTTGCCATAATGATTCTTACAGTACAGCATTTTAAGGAGCCATTGGGTAGATAAGGGTGCCAGATACAAACATATATTAAATATTTAAAATTTTAAAAAGCCAAAATTATCACTTACACATATGCACAAGGTTGTGATGCAGTTTTTGTGGTGATGGTAAGATGAGCTATGTGACTAATACTAGCAAGAGCTTCACCACGAAAACCAAAAGTGCTTATATTATTGAGGTCTCCAAATTCTCTTAATTTACTGGTCGTGAATCGTTCACATACAATATCCAAATCCTCTTTACGTATTCCTGTTCCATTATCTTGAATCTAGGCAAAGTTTAAATTACAATCATCAACTTAACATGATACATGACTGAATAAAGAGACATACTTGAAGAAGTTTTAATCCTCCATTCTTCAGAACAACTTTGATATTGGTTGATTTCGCATCCAAGCTAAAAATTATATAGCATTGCAAATAAAAAAATAAAATAAAAGGGAAGATAAATTAAATCATGAGGTGTACCTGTTTTCTAATAATTCTTTCAAAGCATTGGCTGGTCTCTGTATAACTTCTCCAGCAGCAATTCTGTTTACAACAGTTTCGTCCAATTTCTTAATAGCTCCAGGCTCGGCCATATTTTATTTGGCTTTGATGTTTCTTTAAGCATTAATTCACAGCAATAATCTGATGAAAATTACGTCTTGTGTTTAGAAGAGGTTACAAAACATTTTAAACTATCGCGGGAACAAGCAAAGAATGCAGGTAGCCAAAGAGATGTAATTTATTAACCATTAACTAAAAACAAAGATCTGCTGCAATGTTTTCATAATGCCGTCATCTTGGTTAATTAATTATTTATTAACAGTATTTTTAATATTGTGTTAAGATGTATCAGTGTCACTATGAATTTCCAGAGATTAACTAAGAAAACTATAAATTTACTAAGCTAGAGAGTTGCAGGAATGATCCAGAGCTAGACCGGTGATTAGGAAGTCTCGGGTTTGATTTCCGGTCATATCAATATCTTTTTTCTCCACCTAATTATTATATAGCCAGTGGGATTACATACCACAACTAGTAATTATTAAAATTTATACTAATTCATAAATAGAAAAATGACAGAAACCAAAAATCTACAACTAAGAATAAGTTTCAAATTTATTCTCTAATGAAATAAAAAACTTGTCAATAACAAGAAACGTTAGTGTATTGGTATATCTAAAAATATTTTCTAATGAGGTCCAACAACTAAAATATTTATATCACCAACTCCAACTCATATAATAAGTCGTTAAAAAATGTCCCTTTTTTGTTTAAACATCCTGAGAAATAATTTACAATTTAATTAAAATTGTAAAGCCACTAATTTTCCTGAGGATGATACAGTATCCGCATTTATTTATTTGTTTAACTTATTTTCACTCTACCTAATTTCCCCTCAACTTTGTCAATTTTTTTTTTTTTTTTTTTCCATATTTCCTTGTTACAAAATTAATATATTTAACAAAATATAGATTCTACAAACGAATCTTTGTCAATCATAATAGAGTTTTTTTTATTTCTTGATATTTCTTCAACGGAGTAAGCGAGAATCACTTTAATCATTGGTGCAAAAACAAGCAACGCTTGGTGTCAACAACTTCTTACACGGGTTAAATTTATTTTTAAGTCGAAGCTAATGAACAGTTCTCCGGCAGTCAAAGTTGTTGCGTTGATTTCATAATTATTTCCCAGTTATCTTTGATTGGTTAATTATTTCTTCATAAACGATGAGTGGTATGTTGTATCGTGCTTCTGATACTTCTATTAATGCCCGTGCGAAAATACGTCCTTTTACTGCCCATTTTTCAAATCAATTCAAGTTTTGTAATTTCGTTCAGTGCAAACCTGGAACAATCACCACTTTCCTATTATTTATGTCATCATAAGATGAACCTATATTGACGATGTATGGTAATCATGGCATTGGTTTGAAATCTGAAACAGCTACTTCATTAAAACTGTAAGAGACGTTGATGCGTTCCATTGAATAAAGGATTGGCATCACTTTATTAACAGTGTCAGGATCATCAGGTTGTTGCAAAAATGGCATCAGCTTTGTCGCTTGGTCAGTATTTTATTCAGAGCCAATTTTGGGTGCATTAGGTACATAAGTAAAAAGTACTCACCATTAATTGATATTGATACTATTTATCTTTCAATTATATTAGTGGTTCTCAACTTTTTTCTACCTATCACCCACTTTCAGGCCAAGTTCGTCATTTCCTTCCATTAACTTTATTTGGAACATTTGTTGGTTTTCAGGAATGATTAGGTGATACCCAGTCTGTTGCCGGCAGGTACCTATGTACATTCCGTTCTACTTTTCTTGATATTTTTTCATTTTATGATTCTGATGATATTGTGCACATTCACATGCGTAACATGCCAGCCACATAAAGTTTGGATCTCTTTAAATACTTACTGTCCTTGACATTAAAAAAATTTATAATGTCGGGCAAAGCAAAATACTTTTCAAGATGGTTCCCATCCACCTCTCTCATCGCACTGGTGTATTATGCAAATTAACAGTGAAAATTATTACTTAAAATATTTTATAAGTGTAAAAATCTTACATCATAACTGAGCTAATAATTTTATAAAGATGGTTCCCGTTCATCTCTCTAACCACACTGATACAGATTAACAGTGCAAATTTTGTAATTAAAATATTTTACAATTTTGTAAGTGTAGAAATCTTACATCATAACTCTTATTAATATTTATTACTTATTAATATTTAGACTTAAAAATAACTACTTCTTTGGAGATTTGATAACGTTTTCCCGCCGTTGTAGTTCCAATTCTTGTTATCTATTTTGAAGTTTTACAAAGTTATTCTTTGATCGATATTGCTTTAATTAAAAACTTAATTTATTATAAAACACAGACATGTTCGATTTAAATTCATTTACCGCGGAATCTTTCAATCAAAATCCTGAATTAGGTTTACAATTTATTAATGATAATTGGGAAAAGGTAATTTCTCTTGTCTTATGATAATTGACTTCTAATTTTGGTTCCAAGCTCTTAGAATTTGAAATTATCTTTATCATTTCATAACTGAAATTAACATCTTAAATTATAAAATTTCAATTTTTATGACGAAATGATATAACCCTATTATTTATAGATTCCGGAACTTCCAAATATGGTTAATTTTCAAATGGCAATTCATAATTTTAATGTACATTGAAGTAAATGTTCAGAAACCAAAATTGAAGTTATTCGATTGGTTAGAACGCCTGATGTGAGCCTAGTGCAGTATTCGAGATTACGTTTTAGTATTAATTCCGAAGGAAATATGTGTGCCCACCAATAATTATTTCTTATCAGAATGGGATTGGTTATATAGCCAGCCTATACTATTTGTATCAGCAAGAATACTCCCATAATCTTTTTAAGATATTGGCAGATTTCTCAAAATCAGAAACCCTTTCTACTCTTGGGTTAGTCTTCATATCATTAAATTTTTAATTGCCAGGTAATTGATTAATTAAAAACCTTTCAACATCTGGGTTTACTTTTATTTTTAACCCTTTAAGGGCATCTATTAATATACCCATGTAAAGTATCTGAAACTGATTGAAATCTTGATTTTAAGGGTCATTAAGCTGTGTTTAAAGTCCCTGTTTAGTTTAGAGGCATGGAAGGTTTTTGTCGTGCCCTGATCATTAAGTTTTTATTGGTTCTTTTTATTTTAATATTATAGTAAATTTAATGAAATTCTTAATCTTAATCAATTAAGAAATAGGGGGGTTATAGTTTTTTTTAATTTAAAATCCTATTTTTCAGATACCGAGAGTTGATTCATTCGACGGTTCATCAAAAGAGGGCCAACTCTATAAGTTTAAAGGGATGATTCAAGATATGCCTAATCCTGTTTTCTATTACTCTAAGTATGAAGTTACAGATAAAAATAATGGCTCGTCTTCGACAAAGAATGGAAAATATATGGACACATTGCTATGTAATGTATGTATTTTATGACAATTAATTTAGGATTTATTTATTTTTGTAACCTTAAAAACTCTATCAGAACAAAATTGCATTATTTACAGGAGAACGAAGTTTTGAATTTGGAATCTGATAAATGTGAAAGTGCTGAAAGACGTCTTTACTATATGATTCCAATCCCTTCCCTCAGTCATTGGGCAATAAATGTAAGGAATTAAAAATATATATTAATCGTACAATCAATTTTTTGTTTAATCTATTTTACAATAAGTAATTGACATGCTGTATTTTTAAAAGTTGGGTTTTTCATTCATTTATATTTAAGTTTGTTTGAATACCTCTATTGCCCTCCGATGAAGCAAAAAAAAATGCAAATTTTTCCATGGAAGACCAAGAAGGAGTAAGATTTTATTTTTACAAGGCCACAAATTGATACAATTATTAGTACATTTTATTTCAAACTACTAAATGTAAGCAAACTTTTTTTTAAGGAAGCTATAAATACAAATCAAAATCAAGGCAATGTGGAAGTTGGTTCAAACAGTGGAATGAAGGAAATGAAAAGATCCGCAGAAGACATGGAAGTAGATGATTCAAATACAGAGTACGTGTATCGTTTTGAAATATTTTTTAGGTTAGTTATTTATTTGTTTTTAGTTTTAATCTGAATTGTTTATTCGTTGGTTAGACTGTCTAAACGCCTTTGCACTTCAGAACCTAACGGGGCTTCTTCATCCAAGTCTGAGGCTGACCTTGAAGCTTTGAAGTCCAAACCTACAGGATGCCTAGCGGTGGTAATAAATTATATTATTTTGTTTCTTATAATTTTATTTAGTGAGATAGATCACTCTTAAATTGAATTTTATCAATATTTTACTCAAACTGGATATGTTAAATATATATTTAGGAAATTAGTAAACTTGTCTCAGATATAGAATCTGTATTATTTATGTTTAGTTTTTTCATCCATTATTTAAATCTTTGATTATTCTATCGTCGTTTGTTTTTGTTTTTTTAGATATATGATGTACCAGAAAGTTCTTTAAAATTAAATGATGTATTAGAAATAGTTGGATTTGTCTATCGAGACCCATTACCTTCAGAGGAAGATGAATTCGATGACAGTTATAGACCTCCATCACCTCTAACTCCTCGCTTACATGTTATATCTTACCAATCTGTAACAAATTTTAATCCCTTGATTAACAGCAGCGATGACGAAGTTTCATCAAAAGTGGTAGCTGAAGCAGAAGCGATTAGGTCTGATTTACATCTTGTTCTCTCGCAGTTGCTTTTTGGAGATTCTCTTGCTGCGGATTACCTCTTGTGTCATCTGTTGGCTCAAATGTAAGTTATTTTATGGTAGTCTTATTCTTTGTGATCTTAACCTTTTCCCTTATAGAACATTAAAAGGTTGCGAGGCACTACCCTAGAGCTAATGTACACTAGTACCTCACCACTTCACCTACCAACTACCAACCTTAGATTTATTCCATAGATTTATTTTATTTGATAGTACACTAATGGAAATATTTATTTTTGCAATAAATTTCAGCTGTGGGTGTTATCCAATCACCCTACAGGACTAAACATATTAATAAATAGAAAATAATGAATAAATTCGTGTTGGTTGATAATGGATGTAATCTTAAAATCATATCTTCTTTTTTCAGTTACCATAGAAGTGATAATGAGGATGTTCTTGGAAAGCTTAGTATTAATTTTTCAAACTTTCCTGGTGAAAATTTCGCTGAGCATTTTTACTCAATTTTAAGTAATTTATTGCCAAAGGCACATTTTCTACCGTTCACCATAGAAAATTTAAATAAAATAAAACTATTATCCAAGTAAGTATGATATTTATTCACTTAGTACTCATGACTAATTTACGCAGATTTTTTTTTAGATGTCCTAATAAAAAAATATACCCTATTTCTAGTCTCGGGAAGTCCAAAAAGATGGCTGTCATTAACTTATGTTTTTAATATAACAAATTATTTCACAATTTGTGAAATAATGTTATAGAAACTCATGTAAAACTTTTCCTACTAATTTTATGAAACTTCATAAAACATTATGAATAGTACAGTTAATACATAAGAAATATATTCCTTTTTTAAATAAAGTATTTGTGTTATGGCAATATTATGTAATGTTTACAGTAATACTTAAAGTATTTAATTTCAAAACCAGTTCATTCAATTTTCAGAAATTTTATAGGAGAGTCAAAAAACAACCCCAATTTACATTTAAACTAAAATATTGTTACTCGATGATGTTTAATTGTAAATTAATTTCTTCTAGACACTTGTGCCATATTTACTCTCCATTCGTAAACCATTGTTTATATGAACCAGCTACCTATCGTGCCCAGATGCCAATTTATTACTGGTGGTTTTGTAGCTGTTATGTTTGTCAATGTGGTTATTTGAATTATTAACAATGTTTTAACATCACTTGTTTATTTTTTACCCAGAAAAAATTATAACACTGGACATTTAGAACCAGGTGTTCTTCAACTATCTGCTAATACTCACCTTGTTGTTGACGAAACAAAACTTAATGAAGGAAAACTAGATGACACAGGTATATAGCTCTGTTTTGTTACTTTCATTATTAATATTGGTGTAATAACATTTAATGTAAGATAGAACAAATCCAGCTGACTCCGTGCTTTTCTCAGCAAATTTTTAATATATTACACAAGGAGCAGTTTACGAGCACTTTGAATTTGTTGGTAGCCTCTATCTTTTACAGGCGTGCAATAGAACCGATGTCACATTTTTTTTTGTATCTCAGTCTTCAGATTTGTGCCTAATATACTTTTTGATGATTTCCTTGTTAAAGTTAGTTAGCTAGTTGTGAAGGCATACTGGGGATTCCTTACCCTACTTCAATAATGATGTAATCTTCTTATAGTTTACTGTATCTAATATAGTCTTCTATAATAATCCACTCTTCCTTCCGCCATGAAAGTAAAAACCAAAACTGATTCAACCAATCAGTTTCATCTCCTTCATTCTTGCCTTTTCTCCTCGTACTGTACTAGTAATATTTTCACTTTGTTTTAAAAGGAAAACGTTCTGAGTTTTGTCTCGAGTGAAAATGACCTGCATTTTTGTTTAATAAACTCATTTTCAAAAATTTATGATCAAAGTAGTAATCTTTCACATTAAACTAGTCGCAAACTTTTCTCAGTGTTCTTTCTGCACATTTCCAAACCGTACCCTGGGTACAACAGTTTTGTGCCTAACCGGAATTCGTTCTGATATTGAATATTGATATCAGATAAAGCATTACTTTCTCGGCTGCCTAAGTAGTCTATGAGTAAACTATTAATTCCCAGATCTAGGTTAACCCATCATTAGAGCTTCTAAGGAAAAATAATTTTCAAATTAATCCTGATCCCCCCCCCCCCCCCGATGACGGTTTGAGGGAAACTGTTTTATATGAATCTTGTGGCACCAAAACAGCTTATAGTCAAGTCAGCATTTTAGGTGGGAACAATGGTGAGTTATTTGAATAATTTTTTTTCTTTCAGGTGTCAGAAACGTTAACGCACTGATCAGTTTAATCAAGAGGCAAAAACTTGACTATGACTTCACTTATTACAGCGTTGGTTTTTGTACAGATATTCCTGTCCTTGTATTGTCTCAATCGCCATCTATTTTACCTGTAAGTAACAGTTGACTTATTGTGTGCCACAGTTAGTGTGGTATTGGTTTTTTATATTTATATGGTTTTTATAAGAAGCAATATTTATTCTCTTATTTCATCTCGTTTTGTTCAACTTGGCCTGACAATCCAGATTGCTTTGGATGATAATTTTTTTTTTTAATTTATCAAAAAAAGTTCTTGAAAAACCTTATATACTGAAGTTGACGAGTCTCTGCTCTAAACTTACTTTGGTTCTAAAGTTTTCCTTATTTCCCTATCGAAGAAGACAGTAAAACAAAAGAATTTAAAAAAAAAAATGTAATTTACATATTTAATGTTGTTTGAACTGATTTCGAAAAGTTGTGATTTTTAGCGGCTGAGTTGTTTTAACAGTTAATATAAAGAATTTGTAGCCTCAAAATATTAATTAGTTTTTTTTGCAATTATTTAGTTAGTGTTTAAAAAGCTTAGGTCTGGTCTTGTAAAGATGTTTCTGTATCCTTAATTTTGTATATATATTGTTGTGATATTTTAAAATGATGATTTTTAATAGTGTTTGTTTAAATAAACTCGGAAAAAGCGAGCATTGAATAACGTAATAACGATCCGTGATTCATTTTTGAAAGTATGAACGTTTTTATTGTCAATATATTAATTATTAATAATTGAAATAAAAATAATATCATATTTAATATAAACATTTATTATATAAACTTCTAATTTAAGCAAAGTAATAAATATTCAAAACAACTGGCATTAAATAACGAGTTGAAAGTCAAGAAGCAGCGGTAGGTAGTATATATGAGACCGACATAGTCCGAAAGCGGACATTCGTTCTTCAGAAGCAGACAGAGAAGGGACTACCAAGAAGCGGCGATCCTGCCTCATGGTGCACGAGGTCTCAACCCCTTTTCACTTTCACCAGATGCGACAACAAAGGAAACCGATTCGGATCAAGCAAACGAAGATCACCACACGAATATTATCCACAAGAAGCACTGGCCAGTATTAGTATAAAGTTACGAATAATTACAAGGTACCATTTTTAATGTTAGTTTTAATAGTATTCTTTATTACGTACGTAATTTATTTTTGTATATCAATTTTAGTTATTCAATGTGTATAAATAAAACCAATATTCCTTTTGCCAGAAGTTTCCTATATAATTATTAACAGAACCCTGATATAACGTTAAAGTTATAAATATAAAGTTTTTTTTTTAAATTATATGAAAAAATATATAATTAAAATATTATTATTAATAAATAAGCAAATATTAGAATAATATACATTTTAGAAAATTCAATTCAGTTCATGATTGATGTAAAACAAAGCCGAAGATACTGATCCTTGAAATAACTAGTTATTAAACAAAATATGCTTTTTCAGAGTGATGCACATGTGGGACTCATACCAGATAAACATGCATCTTCTAATGTGGAAGAGAATATCGCAGCTATTAATAAATTTTTGACTGGACCACTGCTCGATAGGATAAGGATTTATCTTACTGTTTTATCCCAGCTACCTTTCATCTTACCTGATGAGTTCCAGAATGTAAATATTGCTTTTTGTTTATATTTGTGTCGTTCTCATGAGAAATCAATCAGATTATTAAATAAAAAAGCATTTACCTTAGTATGATATTACGGTTCTCAAATCCGTTGGAAAACTGAGTTTTCTTTTTTAATGTTCGTAATATTTCTCAGCCACTTTTTTGGGCTTCAGTAATCTGTTATTCTTCGGTTTTATTTTTATTTTAGAGAAAAACAATATATAGTGCAGCTCCATTAATTCTTAATTAATAATAATTTATACTTTACCATTTCTGAATAATCCTCAGAGCACAGTATTATCTTTTAGCAATCTGTCTTGTACTTTATTAGATACCTACCTATAGAGTATTTTACTGTATTTAATTTGTTTAATAATTTTAACATAATTTCCTAGGTTATTCAAAATGATTTTGTTGAACTGCGGCAAAAGGATTCTACGTTCACAGCAGAAGATTTACACGAGTTATTAGTCTTAGCGAGGTATATTTTATTATGATCATACTAATTAAAATGAATCAATTGTATATAAAGACTGAAAAGTCAAAGGGAAAATATTAAGTATGAAGTAATCAAATATTTACATAAGGAATTTAACACATATAATATTTAACAAAAACTGATCTACTGACAGCCCTCACTTTATTTGAAAATTGGCGGTAGCGATTCAGAAAATGCCCAACCCATATTATTAGGTGATGTTTAAGGGAAACAAATTTGAATTTGAAACTTGGCTAATAATCCAGGTTGAAATTGTGCCAGGATTTTCCTCAATTTTATTATTGTTGATGGCCAATTTTTGTAGTGATATAGATCCGATTAGCTAAAGAACAAATATATTGGCGGGATCTTAAACCTAGGATCTCCCCAGTTTCAGGTAGAGCAAGTCCTCATTTCTTGATAGAGGGGATGTCCCAATGCTGTAAATATATTTTTTCCCTGCCTGATAATTATTTATAACAGCTAAAATTGACAACATAAAAACGATATTTATTAAAATATCTCATATAATGCCGTAAAACTGGCAAAAAACTAGCTGTCGGTAACTTTAAATTAAGGGGTTGCAAGTGCCCCCGCTGTCAGCCTCCTCCCCTTTGCGATGCCAGGGATTTAGAGTCATTGTGAGATTTTAGCCAAAGAGAGTTCATAATGGCATGGACCCTAACTCACTCACGCTAGCTCGGTTGGTAGAGCACCCGATCAGAGGAGAGGGGAGGTCCTGTCTTCGAGTCCTAATCCTGGCAGTCTATTTTTTCTTAGGCTGATTATTATTAATTTTCTATTGTTGATGTTTTCTTTTTGACTATAGCTAATTGTACACAATAATTACCAATTAATTAAAAATTAAATTTTTTTTTTTTAGATTTTTGTCTCTTAGTTACGGAAAAACTACTCTATGTGAAAACATCTGGGAAAAGTCAAAAATTATGGTGACTGGCCGAAAATCGAGGAAAGGCAATTGAAATAAATATTTTGTATTTATTTTTTGTACATATAAACTGTTATTTTTAGTTCAAATGCATTTTTTTATTCAAATTCTTTTAATTTTTTTAGTAATATATCTTCGCAGGATATACGCCTTTTTTTCACCATTCTTTTGTTATCGGTGCTTATTCTCCTGTAAAAAAATCAATAAAGATAGCTTAGCAGGTTGAAAAATTTAAATGATCTCTATATTATCAATATTAACATATTCTCGCTATACTTGTGTTCATAATAATTAGTTCTTTGAACCTGGAAATCATACACTTCAGTAGAGGAGTGAAGCTAAAAATTCCAATTAAAAAAAAATAAAGGACATTTTTAAAAACTACTTCTTAAGGAAGTTCGTCAAGGATCACAGGCTGGCACGACCCAAGAGCACTTAGCATTTATCATCAAATGGCCTATTATCACAAATTATTTTGTTTTTCATCAGGGCAAAAGCAAACCATTGTTATATAGGTTATTTATTTGTATGCAAATTGATGGTAAGTTTGAAGAATGCTTTATTTCTTAAAGTCTCCTACTTATGTACACTTGTAAATATCTATTCGAAATGTTAGATTTGAAATTATTGTATTAGAACTACTTTTTAATTTATCATAGTCAACTATTTTATATACTTATCGCAATTAATAATTGTTAATATTTTGAAATTTAATACATATAATGCTGTACATATATAGAAAAAATTTGCAAAAATTAATCATAGCTCAATTCTAAAAAAATATACTGTCAATGTTTTCAGAGAATAGGCGAAACCCGGTAAAGGGATTAGATATTGACAGAGCTGTCCTATGATGTGTAATAGCCTCGTTAGAATGGCAGTTGCATGGAGATGAACAGGAGATCACTGGTTCTAATTCCTCTCACTGTCTTTTTCCTTAAACAAATAACTTCATACGTTTAACAATAATATTTATTTCATACCCAGGTTTTTTTTTGCTGAAGGAAAGAAGAAAATCAGAAAATTTAGCCCAGTTATTGGTTTCTGCATTATTGTATTCTTCTACCCAAGCTGCCTTCAAATCCCCTTTGAGTCGAGATGCTGCTAACGTTACCCAGTCATTTTGAGTCACTCCTGCGGATATCAATGTTTCTCTTGTTTGACGAAGAAACTTTACTGCGTTTGCCTTTCCAGTTCCTTTACATTCTGGGAGCTCGTTGGTTTTCTAAAAACATTATATTAACACTTAATCAAAATTATTTTAAGAATTGAATACAAGGGATAATGATTTAATTAAAAATTTAACTAATAAACAGATCATATTTATCATTTATGGGTTATAGGTTATAGATAAGAGGAAGATCTCAGACATTTATTACTGAACTAAATTGAATGTCTGAAGAAAGCACTGTTTTAGGTCATCTAGTCTACGCTTCTATTCTGCGTTAAAAAAAAAAATCTTATGGAATACTTAAGTTTAATATTTATTTAGTAATTGCTAAAAGAGCTCTCAAATGCCCACATGCAATCCAAATTAGGACATAAAGGATGAGCTATATACAAACTTTTCCAGCCGTTTGTCACCCAGAACATAAATTAGATTTTAACTTTTTATTAGGGTTCCACAAAGGAATAGCTCACAGGTGGGATCTGAACTCGCCCCATTTAATAATTAAATTATTATATACTTATGAGTATTCAATATAACAAATATTACTAAGGATTTTTTTTTGTTTTGTGGTTGGGTCCGGTCAGGAATGACTCAGCTTCATGAAGATTAGGACTGCTTGATTAAACAGAATTTAAGGTTTAGAGGTTAACATGGAGTCCGACCTCTTCATGAGATCTTACACCTTGTATTTAATTTTTTATACTACTTAATTATGATTTATGGGGTTCTTTTATCTCCTTGTTAAAAAAATATTTGTTTAATTTTTAGTATTTAGTAAATTGAAAGTATTTTGTTTGAACAATATACACTGATATAGCATCTTGATAAGCAAAAAAAATTATTAGCCCACTAATTGGAATTGACAGAAATTAGATGCTATGGAACACAAATGATAGAAGCATCAAAAGTTTCTATTACGAGTTATATACTTTTTCTATATTTGAAGATAAATCTGTTAATTTTGGTTTTCGATCAGCTTTATATATAATATTTATAATCTTGCTAAGAAAAAGTAGAAGGGGGCCTGAGTAGAACTGCATACCTGCCTCTTGACTTCATGAAAGTCACTGATGGTTCCTGTTATTATTAAGTAGGCAACCTCATCCCTTCAAGACCTCCCTACTTCCCAGAATCTTATCCTTTTCTTATACATATATGTCTCAGCTTTAGCCCCAGACCCCACTCATCCTTAGACATTCCATCCAGTAACCAAACGCAATGACATACATTCAAACTTGTTTGTTGGTTATATAAAATTACAATTTGCTTATCCATTGATAGAATATGTATGGGGAGGAGCCTCATGCCCCCGAGGATATCATCCAGGAAAAGTCTCGGGGACAGCGAAGACCCTGCCTTACTCCTCACAGGGAGTCGAGGAGCATTGTATGGGCGAGCATCACTGCTGAAGGAGTAATTGGCTATAGTATTTGGACGTGCGGATAAGTTTTCATGAAATTTGGTAAATCTTGAGGTTATAAGATGAAGGACTCAAGGAGTACATGAATATCAGTGTAAAAGGGCGAGTTTCTGATGTAGAAGGAATCGTTAGTTCTATAATGCTTGCTATATATATAATATTTATAACCTTGCTAAGAACAAGTAGAAGGGGCCTGAGCAGAACTGTATACCTGTCTCATGACTTCATGGAAGTCACTGATGGTTCCCTGTTATTTTTAAGTAAGTAACCGTAACAAAACTGGCCGACCACTACGCTAGGGATATTACGGCTAGGACGGGATACTACCACATGCCTCCTCCGGTAGATGCTGAACAGAACCACATGTTTGTATCACCGAAGCAGCTCAAGGCGATTCTTCGCCGGTGTCAGGGAAACCGAGCACCAGGGCACGACGGGATACAAACAGTGCTGCTCAAACAAATGCCAAGGAGAGGGATAGTACAACTAGCAAACTTATACAACTCTTGTATAAGATTGCGGTACTTTCCTGTCACATGGAAACAAGCCATCTTGTTCCCATTACTAAAGCCAGCCAAGAGCGGAGATCACCCAGCCCACTACCGCCCGATCAGTCTGCTACCACAGATGGGGAAAATCTTTGAGAAAATTCTTTTGAATTATCTCAAAGATTACTGCTCGAAAATGACATCATTCCGCCAGAGCAGACTGGATTTCAATCCAGTATGAGCGCAGAGCACCCCCTTCTGAAGGTACAGTCAGAAGATAGCCATAACATGAATAGAAACATAGCCACGGCTATGATTTCCATTGATTGTACCCAAGCATTCGACTCGGTGTCTCACGGGACACTGTGTCAAATGCTCTGTAACCGGGAATGCCCGGAACAACTGTATTCAATTCTGGCTAGTTTCAAACAGATATTTAAAAAAAAACCAGATCGTTGCGGGTGCGGGTGGGTGATAGCTTCTCCGAAGCTGTGACACTGACCTGTGGAGTACCCCAAGGAGCCGTCTTATCCCCTGTACTATTCAACGTATACACGTCTGAGATTGTCGGAGCCCGTTACAAAAATACCACAGTTACTGCTTTCGTAGATGACATAGCGGTGTACAGTAGCAGCATGAGTGCCAAGGTAGACAGGCTGAAGTAGCCTGTAACCAGATCAGTGAGAGATTGGGGAGACTCAATAACTCTGTAAACGCGGGTAAGACTGACTGCGTAATTTTCTCTTTCCAAAAGAGAAAAAGCCCACTACCTACTAGTTACATAGTAGGAACGCAGGAAAATTCACCAGCCAACAACCTAGTATATCTGGGAATTAAAATGAACAGACACCTTCATTTTATGAAGAAGTTGACGCAAACACGCATGAAGTCTTTCCGGCTTACGCACTTATCAACTTCCCCCAATCTATCACTGCATCTCAAGCTACTGGTCTAAAAGAGCATACTCAGGCCTACTCTGCTGTACGGTCCACCGCTTTTTCGTTATCTGACGTATACAACAGCTATGAAACTCCAACAATTCCAAAACGGTATACTAATGAAAGTGGTCAGAGGTACTTCATTCGAGCAGTGGAGCAACAGTGAGCTTCACGAGATCTTTGAGCTGTCTACGGTGGATGAGTTCATCCAACGTAGACATATCAAATTTTTCGACTCCCTGCAATACTTGACAAACCCGGTGTTTAACACGATAACCCCCGCTCCGTTCCCCCATCGATGGCAGGACGCTGTCATGGCTGGAACGCTTCAGTCTTAGGTTCTAGGTTTAGGTTTTAGTGTTAGCGTTTTACACGGTCGCAAGCTGAAGGTGAGCCTCATCACCTAGTGAGTGTATGTGTATTGGACTTATTAACAACAATCTCAAAGTATTATATTTTATGCACTCCTTAATATGCATCTGCGAATTTAGCACGAGGAGACAACTGTAATTCCAAATTTATTTATTTATTTTTGTCAAAAAATAAATAAATAAATAAAAAATAGCATTAACTAGCTATAGGGAACATAATTCGGACATAAATGACTGGCAGGAGCGAGGCCCGCACAATGGTTCACATCACGGCGCTTGGCCCGCCAACAACAAGCCTCTAAGGGGCACCATCACTGATATCAGACTAAATAAGACTGCACTACATGCCTAGAGAATACTCTATGCCCAGCTGCCAGTGGACTCTCACCGCTGTACCGAAACAACCAACCTCCACCGAGGATTCCCACACTCCTTACTCCTCTCACGCCACCTTCAAGCAGGTACTCCTAGTACAAGGATCCGATCACCCTAAATATTTTATATTTTTCCCTCATCCTGAATTTTAGACTAGAGAGCTTAGGGGAAAAAAAAATAGCATTAAGAATCGGACCACCACTTGGAACACTACTCTCTCCTTTCGCTATGTTGTAGTCCCAGACCTTCCTAGTGGGAATCTCTACCTTCGTCTCGCTAAAACTAGCATCTCCCTGGGAGAGTCCTCTCCCTCGCGGACGATGGTGGCCGTGGCCCTGCAAATTTTTCTAGCAGCCACTCCCGTGGCAATCGAGTCTGCCTATCTCCGGTTCACACTCGCCTTTGATATCCGGACGGTTTTCGCCTACCCTTAGATACCGAGTGTGAATTTGTGGTCATTCCAAGACCACACAAACTACTTATAAACCTACCCTGTACCTCTTCTCATGAGCATAGTGCTTTGTCGGGGCACATACCTATGAGATATAGAGTCAGATAGTAAGACCCGTCATGAAGCAATTGTCCGGGTCATTGCTTAATCAACCCTCACTTCGTCACTAGGCCCCCTTCGTGACGACCCGACAAGCGGTCTAAACAAAAGTAACATCAACGGATAGGGGAATTAAATCTTATAAATAATACTATAAAATTAATATGCCCGAACTATTTTCCTATAACATGATGCTATATATAAGATCTTAGCCTTTATTTTTACTGGGAACATTTTTGTCGCAATGTGTGTGATTCAATTGTACTGAACTGACTAATAAAGGTGATGGGCTCACCTTTTTGATCTAATTAAAACTAACTTACTTACTAATTCCTAACCTAAGTTTTCCCCGACAGTCTGTTGGGGTATGTGAGCGTTGGGTAATAAAAATCTGCATCATTGGGGGAGACACTACTAGGTAAAGTTCGTAGGGCCCCAGGTGACCGTTGCCCGCAAGGAAGAAATCTCTTCCAAGGAGGCGCTAGTTTTAGCGAGACGAAGGCAGATAATCCCACTAGGAAGGTGTAACTTAAGGTTTGGTATTATTTTTTACATTTGTTTAAATTAATTTACAACATATTATAACCATTACAATAGAGTATAGGGTGATTTATCTTGTGTAGTTAACGGTCGCTACACCGCTAAAAATAGAAAGTATCAGCCTATTTATACTTACTAGAACGCATTTAACCTTCATCGCATGACCTTCCTTACTCAGCATCCAAACTTCATTACCGTCGATAATATTTTTTAGTTCTTGTAACCTTTTTTCCAACCAGTTCATTTTCTCCCTTAGGGTCATGCTGTCCGAGTATATGTCCTTACTCACAAGCTCATTGCTTACAATCCTTACCATGTCGATGCTTGTTGTCTCTTTGACTACTTCGAATGATTCCCTGGCGTCAAAGAACGGTTCCTCGAAGGAGTCCTGTGGGATGCTTTCGTAGCTCGCTTCTTTGACGACCTGAGCCTCCTTCTCGTCTTGGAAGTTGGAGGTTCTGCCGTTTCCGGTCACGCCCGGCTCCCCTTCGGAATTGGCGAGACTCCTATTGTCGAAGGCAGTATTCTCATTTATCCTGTAAGCCTCCCCTGAGTAATTTTCTGAAGCCCGGAAGGCCGCCATTTCCGCAGAACGTTTCGTGTCCTTGTCACTGCACGCTTCGATGTCGTTAAAATTTGGGAACTCTACGTCCATTATAAACTTAAGTTAATTTTAAACGAAACTTAGTTTTAACGTAAAAACCAAACCGGTAAAATTTTATTTAAAATATTTTATTACAGCTGTGATGCCGTAGGCAGGTTGTTTTATTTTCACTGGTGATATAAAACAAATCGAGTTATCATCTTTGTATGTCTGTATGCCCTAAATGCGGCCTCAATCGAATGGAAAATGTATAACACCCCGGTGTAACTAACCGGAAGTATTTGAATGAATTCACATTCAAATCAATTTATTTCAAATATTTGCATAATAAAAAAAATCTAATGCTAATATGCAATGGATCTAGTCTGAAATCAAAGACTAACACCATCGCTGTTGATTATAAAAAAAAGACTACATTGAAGTACACATAAATTATCAATCAGGAACAAATATAAAGAAAAAAGCTAGATACTAATAGAAATATATTTATACAAAATATATTATGCTCTAAGCAAGCCCCTATGGTTTGGCAATTTATCTATGTTAGTAATATTTTGAATTAATGAATTCTTGCTATATTTACATTTATCTATACAGTTTGTGGTTATCGCTTTTAAAGTATATAGAACATATTGAACTCATCCCTTCCAAGTTCATAAAATTCCATAGTGACCTATCCAACCACCCTAATCCCATAGAACAGTCATTGCACTGTACCAGTCATCCCTATAATCCTCCTCGGAGACTAAAACGGCAGTGGCCTCGTGACCTGCTATAAATACTTGACAGTGGGAGTCCTGGCAATGGCCAGTTTCTCTAATCATGTCCTGAGCGTATGTGGCTCTCGCGCTATTCGTCAGCCTCCACTGGCTCGTATCTGGTGACGCGGCTGACGGAAGAGCGTGGGGTACTTCACAATATTCCCCTTCCTCTTTCGCATGCGAGGGTGGTGACATTCATGTGGATTGGGAGGTCTCTGGGCTGTTTGTAAATACTGTATGAATGAGCGAGTGAATGAAAATTGTAAATATGATATGAATGAGATCATTGATCACAATTACTTATTGCCTAATGAGGCAGATTGTAATTTTATCAAAATAAAGTTGTTGTAGTGCTGGATACTTTGTGGAACTTAACTATTGAAATGTAGCGTGGTTTGCCAAATATTAAGTACTTTTAGAAACTTATTGGTATGATCAATATCAGCGAAATTCAAAACATCTAAAATAAATTTCTAAGTATATTTGACAAACCAAGGTGCACTTCAATAGTTAAGTTGCACGAAGTATCCATAGCCAATTATATCCTAGATATTTTAAAAGTGATAAACACCAACTTTACAGATAAATGTAAACATAGCGAAAATCCATTACTTGAAAATATTGCTAACATAGACAAACATTGGCCAAACATTAGGGCTTAAGGCATAATATATTATGAAGAAATGTTTTGCTGTTAGTAACTAGTATTATTTGTTTAGTTTTTTATTTATATTTTTTCTTGAATTCAAATTTATGTGTAATCCAATTAAAAAAGTATCTCTAAGTTTCAGAGAAAAAAATAATCATCGTGGTATTCCATAGTAGTATTCGATACGTTTGAGTATGAATACTGATAATTAATGAAACCATTAAATATTTCGGCTTGATTAAAACGTAATATTTCTCTGGAACTTGATGAACAAATACACATTACCCTAAACTTGAATGATCCATGATAATAAGAGGTGCGGACTGATGCGTATTCCAAGTAACGACTAAAGGACGAATGCGAAACAAAAACATCGTTACCTCTCTGCATGTGCACGCCTGTTCAAAAAACATCCGGCAGCCAACATTCAATACCCTTTAATAAAATTATGCCATTATTGTGTGTTGTTTTTAGTAATAAACTGTTTTATGTCTTTACTACTGTGTGATCGTTGCTTTAATGAAGAACGTTCAAATTATCCATAACAAGTCAGTCAAAGTACTCACCCTAGTACCACTACTGTCTACGGCAATAATGCTGCTATTGCTATATACAACATTATGGAATGAATGAGATCATTGATCACTATTACTAACTATAGGTTATATTGTAATTTTATTTTAATAAAAACATTTTCAAACTTAAAAAAGGGTACTTTCTACTTGTCGTTCTAGAAGCCTTTAAATTGTTTCATTTGTTTAATTAGTCATGCTATCAAATTTTAAAATAACATATTTAAAATAACTTTAAAAACTAACAGTCAAAAATAAATTTGTATTGAAAATAAAACTTTTATTTCTCAATAATTATTATGCTCCCCGACAATGGTTAATTATTTAAAATGATAGCGGAAATTCAACTATTTAAAATCCATTAATGTTTTCTTTTTTTCATTTCTACAGACACAATCATTTATAAATATCGTATCCCGGATTTCCGCTTTTGCTATTTCAAAATTTCCAAAAAAAAGTCACCGAATTCATTTATATGATTCATATTGAAATTTGCATACATTAAAATGGCAACTTAAATAAACCAACGGTGCACTCGGCTATCAAACAACCGCATTTCAAATGGACACTGCCTCTTTTATCATCTTGATTAAAAACCTGATTCGCGATGACCTCATTTCCAACCCAACTGATATATCCCCAGTCCACATTCTATTTCAGAAGATATCAATAATGTCAACCACCGACTCACTTAATAAAAACCAATTGGCCATTGCCAAGTAGGTTCAATTACATTATCTTTTTTTTTTTATTTAAAACAACTTTATTATGATAAAATTACAATCTGCCTCATTGGGCAATAAGAGACCTCCCAAGTTCACATGGTTGCCACCTCCCTCGCATGCGAAAGAGGAAGCGGAGTTTTGGATAGTCCCCCACGCTTCTCTGTCAGCCGCGTCACTGAATAAGAGCCAGTGGAGGGTGATCAAGAGCGCGAGAGCCACAGACGCTCAAGACATGATTAGAGAAACTGGCCATTGCCTGGACTCTCTCTGTCACCATGTTTATAGCAGGCCACGAGGCCGCTTTAGTGTCCGAGGAGGATTATAGGGATGAGTGGCGCGGTGTAATGACTATGCTATGTGTGTGCTAGGATTAGGGTGGTTGGATAGGTTACTATGGAATTTTATGAACTTGGAAGCGATGTGTTCAAGAATGTAGGGTATATTAAGATCGTTACGAAGGGTTTTGTTGCTGACGTAATAAGGGTCATTTACTATTGTTCTCGGGACTTTTCATTCAAAGGATTGGATATCCTTGATGTTCGACTAATTAAATTATAATAATAATTAATTAATTATTACATTATTTACAAATACATTATCTAAACACCTAGCAGTATTCAGGGTTTTGTTGGGGATTTTTTTAATAACCTAAACCCTTGCGTTTTTTAAGTTCTTCCCGAGTCATTACATAGTGACTACATTACTTGTCAGTACAACAAATAGTTAGTCGTAGGAAGTGGGGATTGCTTCAGCGCAAAGACGGTTGCTTCAATGTTCAATCAAGCTCTTTGTAAGTATAGTCCCATTAATGTATATAGTCCCACATAGTTTCCATTAAAGTGATAATACAAATTCAAAATTATAGGCAAATATTTCCTTTAATTTCATGTTTTCAGCTAGAACAGAAGACTAGTAATAATAACAAGAATTTCTGGTTTTGAATAACCCTAAATAAATATATATTGAATTAATTAACGGATGAATGTAATGTTCTACTTCTAGCTTTCGAAACATCTCATTTGAGGTTTTTAGTTTCAAAACCAGCTCAATACATTTTCAGGAATTTTATCAGTTGGGTTTTGATAGGAGGATGCTCTTTTGAAGTCGTTATTCGACGGAGCTGGTTTTCATAAGAATAACTCAATGAGGTTATAGAATAGACCTAATAATTGAAAAAAAAGATAAAATGTTAGTTTTGAAAAAAAGTGAATACTAAACGCCTCATTCGATCTGCCTTTTTTGGCAATTGAGTACGGATATGTTTATTTTTCCTACAAATAGAAAATTTTGTTAATATATTATTATGATGTATCTATACAAGATACACAGGAAGAGGATTGACAAATCATCTAAATATCAAGTAATTCCAATAAGAGAAAATCTTAACAAAGCTTTATTTATCTCATAACTCGAAAACAAAACACAATAGCGCCCTGTTTCTGACTGAAAGACAATACTGTAAACAGAAGAAATACATATTAATTGTATTTTTCCACCAATTGAACTAGATGAAATAGTTTCAATTCTCCGATATTAAACAATGACAAGCAGGGGAGTAAAATCAGCCCATTATTTTTCCTCCGTGCAATACTAATTAAAGCGCCTATATTTTCACGGTTCAGAGATTTCAGCAGGAAACAAGCTATAAGTTCTCTACAGGTAAGATTCACAACGTATTTAATATCCTTTAGCAGACAATAGTATATTTTAAATTTAAAAAAAAAAGTGCATGAAAGTGAGTCTAAAAGCTAAGTATACCCCCTGATGGGAGAGGGGAGGAAGGTCAATTGCCTACTTATCATCTGCTATTAGTGTTTGAACCTCTTTCTTACTGATAAAGTGATTGTTGAGAGTCGGTTCAATTCGTTGTATTAGCACCAATAGGAAGACAAAGGATGTACAGTAGCGCTTTTTTTGCTTAACAGTTAGGAGTCGACAACTGGCAGGGGTCCAGTAACGTCAAAATGGACAGGAGCGGCTACGTTTGCAGTTTGAGCGAGACCGGCCTGAAATGCTGCGTAGAAGAATTGAACGAGAGCCAAGAGACTAGGGAAGACTGTATAGAAGAAATCAGAGAATGGTTGAAAAATAACCGGCATTTAAACGGAGAAACAGGTATTATAAATTACTTATAATTTTTTTTAACGAAGTAACGATTACAACAGACTCGCATCAAATTGTATACCGATATTTTCCAGATACGTACAATATTTTGAGATTCTTGAGATGTTGCAAATTCAACACTGACAAAACTAAAGATAAAATTAAAAAATATTATACCTTCAAATCAACAGCTCCGAAATGGTTTCGTGATAGAGATCCTACGCTACCAGCACTGCAAGCACTACTGAAGATTGGGTACGAGTAAAGTTTATATTTGCATTTGTGTATTTTTTGAGCTATGTCAAAGAGATTAATTATATGAACTATTAGATCATGAAAGTCAAATGGTTGAAATGTTTCTTTTTTTTAGAAACAAGCACGGCTTATCGTTGCATTTATTATCTCTCCAAGATAGTGTTTAAAATAATCAACATGTTATTGTTTTTTTTTGTCATTACTTGACCTATGATTCCTTTAATTTTGATTGAAAGGAACAAGAATGGTTTATTGCATCCCCTACCTCAAACAATAAGAAATTAAAAAATAATAAAATAATCATCGTTTCCCGGTAATGGACATGTTACATTATTAAAATCTAACTTTTTATTTAGTTTTAGTCAAATTAAATATTTTTCGGATCAAATTGAAATTGTTTTCGATCAATTTGTACTTTTTCCGATCGAATTGAATTTTTTTTTTTTGGAACAAATAAAAAGTTTTTTCAATAAAAAAAAGTCAATCAAAATGAATATTTTTAATTTTATCAAAAAAAAAAAATTAATACTTTTTCGTAAAAATTTAGCATTTTTTTTTTTTTGGTAAAATTAAGCTATTTTTTAGGTGTCTTTAGTTTGATGGACAAAATAAGTTATCTTATGAACAGGTTCTACCTACCACTGGGTTTAATATAAAAAGGAAAACCTATAAAGATTGTTAATAATAAAAATTAACTGAATGAGAGTTGATAATAAATGGATATTAATTAACATCTAAAAGTTTGTGAAGGAATGAATCAATTCTTCTTGATTTCTCAATTCTCTGTTGAAACTTTGGCCCATTAATAAATGTGATGAAAATCCAACATTTTTTTTTTTATAATCTTGAGCAGCTTGCCTGCAAAAACACTCAGTTATTTATAATTTCATCGAGAACAATGAGCTTACAGAACAAACTATTTTTACCTTCTTGCTAGAGGTTAAAGTTTAATTTGGATAGTTCTCTGGGAATAAATGATTTGTAAATTAACAATTATTTATCTTAACGACTACTATTTAACATTTGTTTCAAGTTACGGGAATAAAAACCTTTCAACACATAATTCAGATAGCTAATTTCAATTTGCATAATGGTAAATAGCATTGAGAGTATAAATAAATAAAGTTCTTTGTTTTATTAATTATCTTATGTATTTATGTTTAATTAACAAAATAATCACCAAGTAAATACTAAAAACTTACCCACATTAGTGATTCACATAGCATATTTATGTACAAGAAATGTTAATTTAATCCACCAAATAAATTGCTTATCAAAACCAAGACTAATAAATAAAAAAATATATTTTGTACGTTTCTATTATTGGAGTTCTACATAGCTTTTTTTTTTTGAGATGGTAAGTTACAAAGTATACTAAGTTATTTATGTAGCCCTGCATTGTTTCTTACATCATACTTGACTAGAATTTTTCATATTTATAATTACAACAAATTGATTTATTTTTTAGCTTTTTACTCCATATCCTAGGCAAATGCTTCTAAGAATGTTTAAGCTTTTATTAACCCATTCTGTTTCACCCTTTAATAACTAAACAAATCATTACAGAAGAGAAGTTCTATAAATACTCAGAACTGACCAGTTAAGTAATCGTTCAAATTTGAAATAAACTTAGATGAGAGTTCTGGTGCATTTCATTTCACTAGACTTGACACTGGAGGCTTTTGAGTTCAGCTGTACCATGTTATAAATGTTGTGTTAACAAGTCAAATATGTATGAATCTTTACCAACCAATGATTTTTTTTTTTTAAATAAAATACTTGGAAATCTAAGTAATATTAAACAGTTTAAATTATAATATGTTTAGTGTTTTCTTGCCACTGTTGAAAAGAGATGATCACGGGCGGTTGGTAGTTCTCATAAGAACCGCTGCTCACAATCCGTCAGTCCATAATCAAAATGATGTATTTAAGATAGGAATGATGGCCCTCGACTTGGCCCTGATGAAAGAGGATACAAGTGTACATGGAGTAGCAGCCATTTTCGACATGAAAGGTGTCACCCTAGGGCATGCGAGAGCTCTAAGTTACAATATGATAAAAAAAGCGGTCACTTCTTGGCAGGTAAATATAATCCATAAACCTGGATCGAGAGAAGATGTGCATTCATAACATTCAATAATAATTTACTACAAATTACTTCTCATTCTAGATTTACCCAGTGCGCTTGAGGACACTGGAATTTATAAATTCACCTATATACATCGACGTTGTACTGAACAGTTTTCGGTTTTTCATGACACAAAAAATTAAAGACAGGGTAAGTCAAATATTTTTATTCTTTATTGAAAAGTTTACATACAATCGATACACTATAGTAATTTAAGCAGTGCTTAAAACTTCTTTTATGTGGTCTTGTCTCTCAATAAACAAAATGCTAGTTAATTTGGAGGTGGTCACGAAGCCACATTTGCTTTAGGCGTCGTTCTGGAAGAATAGTATAGAGTATTAGAGCATAGGGATTAGGATGGCAAGGGGGGGGGGGCGGAAAAGGATCTTTTTTGCAGTGGCCAAGCCTCGAATAAATGGGATGCTGATGTCAGCGTGAAGGGTACGGATGTTGAAATAAAAAGGAGCATTGTCTATCTTGCGGAGGATTCTGGATTGCATTCGAAGTATAATAGTGGGTTTGCCAATCCCCCCCCCCCCCCAGCGTCTATTTTGTAGAACTAGGTAGGTTCGAGTAAGGTGTTATTCGGTCTCTTGTTTTCTACTGGCATTTTAGAACGTTTGTCCATGAGGCAAAGAAAGTTTGAATCATCTACTCATTTCTTGTCGTTTGGACATGACGTCAAGGCCTCGTGTGAGTCGCTGGTTGAGTATAAGGCCAGGATTTAATGCTGTAATTGTCTTTCCCCATTTTGAAATTGCTGGAGCATTTTGGCCTTTGCTTTTGCCAGATGACTAAAACCTGATGCACCGTACACCAGAGCCAATCTGAGAATAATCTTCTATATCATCAGCTTGAGAGATAATGATAAATTAGGGGATGTCAGCAAACGTGAGAGCCAGTAAGACTGTGCGTACTTGTTTTAGTTTTATCACAGGGGCCTGTCTATTTTGATACCCAGGCAAGTTATCATTGGGAGAATTCTGTAGGAACAGTGTAGGAAGTGGTTTCTTCCCCTTCTGGTAAGAAAATATTATGGAGTCAGTCTTTCCGGCGTTCACTGCGATGCTGAACTTCCCCATTATATCACTGATCTCATTCAAGCTGATTCGAACCGATGTCAGCTACTGTGGAGTAAAAAATAACTGGTTAATATAATTAAATGAACTGTATAATTAAAGACAATACATCAAGGTGAAATTCGAACATGGGTGAATTAAATTCACTCAACATAATACATTATTATAACTACAGATAGAACATAAACTTGATACAATAAATAAAGATATAATTCTGTGGTTGGGAATAAGTGTGCAATCTGGTGATGGCACCATTCGGGCTTCCTTCAACTCTGTGACAATTTCAAAAAAAGTGGTGGTGAAAACTTCATCTTGGTTTGGTTTACTGTTAAAGGATTTAGGTTCCAGCTGCACTTGGGAAATAACATTTACCACACCCAGTTTAACAATCACACAATTTAACGACGATACAACAAAGGCATGTGATGAAGGTGGTGTGGAGGATGTTGCCAACATCGTATGCTAGTCATGACAGAGGGACCACCAGATTGAAAAGTTGACTAATTGATCAAGTCAAATTGACTTGTATTTTTGAACAAAAAATTAGTATTATTAATGTATTTTTCTTTATTCCATTAAATGTTTGTTAAAAGTTCAAGTATTTTTCATGCAGCATTCAATTTAACTCTGGTTTATCATATATTACAACTTGTGGCAACATGCCTGTAATCACGCTGTAATAAAGCTTTAATTTTTTTTAAACTCTCACTGCCGTCACATACATCTTGAATAACACAAAATTTGATTGTTATAAAGATTGAAAGAAATAATTTAAAAATTAAATGATGTTCGGTATCAGCCTGCTTGTGTAACACATTTGAATACTAAACTATCTCTTACCAGATAAGATTGTGCTTTTTGTAGACCTTTCTTACTTTTTACTTATATTAAGATTTTATAATTAGAAAAAATAACTTTTATAAATCAAAAAACAAATAAAAATCATCGAGTTTAATTAATATAAATGTGATTGGAATTTTAATGTCGGGTTAAAAAGAGTTTTCTGTTTAATACAATTTATCGATTTTAGGTACATATTCATGGTAGCAATACAGAGTCGCTACACTCAATAGTGCCAAAAGATATTCTGCCCAAAGAATACGGAGGTACAGATGGTAAATTACAAGATTTAACAGGTATTTATAGTTATCATATAGTAGGTATTATCAATTTTTGTATCTTAAAAAAATTAAGACTTCTGTTAAAAGATAATAGAAACAATGTAGCTTGTTCTAAGAACTTAATATACTATGATTGCACTTAAAAGCCACTTTATAAAAGATAATTTATTTTTGAAATAAATTAAATAAGAATTGTGTGGTCTGGCTGTTACAAGAGATTTGAAAACTCTAAGGTTAAAAGCCCACCTAGCCTCCATAAAATGGATACCTTTCCTTTCATAGGATTTTGGGGATATACATGGCTGTTAGAATGCATTACTGACCACATGACCGCCCTAGTAACCTTGGTCATTAAGGACAAGTTCCGAATCTCAAGCTCCCCCCCCCCAAGGGATGTGACATAGGTTAACAAAATAATAAAATGGGTAAATTAACAAAATTATTGATGCTATATGTTGTTTAGAAGCATATGAAATCTAAAATACAACATTAATGCGGTCTAATATAATACTGAATAAACCTTCTCTATCCAAAAAATTCCACGATATTGAATTCAAAACGATAATAAAATAAACATATGATTAAATCAGTATATTTGGATTGAGTGGTCAACAGATTTGCTGACGGAATAAAATCAACTAGATCATATGGATCCGTACATACTCAAAGCAGCATTAAGTTACCTGTATTGTTCCAACCAGCTGCAAATCCTACAGTAATTTTGTCATCAATTTAAGAATTGTAATTATTTTGTGTTGGTGGCTTTATAATTATAAAATGAAACATTTTTAATATGGACTATTGGACATGGCTACAAAGAAAATCAGAAAGCGAAAACCGTGAATTTAATGTAAAATGGACTGAAATGACTTTTGCATTTATTTAAAATTTAAATGGCCATCTGACCTGTCTTATTTTTTAGGAAAAATTGGCCCATAAAAAGAAATCAAATTTGGTGAATCACTTCACAATTGAGCACATGTGATTTAGTATTAAATATTATTAAAATAGTTATTATTATATCTTTTAATTATATATTTTTTATATAATTTATATTTTATTTTTAACCTTTATATTTAACTTTAAGGTTCTGTTAATAAAAATAGGAAACTTCTGGCAAAAGGTATAATTGTTTATTTACACAAATTGATTTAAATAAGTACGTATGAAATAACATTATTTAAAAACTTAAAGTTAAATGTACCTTATAACTACACGCGCTGGCTAGCTTTTCTGGTTGTGTTATTCAAATTTGTGTGGTCTTCTTTGCTTTCTTGAGCATAGCGTGGTCCGGATTGCGTCTTATATCTTGTGAGCGTCCTTTGTTCTCGATGCGTGCATCGTCTGGTGGCGGGTGAAAGTGAAATGGGCGTCGGCTTCTCTCTTGGTCTTGTCTTCCCGGTCGGTCTCTGATGAAAGAATGACCTTGTGGCCTCCTGGCCGGGTCTAGCTAGAAAGAGGTGCGTGGTCTTGCTTCTCGGTATTCCTATCTCTTCGCTGCCATCTTGACCTCTTTGGCTCATATGAATACTTTTCTTGTTTTGAATTTATTAAAATAAAATATTTAATTATTGATATTATTTTTATTATAAATATTAATAGTTAATATAACGGCAATACCAACGTTCATCCTTTCATAGGCATGAACCACGGATCGTTTTTACATTCTTCAATGCTCGCTAATTTTGAGTTCATTTCAAAAACACCATCAAATATCACAACAATATAATGTCGGTGATGCAAAGAAGAAAGCAGTCGAGAACTTCAGAAGAGCAAGAAAAATCAAGTTCTGCATTTAATTACTGGTTGCAATCTTCCAACAATGTTAATATAGCAAGTTTTGTGGTTAGTCAGTAAGAGATTGCTAAGAGAGGAAAACCATATACAGGTGGCACATAAAAAGTTGTTTTATAATTTAATCCAAAGAGCTATTTTAGGATTTTAAGAACAAAGCAAATATTTTAACAAAAACAATTGTCGGGTCGCTCCAAGGGGGGAAAACGCCCACTGTGGGCTAGGGTTTCTACAACCCGGCGAGGGCCAAGAAAGAGATAAAATGGATGGACCTGTGTTCTTTGACCTTTTCTGGCAGGCAGCTTTATTCATATTAATCCGACTCCATAAGATCTTAGAAGGTGTGCCCTGCCAGTGCACTATGTTCAGGAGAAGAGGAACAGGGTAGGTATGATAGGTAGTTTATGTGGTCTTGGAATGACCACAAATTTACACTTGGTATCTAAGGGTAGGGGCGAAAACCGTCCGGATCCCAAAGGCGAGTGTGAACCAGAGAGAGGCAGACTGGATCGCTAGGGGAGACGCTACTAGGTAAAGTTTATAGGGCCCCAGTAGACCGTCGTCCGCATGGAAGAGGTCTCTTCCAAGGAGGTGCTAGTTTTAGCGAGACAAAGGCAGAGAATCCCACTAGGAAGGTGTGGGGTCTGACAACGCCGGACTAAAACATAGCAAGGTTAGGAAAGAAAAATGAAGAGGTAGTTGAATAAGAAAGCCATGGTTCGAGTAGAACAGCAAGCGCCAGTGCAGAGAGAGAGAGAGAGAGAGAGCAGTGTTCACTTCAGGTGCCGGGTTCCAAGAGTCTATGAAAAAACCTCCAAATCTGGCCCTTATATAGGCAGCAGAGTAGCCCCGCCGTGCCCTCTAGTGGGCTTCAGCTGTTTCGTGCACTAGTTTCCCCTTCTCTTAACTGACAGCTTTTGAAGGTTTTTATTATTAAAACATGGAAACATAGCTGGGTATTTTCTGGGTCGAGAAGAGGGGAATTCTATTTATTTGTGGTGAAGAAATTGGCCCAACAACAATAAACAGTTAACTTTGTCCTCTAAAACAGTGAAATATAGAACAGTCATAATATCTGCAAATATCACCCACCAGCAAGTAAAAGATTTTGGTTTCCTGTTTTATCAATAGCAGTACACGTGTCTTGTAACATAAATGATACAGCGCAAGTTTTACTTGGGCAATTTATTTCATTTACAGGTCCTAAAGAATAAGTTTTAGGATTATCGCCGCTCAATGGTCAAACACATGGAGATGGTATACCAAATGCAGTAATTGAGTGGATTGAAAAACACCATATTCCACTCGATAACATTGTCTCAATTTCAACAGACAGGGCAAAAACTATGACTGGTATAACAAACAGGTTTCTTGCAATTTTAAAAGAAAAAATTAATCATGAGATATTTATTGACTATTCCATAATTCATCAAGAAGAGCTCTGGGACATTTTCAGAAGAAATTTGGGCAAAGTTATGGAATTGATGAGGTCCATTATAGATAGCTCTGCATAATCGTCAATTTAAAGAATTTTTAGTTGAAATGGAGAGTGAGTACGCAAATCTTCGCGTAGTACGAGGGAAATATTTCGCTTTCTTTTAACAGAAATTAAATCATTTCTCCTCTCTCCAGAGCATTAAAGCACCTCTTCACTCTCCAGAACTAACGAACATCGCCTAGAAGATAATTCCGATATTGACATTTGCTATTTCAAAATAACACTTTAAATATGAGGAAAGCTTTTCTCAACAGGTTTCAGGAATTCAAAAACAGCAAAGGGATGTTAGGTCAGCTTTAGTTAAAAATGCTACAGTTACAGAACTCAATTTTTCTCCCTTCAATTTGGCTCGGTTGACTAATTGACTTTGCCGACCACTGTAGTTCATTAAAGACTCTATTCATAAAGAACGGCGATGTAAGTCTTTCGATTTTAGATTAGATGCATTGTATATTAGAGTAAGATTATTTGTATTATGCAAATATTTGAAATATATTGATTTAAAGTTGAAAGAAGTACCCTTTGGTACTTTGTATGGACAAGAATGACAAAAAGTCATATGGAATGATCTAATATGACACACGATTTATATTAATAATTTAAATGGCGTTTCAGATTACTGGCACCAAAAGGTTACAGACTCGAGGCTGTGGCTGATGGAAAGTGAAAAACACATAGCTGATGTTGATATTTAATTTTAATTTCAAATAATAATCTTATTTTGCATATTCTATTGCGATGTTAATCATTTTGGCAAATATGCATGTTAATAACTCTTGTTAATTTTTTTTACTTAGTTTTTTTATATACATTTTTTACATAGTTTTATGTACTGTTAAATAAATAAAAAAAATTCAAATCGAGTGTGTCCTTAAATATATCTTTCACATCCACCTTTCTCCCAGTTAAACATGTTAGCCAAAATACTCATAATAAAATGTCATTAACCCATTGAAATGTATACATACATAAAATACATATTTACTGTTGGTTTATTGGATGAACTAATGAAACAGATTTTAAGAAAAGGGTGACATTCAAATGAGCAAAAATACACAATATCAATGATGATTGATATGGCAAAAGGATGCTATTGCATTTTTTGTTTTAAAATCCTCATATCCTCAAGTGAGTAGGCAAAAAACCATGTATTAACATATTTAGGGAGTTTAAATGGGTTTAGCAAGTACCTTAAGCATTCAGAGCTTTCTACATCTTCAGAATTCAGATTGATGGGTACATCTATTTTAAAAACAATAACAATCAGATAATAATTAAAACTGCAGTTTTATAAAATAATAATGCCCATTATTAATGAATTTCATTTTCTAAAGAAGGGAGGGGGGGGGGTTAAATACAAATAAATAATGTTTTTTAGTAAAACAATTTAATTAATAAATCAATAAAACTGTATAAAAAGTTAATATTTATAAATATTTTAAATAAATTATATTAAAAATAGAATATCACATTAATATCAAAACTTAACTATCACTTTGGTGGAATATTTTCTCTGTTGCCAAATGTCCTTTGAAAGAATCCTTTTCGTTTTACTTTTGGAGATTCCTGTAAATTGTACAACTCTATTAAAATAAAACCTATCAAAAAAAAAAAAACTTTGGTACTTTATTTTGGGCACTTTATGGACTTCAGTATTATCAGTACAGATAATGGATGTTATGATTGCACTCATACCAAAAAAATATAGTCTTTTGATAAAGTGTGTCAAACCCAATCTTTATATAAATGTTTTAACAACTTAAATAATTTTAAAAGCTTTTTTCAAGAATCCTAAGGAATGTCAATCATATGAGTAATTTCGCCAATGAAACTTAACTTAAAAAATTACGCACACTGCTCCCTCCTGTAATGAGGTTTTTGTTTTAGTACCAGAGGAGGCATATAATCATTATTAACGCATTTTACGCTGATTTCTCTTCTGCATTTTGTCTAAGTTAGAAAACGTAAAATAACCCCTTGTATCATCTTAGGATTCTCAACGTGATAGAATTGGAAATACAGAAAATTAAGAATATTATTCAAGATTTAGTTAGAAACACTGATCTGGCAGCGTCTAACAACAGGGTTCAATCAAAACATTCAACAATTTAACAAGTGAAAGAAATGCTTTCGGATTGAACACTAAAACCACCATGTTAATTTTGTTTTATTAAAAAAAAAACTTTTCTTTTTGTGTATTATAATGTGAAATAATTGCATATTATTTCGTAATTAGTTTTATATCTAAACTCCACAAAATGCAATTTTTTTTTTCCTCTCGAGACCTGGCAAACCCCAAGTTATAAGTAGGAGCAGTGTAGATACAGTTACAGAGTATATAAAAAAAAACTAATATTTACTTGAACATTCTTGGCTTTTGACAGATGGATGGAACCGAAGAGTTGACTTAGTCTGTTGCGAACTTGCCCAGTATTGGGATTATGCTCCCTGAGACCTCTCTTGACATCGAGCTTCTCGGTTCCCTGACAAAGGTACCAAAAAACGTACATAAACAGAAGAGGTAAGAAAAATGCCCAATAGGAGATCTCTACAAGAAAAGAAAAAAGTCTGAGACTCACAGGAAGGGAGTGCCTAGCTGCATTTATACTGGGAGTAGGAGGGCCAGGTTTTCTATAAGTTATCTGTAACAAATTAAAAAAAAAATAATAATAAATATATATATATATAAGATAAAATCTAAAAATTATAATAATGCTTACATATTTTTATACTTTGGCACATTTTAATTTGAGCTAAAATGAGACTTGAAAATAAAATATAATATATAACTTTGATATACTATACAGTATTATACACCATTACGTTTTATGTATTTAAATATTACTTATTTTTAAGACCCCAAAATATCACAACAGAAGTCATTTGTTATTGGAATGAACAGAACCTGGTGATAACATTTAATGCATTCAGAGAAGTAATCCAATCAACAAACAGTAATCGTGAAAGGTTGTACTGCTTCTTGAGTGCAGACGCTTCGTTCGAGAAACACAGACATTCTTTCAAGAAAACAACATCGAACTGTAATACCTGTCCTAATACATGGGAGATCTTCGTCAAATCAGGTTTCAAAAGTCTCGCAGGGAGAAAGAATGCAATCTTTGTAACTATATACTAACCTCCTTCTAACTGTAACATCGTTTACAGCAAATTATACAGCTACTGAGTACAGAAAGATGAAAAACCATGTCACTCCGTATATTACCATCTGTTAGAAAGGATAGTAGGAGTATACCCGATGAGCGACATCTTTTCGTAAATCTCCACCCAGACACAATAACATTAAAGTTACTGAAGACCGTACAGTTGAATCATAAATTTCCCTACGATGTAACTCATATGCGTTTATCATTACTCATGTAGGCACCAATAAATAAGTTGTTACATTGTTGATATAAACAAAGTAAACTTAGTAATAGCAATGAATATATTGTACAACCAGCGGTATAAATATCACTCTTTAATAGTGCTTAAAAAAAAAAAAAAAAAAGGAGCATACCGTTCCTTTCACCTTCCTTGGTTTTTCTGGAGGAGGTAAGAACCTGTTCTCTGTATCTTCATTAAAACTTGGCTAAAAAATAAAAAAATTTGGTCTTAAAAAGTTATTTTATTGTGTTATATGACATGTAAAAACTTAGGTAAATTATTTTAGCCAAGAGTTTATACCCCCTGGAAAAATAATATTACTAATACACTTTATGGAATATTAGTTTATAATGCACTCAATAGTTTGTGATCATCTATTAACAATTGTACAGATGTCAGACTCATTTACCAATCTATATTAATTACTTAAACACTTACTTTTTTAGACTTTTGAAAAAACACAACCATATTAACTGGCTATTTTTAATCACATAACTGTCTTGATTATTAACAATAGTAAATATTGAGTCAGGTTGTTTCTAAATCGTCTACAAAGAGGTAGAACCGCAGTAGATGTAGACAAGTTACAGCACTACATCACAGGAACACAGAAGTAACAGCTCTGACCATTGCCCTTGTTAAAGCTTATATTCCTTTTGTTGTTTGTTGATACCGTCAATCTTCAAAAACCAACACTACAATCTGATAGATATGGAGTCTTTGTAATGGTTTGTCAGACGGCAAACATCAAACAGGAAATCGTATTTATATGGGTTTTTGAATAACCCTCATTACATTTTTTTTTTTTGTCGGACTTTGAACACTATACCAAAAGATGTGCAAATGAACAATAGAGCAATTAGGATTCCCTGTCTGATTCATGAAACGAATTCGGGGACTCACATTGACCAGTAAGTTTCCTTCAACTGTTTAAGTACATACGTAATTATGAGTCATAGTTAGGCAACGTCTTTGTTCGGCTGTAAACATCGCTGCAATACAACGAAATGTTTAGTGACGTCCCGGCAATATTACCGATAGTTGCCTGTGTTAGATTTAAGAATATTTCATATTGCGCGGACCATCACATTTTCTTTCCCCGCTGCTCAGAATAAAACTTGTTGTTAGTCATAGAAAAAGGTGGTCTTTTAAAGTAATTTGCATTCGCCCCGTATTTTAATTTTTATTTAAAGCTTGGAGTGATTGTTTAGATTATACTATAGAGTTATGTACTAATGAAGGAACTGGAACAATTGTCGAATAGGAGAGTTGACGGTTAATTCACATTTTGGCACAAATATATGCCAGCCATGTTATCAGAATTGAAACACGTAATTATTTCATTTAATAAAGGTCTGGGATTGAAGATGAAAATATTGTAGACCACTTATATGTTTGTAACCTCTACAATTACGAACGTTTTCACGACGTCTCGTCCACAATGAGTACGGAAAGTTACAAAAACGAAAGTACATTAAATAAAACTTGGTACCATACTTATATAAAGATAATATTTATTTGAAAATA
Organism: Acanthosoma haemorrhoidale; assembly: GCA_930367205.1. Lineage (NCBI taxonomy): Eukaryota > Metazoa > Arthropoda > Insecta > Hemiptera > Acanthosomatidae > Acanthosoma > Acanthosoma haemorrhoidale. The sequence goes on from OV884014.1 coordinate 56,026,638, forward strand.
TAACAAGTTAAATAATATAAAAGATATCTTAAAAAAAAAAACTACAAATGCTCCACTAATGTGAACAAAAAGCCTTGCATTTCCTTGGAAAGTTAGGTTTGTATGTTGTTTTTAATTTTAGGCAGGATTCCAAGTTCTCATCGATAAGCTGGTTTCTTAATTTACTCGTGATAAAGTTCATGTTTGAAAATGATTGTTCGCATAAATATATAGACCCAAATAAGGAAAGAACAGCAAACGTTAGTTTCTACAGTTGATGATATGAGGAATACTATTCCAGGTGTTAAAAATCCCCCTCTCCAGATCTTTCAAAGCAGACCACTTGTGCTGTAAACTTAATTCACATTCATTTTTCTCCAATAATCGGCATAAGAGCTCCACAATTCTTTATTTTTGAAATCCAATCTAAGCTAACAAAGGATCTGTGTCTAACAGCGGTCTCTGCTAAGGGCACATTTATTAATAGGATAAAACAAGGAATTTCATCTTTGACATAGTCTCAGTGTGACCAGTTTGTGCAAGGTCTGTTGCTTTTTGTTCCCTCAGTATAAACATCTGGCAAATATATACCAGCTTCTTTTACTACATCATCAATCGATCTACCTTAGTTTGCACTCATCTGAATATTAGTGGCGGGGGTCATTGACTAGCTTTGGGGTGAATAAACTTGGTATGGCCTTGCTGGTGATTTAGGTGGCTGTTGCCTTTGGCAAGCAGTAGTTTTAATTCATCACTATGTATCAATATGTGCCCAATAACTCGGGATCCTGATGTAATCAAGAAGGGTACTTACTGGCTGTTGATCTCCATACATGATGTCTGATGACTGACAACCTGACAATACTCTTGAGGAGGTGACCAGGCCAAGCCTCATTAGGCAGGTTTGTAAACGCCATCACATGAAGCTGCAGACTGCCAGAGTTCTACGATGAGGACCCCAGCCTGTGGTTCATTCAAGCTGAAGCGGTATTTTAAACCAGCAGGAAGACCAAGCCTCAGTACATTTTAGCCCAGCCCCCTCCCTTCAAGGTACTAACACAGGCTATGATGCCCTGAAGTAAGGACTCATTCAGCCAGAGCAACAATAGGTGTATCCTAAGGACACTCGAGCATGCATACCTTGCAGAAGCCCTTTCAACTACATCGCTAGATGCAACCACGTGCCAGATTCTGGACTTAGGACAACCAAATTAGGGCTATTTAGCTACCCTTCCAGCTCGAGTCCGCAGCATCCTGGCATTGCTATCAAAAGACGACCAGTCTAAACGGATTAGAGTTGAAACTAAAGTAATGGAGATGGAGGCTAAGACATTAATCCACACTGACCAGCTTACATCAACTACAAGGAACCGCATACAGCACCCAGCTTGCAATTGCCAGGCTACTGTCATGGAATTCATGCCGCAAGTGACTGCCCTAGCTAAATAAGTATGTAGACAAAGAACAGAGAGGCCAGTCAATACTGGTGTTGACTTGCACCGGTCCAAGGACATAGAGTCTGATTGGTTCATGCCAACAGCTCCCTCCCTATACAAAGACCACAGTTTGGTCAGTCAGCGTTCAGTTTCACTCTTGTTCTTGGACTCCCTTTTATTTATTCAAACCTATTCTTCTTTCTCCTTTCTTACCTGCTAGATCCAAAATCAGCACTGATAGCCTCCACATCTCTTCTGCCTGCTGGACAGCTAGCACTCCGGAAGGCTAATGTGGCCCCTCACACTTCCTACCTCAGTCCAGGCTCCCTCAACTCCTTATAGTTTACACTCGCCACTCGGGATCTGGTCACTTTTGCCTACTCTTAGATTCCCCCCGACAAAATCAACTATTTCATTATTTATTTATTATATATGATATTTACTACTGCTAAAAAATATAATAATCTTTAATGCTCCATCAAGTCTATAAAAAAAAACAAGTCTACCCTGCCAAGAAACAGGTTGAAATAGTTTCATAAAGTTTTTTTTAACTATTTTAGAATATAAAAATACGGACCGTAGCAGACGGGCATGAAAGCCTTTCTGTTGGTATTCTGCATATTCCAGCCTTCAGATCATCAAGACACTGTTGATTAAAATCTTCATCATCTACATCACCGAATTTTGCTGATTGAATAGTTCTCTTTGTCGTCACAGTTGTAACCATTTCGTCTACAAATCCATCAGCCTCAAGTCCCCTATATATAATTAGTTTACAACATATATACTCACATACAAGCAAACATTAAAAATATTATATATGTTTTTATATCTGACAAAATTATTTCTGAGCCCAACAGGTATGGGTTAGACAACTTGTGTCTGTCTGTCTTTGTTAGCGATCATAAAAATGATTGAATCAATCTGAATTTTTAAAGAGAGATTACTCAAGCACCTTGAAATAACACAGTGAGTTGCCTAAAATACAGTAGCAGGAAGTATGAATGAAAAATTTAAACATGAAAACAGACAGTCTTGTTTAGCCAAGTTTTAATTATTCTCATCAGTTCTGAAGCTATTAAAGATGACCAACAAATTTGAAACTTAAGCATAAATTGGTTTAATATATTGTGTACTTTATACCCAAGCCACATAAAAGAGTGTGAATCTTCCATTCCTCTCTTTTGCAGCTGATTATCTGACAGCTTTTGCCTCGTCCTTCGAAGCTGGGAACGGAGTGCTTCCGACTCTTGCTGAGCTAGAACAAGCCTGTCACTCGTTTCCCACAGGTCACTGCTCAGCTGTTCAATATGAATACAGTCTTTTTTTATCTTTAAAAATTAAACAGATTATTATTTACAGTATAGAATAATTTATTTTTATAAAAACGACATGCTAAATATTTATATACCACCTTTGTCTTGAGATAATCTATCTTTTTTGTATATTCTTCAACCATAAGATTAATCTCCTCTTCATACTTGTTTTTCTAAAACAGGTAAAAGTTTAATTAATACTAATTAAATATTATTGGTACCACAACTGCAATGATGTGGCACTAATAATACTTATGTGTATAACATTCAAGACCCAACCACAGTTAATATGTTTTATTTTTCCATTCTGATCTATATTCATCAATAGATGAACCCCTCAAAAGCAGTCGTGAACTAATTGACCAAGCTTCTAAATAGTATTAGATGGATTACCAAAAACATGAAAGAGTAAACAATGAAACATATCAAGTAGATAGAACAATAACTAACTAGCTAGCTACATGCTTTTATATATTTTGAAAGGGAATGAAACATGCTTTTAAACATTTTAATATTTTTTGTGAAGTAATAAACAGGGTTTGTGTTAAATTGGGCGTGTATCCAGCCTAGCAATAAATAAGAACTGAGGGAAGGAGTAAAGGGATACAAATTGAAGGTAATGATCCCCACAGTATTATATAGTGCAATTGACAGCACCAGTGCCAAATTTGGAGTTAGAAAGGTTAAATTGTTGAGGTGGCGACCTCCCCCCATGTTTTGCGCAAGTTGCTGAATTATATTCATGCTTAATTCACTCGGAAGCCTTTAAGGCACATTCTAACTGCCTCTTCTACTTGTTAGTAGAAGTAAAATTAATTCAAAAGTAAACAATTGCAATCAATATTTCAGCAGAAATCTGTGTTGAGCAATGAACCTATGAATTCTTCATGTCTAGCCATGTCTTTTCCTGAATTCGTGGAACTATACACACATAAAAATTATCTCATTAATTAGCATATAAGACATTTTTGATACGGAATAATGTTAAAAACTGGATATTCAATTGAAAAAAAAATTGTAGCCATTTTTTTTCATATATGTTGTTTGTTCATAACTAAAGATAAAAGAAACACAATTATTTCTTTTTTGTTTTGCAAAAAGAAACCACACCATAAATAAAAACAGCAAAATTTCATGCAGCTAAGAGCACTTAAGTAATAAATTATATGCTGGGCAGAATTACAAGTAAAAAAAAAAAAAAAATTACTTTAATTATTCCAAAACCATTAAACCACATTCCCATTTCACAACATCTAGTACATTTTATAATCTACCTGGTTTTTATACTATCCCACTCCAGGAAATAAAGTGCTCTCATCTTACTTTTAAGTGAGAGAGCGAAACACAATAGTAGGGATTCCTACAATCAAGCAATTCAATTCACACATTTGTGCATGTATAAGGAAATTAATTACATAAAAAAAGAAAAGCTATAAACAGATGAAAAGATAAAAATGATATTACTTAATATCTGAACTAAAGTGAGGTAACTATAAATCCAATTAAATTTAAAGGGATCAAAATCTATATGTTCGTAAATCAAAGAAAGTGGTTACTGCCAAGACATACACACATTAACGATGTGTTGTCACTCTGCCCTCTGAAGTGTTTGTATATCCTTCTAATATCTGATTATCAACTCCTGTTTGCTATATCATTAGCCCACATTATAATACCCATTTTTCATGAACCTCAGTACTTGTTTAGACATGACCATCAAGGCACCGGCCACTTGACTATCAGGTGGCCCCGTGCTGAATGCTTCCCTCAAGCGGTACCATAGCAAGCCACAAAACAAAACCCTCTCTCCCTCCCCTCCTACTTATGTGAGCCTCAAGTTCAAATTATTAAACTAACTCCAGGAGAGGAAGAAGTCCTACATTGTGAGAAAACAATGGAATGCCCTGGCTAAAAGTATCATCTACTTTGGCATTAGAATGGACAGGGAACTTAACAAGAGAGTATCAAACGGAAGGCTTTGCTGTACAGTGCCCCATTATTAGTGACAGCTTTACATCACTTGAGAAGTGGAAAAGAGGTCAGCTCCAAGAATTTGAGCATGGGCTTCTGACTTTTTTAATTGCTGAACTTTCAAACCAATCTTGTGTTCAACACTCGATCCCCACGAAGGCAAAGCAGTCCTACAGAGAGCTACCTAGCTCAAGTATGTAAGTTTATTTCATAAGTCTATATGTAATCCAAGGGTATCAGCTCCATAGGTTCATGTCAACAATTATTTGAGCTTATGGTGCCATTTAAAAATTAAATAGAGTATTTATATTTGGCCAAAATATTGAATAGTGTATGTATTCAAGGGGATCATGCCCCCAGATCACCTAAGGATATTATGCCTTCACACCATATATTATATTGATTTATATTTGTAAAATACAATTTAGCTCACTATTAATGCAATAAATCTATAGTTACAAAGAAAAACCTTTGATAAAAAATGGCAAAGCTGCAAGACAGATCAATTATAGTTGCCGTCACGAAATTAAAGCGTGAGAACTTGCAATACATGAGAAGCCCAGTTGGCCTTGTCATGCCCGCTCTGTGCACTACTTCTCTTCTATCCACATGATCCCTTTACTTCGGTAATGTCAATCATTACAGTGACTACAGTATAAATGAATTTTACAAGCCATTAACTATATTTTTAAAAAGTATAACCTGAAAAATGGCTGAGCCTCCAGGGAGTGTAGAGGCAAGTGGTAAAATCTGATGTAAAATTAGACTACAATGCTTGTTAAAAAAATCAAACTATCACTAACCATTTTTTCTTTTAAGAAAAAGAGTTTTTCATCAAATGCGTTATTTAATTCTTCTTCTCGATTCATATGTTCTTCAACTATCTTAAGGTTTTCTCTTTCCTCCTCAAGTTGTTTCTCTAGAACAACTACATCATTTTTTAAAACTAGATTTTCTACTTTGACGCTAAAAAAAATAAAAATGAACCCACTTGAGTAATTAAGAAACTTACATAATGTAATAAATAATAAACGTAATGTCAGTAATGTAACCTACTTTTCAGCATCACCTGTCTGATGAGATAAATTTTTAAGTTTTTTTTCCAAGATATTTTTTTCATGCTCGTATAAATTAACATTCTGTTTCAGATGTTCTATCAAATCTGTTTTTTCAGTAATATCCTTGTTTAATTTTTCTATTTCAGTTTGAAGATTTAAAATGATTTTATCTTTTTCAATTGAATCTTCATTAGCTATTTCTAATTTCTTTAAAGATATTTGTAATTTGACCTTGTTATTATCCGATTCATTTTCTATTTTCAGTAACTTATTTCTAAGATATTCATTTTCATTTCTGCAGAGCTCTGTAGATTTTATTTCTTCATCAGAAGCTGGTAGGTCTACTTTACATTTATCTTGACTAAATGAGTTTTCAGTGTTATCATTTTCGAGTCCCGTTACAACTCTGCTAAGAACTCTAATCCTCTTTTTGTTTTCTTTAAGCGTATCCGTCAGAAAATCGACAAATTCCAATAAGCCTTGGGTTCCAAAATTTCCTTTAAGAATATGGCTTTCTAAATCCAAATCGATTTGAATAAACTTTTCATGTAAAACTTTTTTTAAATCCTTCAATTCAGTCTCAAGAAGAGCTATTTTCCTGACATTCATACCATTATATTGATCTAATTTTTTTTCACTGAACTCAAGCGCTACGATTTTGGATTGTAGTAGCATTATTGCACTTTTACTATCCTTTAATTCTTTGTGATATTCTTTGTTCCTGTCAGTTAGGAAGGACAATCTTTCTTGAAGCTCTTTGTTTATTGTACCTTTATCCGTCAATTCACTTTTAAACTGTTCTACTTGTAAAGAGAATTCTTTCAATTTCAAATTTTTCCATTCCAGCGTTTCGTGGAGTGAAATAAGTTCTCTGGCAAGTTCTTCATTTGCTGTATTACCTAACGTCATTTTCTGCCTCCACTGAAATGCTGATTGAACGAGCTTCTCATTTTTAAAATATTGGCCTTGAAGCTGATCTTCGATCCGCCTAACCTCTCTATTGAGATTTTCTACCGTTATCATAAGCTGAGCAATTTCTCTATCTTTGGAAGAGTTTATTTGGTTATAATCACTCTCTAAATGTTTCAATTCAGAAACTTTCTCATTAAGACAACTATTTAAAAAATCTACCTCATCTTTAAAATATTCAATGTTATTGTTTTTTTCACACAGATCACATTTCAGGGCAACTATTTCTTCCTTCAACTCATTGTATTGCGCATTGTGATCTGAAATTATAACGCTTATATTGGATTTTAACTCGACTATATGAGCTTCATCTTTTATTTTACTGCTATTTAAAATTTTCAGTTGAGTTATCTTTTGGTCAAGTCTTTCCTGTAGCTTCTTAAAATCAGCGCATTTATCGCTGAAATCATTTTGTAATGCTGCAAGTAATTCTCTGGTATTATCGCACTCGTTGCAGTGTGATACTTTTTCTAGTGAAGTGGGAAGCAAATTTGAATTCTTAACCACTTCTTTCAATTTTTGAATTAGAATTTCATTGTTAGTTTTTTCATCTTGAAGTTTGTTTATCTCTTTTAATTGCTCTTCCAGCTTTTCATTTTGAACTTTCAACTGCTCCTGGAGTTCAGAGTATTTGATGTCTATAATACTACCCAAGGTCTCACTTTCGCTGTATTGAAAACTTTCTTCCAATGAAATGTTTCTCCTTTCTTGCAAAATATTTCTTTGCTCCTGAAATTAATAAAATTTATCTATTAAAAGCTGTGAAAAAAAATCAAAATATACTTATTCACAAACAATTTTTTATACAAGCCAATAATTGTAAAATTAGCTAGAGCTAGAAGTCCATAAGAGTGAACAAGTGATTTTAATAACAAACTTGAAATGCTATGTATAAAGAAAACAATTGTTTTATAAACAATATCATTAATTATATAAATATATATTGAGACGTCCTGGGTTTTGGGTTTCCCATAGTACAAATAAATAAATATTAACTAAGATTACCTGCAGTAATCATAGCTAATCATGTTTAATTTATATAATAAGTTAAATCTATCAGCGAGCTTTGAATATTTGAAATGAGAAGGGCCTGGCGATCATGGACCAGATACTATTTTGTGGTCGGTTGGTTCAGGTTTTCAGAAGATGCTGGGAGATCGGGGCAGGCACCCATGGCATGCATCGGATGACAACACCTGGGAAATCAAATCCAGGGGAGGGCATGTGATCTTTCTTTTGACAATAGTATGGGGATAAGAAGATATAGCTCTGAAAACATCGAGAAAAGTAGGAGTCCAACTCTATCCCCGAACGAAGGAGGCTGGCTCCTGTGTCAAGTTAAACGGTTATTTCATTCTGTTAAGTATAAGGAAGTTATAAGTTAAAGAAAGGTGGTAATAAGAAGTCAATTTGATGATCAAAAAAGAAATATTAAAGGCATAATAAGGACTCAGTCAGGAAACTCAACAAAGGAAAACGATTTGTATGGACAGAATAAAGGAAACATCAAAAGACCCCGCCACTCAAGGAACTCTCAATGAACAATAATTAAGGTATCGAATACTACTTAAAACATAAACTGATCAATATTATTTAAATGCTGAATGAATTCCTTCAGAATTCAATAGGCAGTAAAGATTAAGGATAACGAGCTCAATTTAGTTCATTTGTATAACGATAGTTTATATAATTATTTTGTAGACAATAAGCTCTTTTTTTTATTTTAGCAATGAGATTTTCAATAAGTTATGTATAATAAATTTTAGAGTGAATCAAGTTTTAATTATATTATCTATTCCTAATTACTTTATGGTATTTAACAAAGGTTTGATTTATGAACAACAATCATTGGATTCTTGTATTAACTAGTCAATTATAAAAGTTATAGTAAATTATTTCCACTATAAATATAGGGTGAACACCGCTTTAATTATTATTACCATTACTATTAAAAGTAACCTAGTAGCTGGCTGTACAATTGTACTTATTGACACCCTGCATACTTAGCACTTAGCAGGAAACTAGGTACGTTACAATATAATATTACACACGCAATGGTACAAAGTAGGCAAACAAATTCCCTCTAAATTTAAACCAAGGAATTCTACACACATTAGGTGTGAAGGTTGGGCGAAAAAAAATGCCGAATATATCTGACATTGACAAGGGTGCTGGGGCACGCAGGGACAGCTCATGCAGATAGTACCTCACCATAGATTGAGAACGTCCCGAGTTCGATCCTGACGCTGTCAAAATATTTTTTGTTAGATTAATAAATAAATAAAATAATAATTATAAATGATATTACCTCACAAGTTTTTTCCAATAATGATACGAGACTTTCAAGCTCTTCTACTCTTCCACTCAGAAAGACAACTTTCGATTCCATTTCAATACATTGATGTTCGGCATTCATCCTCTTTATTTCTTCACTCTTTAACTAATCATAAATAATTATATTCAACATTAGTACAATATACTGTAATGATATTTTTTTGATTTTAAAACAAATATATATTGCAGATAGTCAAGGATATTAGTCATGAAGGCACCAATATTTAATTTCTTCATGTTCTCTAGTGTTCTCGAACGTATACGTAAAACCATTATTCATTAATTTGTTAATATATTTTTGTGATATTTATATGTTGCCTTTGACTTAAATTTGAAATTAGCGGGCAAAAAAGGGCGGCAAACGACCCGTGGAAAAAGAGGGGTGCTTGAAAAACAAGATGGCGAGAAGGTTGTTGTTCTGCTGGTAAGCCCGAGAGACTGAGTGTTGAATGAAGATAGTGAGTTTTGGAAGTTTTTTTAATTATTTTATTTATATGGTGATTGGGCATAGGAGAACAGATAACAGAAGAGGAGTTTTCATAAAGCAAGAAGATTGAGGTGAAAGCAGTGGATTTTACCGACCGTGTGGCAGACCAAGTGAATGAAGCAAGAAAAAAAGGACGTAAAAGTTTATAAATCTGGCCAGTCATGAATAATATTAAGTAAAATAGAAAATTTAGTTAATAAACCATTGTAATATTGTCACAGACGTACTTGTTCATAAATTAAAGAAAGTTTTGTAATAATTAAATTTTCCTTTTGCCAGAGTTTTTCCTATTTGCATATTAACAGAACCTTTAAAACCTCAGATTAAATTAAAAAAACAATATAGATAAAAACATAACAATATGAAGGATACAGAATCTACAGAAAACCATTGAGGCAGCATTATAATATGGATTTGGATTTACAAAACACAGTACTTGGGCTGGAACAAGATGGAAAATTGTGAAGAACTCAAAAAAATATATCTCTTACATTTTATTCCATTATTTAATGTTAATGTTTGGTTGTCCCTGAGGTCCATCGAACATCAAAAGCATAAAATGTAATATAATAAATATGTCATGTAATCTCCAAGAACAAACAAGGCCTAGTATTTATTTAGAGTGAAGCGGTTCAAAATCAGGCAATTCTCATTTTTTTGACCCGATTCACTATTTATTTGTTTAAGTAGCTACTAATGTTTCTTTAAAAGACTGACAGGTCCTAAGGTGAGTGATCCTTTTCCTTAACTCCTCTGCATTCCAGGGTATAAGGCCGAATTAAAGGTTATCACACTTGTGTAACCTGGCAATCCCAGTCGTAATATAATACAAATCATGTCATTTGTGATGTACGACACAAGTCAATGGTTTGATAAGGATGCAAAAACGATTCTATTGACATTATGTAATAATAGTCAATCAATATACCAACAAATAACATGTCCGAGGTAACAAGTAATTAGTGACCCTTCATTATTTCTCGATGGGTCACTTTTGTTTTGAGCATCTTTACGACATTATGCAAAACTGATTTTGATAACAATTTTAGTGATGATTCGGCAACCATAGTTTAAATTAAATGTAAGTCCCAAAGCAAGGTAGATATTTTTAATCGCGATCTTCAATTCGGTACCCAACTGAATTTGGATGAAAAGTTTATTTTTTAATTATCGACGAATTTATTATTTTTCATGGTGTTTCTTTTACTCGCTTCAAATTGCAACATATCACGCTTATGTATCAAATGCAGGCTGAATTAAAGTTTTACAATTTTAATGCCACATTTACTAGCTTCTAATAATACTACAAAAAGACCAAACACAAATTGCATAGGTATTATTTAATCAGGACGTCCAGATCTACAAGATGATACTATAATGGATTTCTTATCACAACTTCTCTAGAACTCACAATTAAAATAAAAAATAAATAAGAATTGATGAAAAATTGTGTATTCGCTAATCCATTTCATTTTGATGCTTGCCTTGTCATTTTCTTTCATTAAACATAGTTGCCTTCACTTTATTATAAGTAACCACTTTTAACTGAAAATGTGAATAATTCAAAATCCTCTCTTGACATTTTGAAAGAAATAAATTAAGAAAAGCTTGTTGACTAGGATTAGAAACGTTATTGTGGTACATACCTTAAATAACCCTGGAAGTCTACTCAGAAAAAAAAATGAGAACCTATTTGAATAAATCATAAGCGAATCCATTTTAGAAAACCGAAATAACGGTTGAAAGGTAACTACAGTGACCTTAGTCGTTCTTACCTCTTCATGAGTTGTTGCAGCATTGATTTAATTTAATCTAACTTAAAGCAATCCAAAAGCCCTAGACGTTTTCTTGACATTTAGAGAATTTTTTATGAATACATACGTTCATGTTAACATGTCTATCTTTACAGATTATTGGTTCACATAAAAACTTTATGTTAACTAAAAAGATAATCATGGAAAAAAATCAATCCCTAAGATGCACTCCAATATTCAAGCCAAATATTTTATAAAAAAATAGTACAACTTTTATACCCAAATGAATACAATAAATCTAATATTGGCATAGAATAAATGAGTTTTCTACTTAATATATAAAATCAATTATGTAAAGTACAATATCACCCACAATTAGAAAAGCAATTCTTCTATAAAACATACTAATTTATATTTAAAAAAAAAATTATTATAACCTTTTCGGACAGAGTGCTATTTTCTTCAATGGTCGATTCCAGTTCATTTCTTAATCTGTCATGAATTTCTTTCAACTCGTTTAATTCTAATTTCAAGGAAGCTGTTTCATCTATATTTTTTTGTAAACAGTCAACCTCGTTCTTCACTGGGTAAAAATCCTTGTCCTGATCTCCACTCGACAGCAGACTGGTTAGTCGATGGCATTCATTTTTTTGGTGGTCTAATTTAGCAACTGACATAAAAAGGAAAATATTTAGACATGAAATAACTTTACACCAGACATTTGATTATGATTACTAATTATGAATTAAAATTTTTATAATAAATAGGATTAAAATAGAACTAAATCAATATTCAATATTATCAATACTTTTCCACACTAATTATCGAGAGCTTTAAAAAAGTTACAATATAATTAATTATACCCAGACATTTTAAAAGAACAGAAACATTCCATGTAGCTACTATTTATGGTTTTTAAAACAACTGACTAATAATAAAACAGGATTGTTTAAAATTACTAACTTGTTTCTTTTAACTGCGATTTAGTTAAATCTAATTCATCATGAAGATGTTGTTTTTCACAACCCAGTAATTCAACTTTACCCCTCAAAGATCTTACTTCCGATAGAGCCAAAAATCTCGGAGACTGAAAGCAAACAATCAATGAAACAAGATAAATACTTTATTATGAAATAATCATGTCTCATGATTATGAAAAATATTCAGATCAATATTGTGATTTGTATAATTCGTACATATTGAGAAGTTCTCTTTGGTGTCGAGTATGTCCTTGGAGATGAAATATAGCTTGAACATTCATCTTCTGTTTCATCATCTATAAAAAAGTAAAATGATATTTTTAAAATGTATGAACAATATAAAATCAATTGCAACTTAGAGCCTGCAATAAACCCTGGAATTGAGGGGGGGGGGGAGGGTTATGACAAGAAAGAGTAAAATGTCGATCTTATGAACCCCATAGTATTTTCATAACAGTTTTTGAATCAAATTTGGCGTGAATCCAAAGATTTTAAAGAAGAAATAGGGAGGAAAGGGGTAAACATTTGAGATCATAAACTTTCCCTCTAAATCCTCTGCAGCATAATACACCAATTTTGTGTAGGGCCGAGAAACTTCTAGGCCTTTGTGAATCACACGTAAACATAGATTTGACCCTATGACATTGTAAGCAAGAGCGATATCTGTGAGAGGAGCTTAAATCGGCAAAACAAGGAAAGGAGGTATCATACTTGCAAATAGTCCAACCATGCGCGCATACATTCATAACATACTGTTGAGAGATCAGGTAACAATTACAAAGCTGAAATAGGGAGCTAACCGATTGAAACACATGTGCATTAGACACATCACTTCATCTCTAGGCCATCCAGGTGTGAAAACAATTTATTAAAGAGATATATTAAATTAATTTATCTTAAAATAAATACCTGACGGAATATCCAAAACAGCTTCCATAACGATTTGCCTATTAATGTGATGCGGCGGAGTTTCAACAAACTGCTCAAGAAAAGCGTGTATTTTAAGCTGAACAATATTGTTAAGGCGGAACAAAGGTGCCCTGAAATCTTGTGATTGTAAAGACGCCCAAAGGAGTAAAACTGACGAAACAAGAGTTACCTCATCATTATCCCAATAGCCTAATAGTCTAAATCCAGCATATTGATCTGAAAAAATATTATATAATTAAATCTCATGAACTAATAATTACAATGGGAGAAAATAATTTATTAACCATCCTCTATAGTTGTATTATAATATTATGTATACCTTTAAACAAATCTTCAATTATTTTATAAATATCACCTTCTGATATATTCTCGTCAATATCTCCATCACCATTTTTTCTAAAAATTATAAGGTATTGGATAGCAGTTTAAAATTGACTAATTAATAGTTTTATGTTACTAAAATAAATAATACTTAGCTGAATACTAACATAATAATAATTAATGCCAGCAAATAAAAAAAACATGATAATAGTTATTAAAACTGATATACTCACATTCCATTAGGACAGGATAGAAATCATTTTTTAAGAATGTGGGTGAATTAAATCATATATTAATTTGTGGTGAAGTATTCTATGCCAAACACAAAGTAGCTAAAAGCTTCTTTTTTTTATTCTTTACATAATTGTTATAGCCTATTGCATATGACAAGATTGATTTAAAAAAAATTATTTACGATAATAAAATAGTATATAGTTAAACCTCAACAATAAATATTTCAATAAGATTTATGATAATTAGAAATGATATGTGCTCCCACCTTAAGGTACTTGATATTATAAATCATAGACGAATCAACCAAACTAGCTTAAGTGACGTTTAATTGAAAAATAAAACCAGTACAGTAGTTATGCGAAAATTACCTGGAAAACTTTCTATATTATTTAATTTAATTAATAAAATACCAAGACATCACAAATATATATCCTTTATTAAGTAATATTCTTTATATGTCTATATTTATTTCTTGCCAGCATAACAAACAAACCAACCTACAGTAGGCTTAGTTTCTTTTGTTGAAAATATTAGTAGCATAAAATAAAACAAAATCATTAAGAGATAAAGTGACACATTTTTGTTTTGATTATCAATAGTTTGATTACTGAAAATTATCAGTCAGGGTTTTCTAAAATAAAAAAAACTTAGCATAAATTAATAATCAAATTGAAAATTTTTAAAAACTTACATTTTGTTTAGGAGCCTGACAAAGAAATTCCCTTTGACTAGGTCTAAAACGTCGCTAATAGGCTCCTTTGAGATATTCAAAGCGTTGGCCTGTAAAATGTATAAATTAACAATTAATTATTGGAATCAACAAAATCATTCCCAATAGTTTTAGATGGTTATTATTATGATTGGAGAGAAAAAAAAGAGGATAGTAATGTTATTGTTTCTGAATAACACTATTTAAATAGTTGTTAGAAAGTAATAATAAATTGTATTAAATTTACCCATGACAACAAGACCACTTGCCAAGTGCAAACCCTCATTCTAGTCAACACTCAAAATTAACATTAAAAGGAGCCAAAACACGTTACTGTTACAAATATTGTAAAGGCCTTGAAAACTAACTCCGGAACATCATTTTATTCCTTGCCCAAGTTCACTTTTAAAATTGTTATTTTTAATAGATAAATTTTCCTGTTTGAAGATAATACTATTTATAATTTAATAAAACCATTTTACAAAATTGATTCATAATTATGAATGTTATCTTAATCGAATGGCAGGATCGAATCAGCCCTAAGAGGGTCACTCCCACTTTTTACTGCCGTCAAGATGGTTACATTTAGATATTCTTTATTAACAATTTTATTTTTGTGTTATTTTGGTAAAGTATTTAGCGGGGTACCTGTGCTGATATGGGAATCGAGTTCTATAACGGAAAAAGAAGATGTTGTACCAGCTCTTTCGCAATTGGATGTGGACGAATTCACGAATCATTTAGTTAAGAAAATTCATGTTCACAAACCTCTAATCGTAGTATTTCTCGAAGAGACACTATCTGTAGAAGATTTCAGCTGGAAGGATACCCATTACAAGGGTTCCTTTCCACAAATTAAAAATATCACCAGTATGTCAGCCAAATTGGAGTTCATACCATCAGTTGATGATCCTATGACTTCTCTCAAGGAACTTATGATAAGCCATGATTATATCTGGAAGAAATACGATGGAGTCAAACTGCCAATTGAATCCGGTATAATTCTTGTCGTTAAAATGAAAGATCCTCTGAATTTTGAAGATCGTCCTCAAATGCTCAGAAGGCACGATGGCAACATTGCTGAAATTTACAGCCAGCTATTGGCCAAACATAGTAGGATTGTTGCTGTATTTACTGGAAAACAGACTTCATGGGTCGAATTTGAAAGTAACCGCGTAAGACGAGAAGTTGAACAGTACAGTTATATAGTTGGCGATATAAAGCTGCACACAGCCAGTTCACCAGTTCTTTTCGATGGTGTCAATAATATCACTCTGTCGTCTATACCAGATGTGGTAAGCTTTTCTACATCATTACTTATCATATTTTTATTTATATATAATTGTCTTTCCTTATTTCCTACCCAAAACAACAAATTTTTTTTTAACAATTGACAATTTATTTTAATATAACAATATCATTAATTGATTAAATTCAAATAAAACAAATAGTTATTTAATTTTCATAGCATGTTTAGAAAAGTTCAATGTCAAGCAAAAGAGCCACACCCCCTTTTCATTTGACACTTATTTTCATATTTTGTATTAAGGTTTATTTTTAATCTTTTTTATTAATATAGAAAAATATATATATTTTTTCACTTGTGGTATGTGTTATTAATGTTATAAATCTTAGCCATTTGTTGTATTTTAGGTGTTTGATAACAGGTCTACCTCTACTACTACTACTTCTTTTACTCGAATGATCATGAAATACACTCAAAATAACTCGGAGGGAACACCAGTAAAAGTAATTTTAAGGCTGAAGTTTCCAAAAAGCGAAGGTATTTCGATATTTTTAGTTCAAATTCATTTTAGTATTAATTTTTTTTTATTTTAATGACACAATACTTACTTCGTAAACCCTGTGAATACGACACCCTTGCCTTAAATCCCGGTAGCTAAATCTGTTTCAAATTCTGTTCTTGTACTGATGCAGACATAAACTGCTTGTCAAAATGTTGTTTATTTTGAATAGACGAGAGGCTGACATTTAGCTGTAGAAGCTTCTGCAAGAGTTTCACATATTTTTTGTATATGGAGCTTAAATTAAAGCATTTAAAATAAAATATATATATCAAGTGAGGCCCATATATGGTGCATGCCTTTTTTAAATTTGGAACATTTTTCACAAACTTACTTCTTTTTGACACAAAATTGTCAAACTAATTAAGGTCTTCACATTATATAACTCTATTTCTATTTGTTACTCTAAAAACGTAAGTTTTTGATATATCATTTAATTACTCTTTGTGTTATGGTCACCATTTAGCTTATTAATAGTAAATGTAAATAGAATAGATTAATCAAGTGATTAAATCTTTTTAAGTTATGCCAGAGAGTTTGAATGAAATTATAATAAAGTGTGACATGTTTTAGACTACAATTTACACCATTGAAAAGCTAACTAATGTTTACTGCTTTAAGGGCGCTGGTCATTCAGTGAAGTTGAGTATACAGATGACAGGGGAAAACTAATCCATCTACTGCCAACAAGAGAAATCTCGGCCAAGATAAACAATTCTTTCCAATCGTCTACTCCTGTAATATTTCAGAGTGAAAGTAATGCTACCCGAAATATTTCTCTGGTGTTTAATGACCTTCAGGTATTGTTAAGGGTTTTTGTTTATTATTTAGTTTTTATTTCATTATGAACATACAACACCAGTGACAGTTTCAGAGAGAAAGCCAGAAAGTTGAATTGGTTTGAACTCTTGCCAGTTATATACTACTCATGCTTTTAAAATTTCACAAATTAATATGTGATATGTTGTTCGATCAATTGATTGGTTAGATGGCCAATGCCACATACAGGACCATAGTCGGGAAAGGGAGCGACCTTTGAAAATATACGCATGCCTGTTTACCATCCCACTTACAACTGTCAAATTTTATCCATGTAATTTTTATTTATCCATTTTTTTTACATCAAATTTTCTCTTATGATAAATTTTAAATATTATTTCATATTGCGGGAGGCTCTGTCTTCATTCCTGTTTCCAATTTTGGAATGCAATTACCCTGTGTTGCTGGTATTCCATTCATGCGCTTATATTATCAATGCTCTTATCATCGTAAGAATTGTTTAGCAATGAGATCTAAAGTGTCTAGCAGTGATATGCCTTCTACTGATAGGCTCATCATTTTAGTCCTATACTATAGATTTTTTCCTGGGAATTTGACCTGTTTTTTTAAATATATTTTCAGGTATAATAATTTTTTGTATAACACATTACTTAGGACATTCCCTTCAGTTCACGTTTCAATTATTCTTTTTATAAAGTGCTGGCGCTCCACAAATTGTACACCTAACATTTCCTATGGTGTCAAAGAATTTTCAGCTCTCCTTCAACGATTCCTTTTACTCAACAATAAAAATTATATGAACTTATGTTATAGGAAATATACTCCAGTTTAATTTGATATTTGGTTACTTTCACCTGAAAATGAGACATTCATGTCAAAAAAAAGTCACACAAACCTGATTACCATTGGTATTCAAAGTCCTGCATACATTAAAGTATTAAATAATGCACCTTGCATAACATATGTGCCTTACAGTTCAGGTAAACAATGACCAACCACTAACATGAGAAAATTGTTTTGTTTTTTTTTAATTCATATTCTTATTAAGCTTCAAGAACTTACAAAAAAATGAATAATATATTTTTATATTAAAAATGAAGCACTTCCTAACAAAACTTATATGGCTAAAAATTCATATGGCTTGTTATGACTTGTTAAAAATTATCTACACGCTTTTCAATATCTTGTTATGTTTGGTGTTTAGGTGGAAGCTTTTAAGGCAAATGTGATGCAGGCGTCCTTCTCTGCAACACCTTCTCCATCAGGTCCCCCGTTCTTCACTGAGGCTATTTGGTCTGGTTTGATTGTTACTTTTGTCCTTGGCATCGTCCTCTCCTGGGCTATCACAATGCTTCTTGATATAAGAACAATGGACAGATTTGACGATCCTAAAGGAAAAACTATATCTGTCACTGCTATCGAATAAAAAGGTAATAATGTTTTTAAAACTTAAAGAATGTCAATGGCATAACCCTGTAACTGTCAAGGACCGTCTACACACGAATCGCTACATTTATTGACCTCCATCCTACTAACCATCTCTGAAACACCCTCCCTGGAAATTTTCTCTCTCCATGAGTCTCTCCTTTTTCCAGCCAATTTTAATTGCATGAATACCATTCCCCTTTATTAATTAAAGGTTTTGTTTTGGATTGTCAGGGTAATGGCTGTAACGTAAGCCAGTTTGGGCCCAAGAATTAATTTTACAATTTTTCGCTTTTAGAAATAAACAATTAAAAAAGTTGGTATTGAGAATCGGTGAAACTATTTTAAAAACATTTTTGAAACCAACTACAACTACAGCCAGAAGAAGACCTGTAGTTTAAAATTTTTGTACTAATACAATTTTTTCCCTGTGATTAATAGCACAAATAGGGCTAACCAACCAAAAAAATTATTTTAAAATTTCAATTTTGTTAAAAACACAAAATTAGAGAAAATTGCACAATTTTACCATACTTTTTTTCATTATTTCCCTCTTAACTTCTGAACTAGAAAGTTACAATTTTTGTTTGCATACCGTTTTATAGAGGATGAAATTGCTGATATTTCTTCCACCTATGTTAACATACCAGCACTTACTGCTTGTGAAAAATTAAATTTAAAAGTGAAAGTCATTTCTTTAAACGATAACTGTTAGAAATGTAATGTGATTAAAATACTTTCATGGAATTTCGTTCTCTTAAAAGGACATATAGACATAAACTGTAGCTTGACCCATTGAAGAGTTATAATAAAAAACACAAACATTTTAATGAATTACCCCGCCTAACATTAGGTAATTCTGCTTGTTAATAATATTTGCAATTGCAGTAATATATACGTTGGCAGCATTAAGGTTGCCCCTGCTCAACATTAGTACCAATATATATCAGAGGTTTAAAACCGACAACAGCTTTAACTCCAATGTTTTAACTAAAACAAGTTTAAGTAATAAGTGGTAGGGAGATAATGGTTTGTTTTATAAATTTATGAATCGCGATTCTCTGATGTAAGTAAGTAAACTTTTTGTAAATTAGAAGGATCATAAACAACATTTTGCTCCATTCTTGAAGATCGATAATGAACTTAGTTTAAAATCTGTGAGCTATTGACACATACGTGAGGCATTTTATATTGTGATATATTACTATTAATTTTTTAGGTGCGAAGAGGGACTAACCTTCCTTATGTATAGTTCTTGTCTGTTTCAAAATCTTAATATATATGTATTGTAATGATATTTTTATAAACCCGGTACATTCTAGTCAGGCCCTAAAACTATTTCACATTATTTTAACTGAAAACACGCTTCCTTAAAATTAACTTGATTCTTAATAAATTAATTTAATTTGATCATAAAAATGACATTAAAACATATATTTTCAACAGCTCCATCCTTCTATCATGGAGAGACAGACATAGGTGTTTCAGATTTTGAAAAAAAAAAAAATGCACAATCTCTGTTTGGAAATTTGAGAAACCTAAAGCTTTCAAAAATGTAAACCTTGTTAGGACTTCCTCCATTTGGCTCTATTTCATACCAATTTTCCTCTCTAGTTTTTATTTAATGTATTCCTCTTTTTATCATAGATAAACTATATTAGAGTGATACATTCAAATAAACAATTAAACCTATTTCTTTTTTTATTACAAATTTACCGCTTCTAGGTGTTGTGGGCCATCTTCAGGTGACAGTGGTTTTTAATTGTTTTACATTGTTTATTCCAATTTTTTTATTTATTTATTTATATTTACTTTAATTGAATATTTTAAATATAAATTACTGGATTTACATTTTTGCAGGCGAGTACCAACCGGAAGAAGCGAGAATGAGAAGCTTCTTAGATTATGAAAAGAAATAGAATATTAATGAATTTTACATTCCAAGCAGGCACTCTTCACTCCCTTTTGATTGACATGTGATAGGGAGGTCAAATAATTTAATGAATTTGGTTGTTAATATGTTCATAGAATTATTCACTTTTGTTATATATATCGTTCGTTACCTGTGAATTTTTGTAAATATTTTAAATCTTATAAAGAAGTTTATTTAAGCCCTAATTTTAATGTAAATTAAGGATCCTTTAGTTTAATTTTTGTTTCTCCCCCCTTGATAAGTTAGTAATGAGGTCAAATAAATACTATAGTTAACAAATGAATATTAATTAGTTTTAAGATTTGTAAGGTATCACTCTAGTTTTGTTATAGTACTTAAATGCTGTATCATCAATGAGCGATTGCTTTTAAATAATTCTTTAAAAATAATGTTCTCTTATCAACTATGAACCAATCTTATCTTTAATTTATAAATTGTTATCAGCTTCTCTTCCTTAAATATAAATATGAAATTCTCTGTATTAGTCATTTATTTTTTGAAATGTAGTTTCCATGTATCTATTATATAGGGAATCTTAATAACAGTATTTGTTTGTGCATTAAATATGTGTAATGCTTATTTTAAATAATATGTAATATAGTAGTTTTCTTTTTGAATTGTGAATTGAATGAAAAATCTGTTTATTTCTCATTGGTGGTTGGATATTATTTGTTAAACCTCTTTTATTATTGTGGTTCGATGACACAAATGTTTTAAGTAGCAAAGTAGGATAAAACATTTCTCTGGCATATTTGTTATGTATCAGCCAACCAGTAATCTTTCTCTGAATTCTGCTGAAACAGAAACCAAACGGCTAGTTTCAGTAATTAAAATTTTGATTTTTGAAGTGAAGTTTTTTATTTTTGTAAACATTAATTACATTGTATTTTTGTTTTAAAAAACATTGCTAACAACCCATCTAGGTGGTTAGTAGGCTAACCAGTAGTAGGGCTAGGGCCCACCCCGGCTGTAAGTGTGAAGACTGCTTCTCTGCTTCCACATAAAGAATTTTCTGAGCGGTTGGGTTTGGCCATTATTTAACGTTTAATGTGATGGATATATGTATAGCACTTTCTTTAAAAGTTTTATTTAGTCTGATAATTTTCATCCTGATTAATCTTACTCATAACGAATATCTGCTTTGTTAATAAATTAATGATAATTTTATCTCCAAGGAGTGGTTGTGGGTTGAACTTCGATAAATAAGAAAAATATGCTCACAGGTTATTAAGTATAGAAATAAAAGTCAAATTTTAAAACTAATAAATAATGGACTAACTAATTAGTACAGAAGAGTCCCAATTATTTGCGATAATTGTGGTTGAGTGCACTGTGGGTAATGAGATTTTGAAGAATAAGGAAAAAAAACCCAACATTTTCAAGACAATTGGTATTTTTTACTAGATCATCGTTAACATTTTTAAATTAGAGATTTGTATTTAATATTCCCAGTATTTATTATTTAAAAAAATGTATAAGCTAAAATATTTTATACTTTCGCTACTAAGTTGTATGTACGTGTGCATTTAGGAAATTTAGCAAACTAATAAATCGATGTTTAAAATAGATTTCTGTATGTATTTTAACTGAATTAAAAAATTCAGTTTAATTTATTAAACAGGATAACTTTCATTCAAAAGTTCTTTTAATAAACTTCTACTCATAAGTTTTGCAATGTGCTTTTATTTAAATTTCAGTTTTTTTAAATAAAATTTTGACAAGTTTTTCCTTTTAAAACTTATAAATTTATTAGAACATATTAAAAAAATTGTAGGCGATTAAAGCATGGGATTTGGTATTTTAAAAGAAACACTAATGATAAATTTTAAATAATTTATTCTGTGCCCTAATGAATGATCCCGGAAGGCTCAGAGGACTAAAATATGAAATGTCAATATGTACGCTAAAGGACGTTGCTAAGGCATTTAAGTTGGTATGATATTAAGTGTTGCACTTCAAACTTCAGTCCGGACATACATCATTCTTCACTGTTACCTTTCAAAACCCTTCTTACATGTTCTTGATTGAATATTCACATCAATAAGAAAAAAAATACTGTTTAAATTACAAAGCCTGCCCATTAATTATAACATAGCTTATAACAAAAGAAATGTATTCCAGGACATACCCTTTATAAATAACAAACAATATGGTACGGATAAATAAAGCAAACAGTAAATTGAATATCACTAAGAGAAAATGTATACTTCAGTTAGAGACAGAAAAACTTTTAGTTAGCAAACGCACGAGTTGTTTAATAAATAAAGTGCAATAAAAAAAACAGAAATTGTTATTACATTAAAAGAAGACGTTTGTTATTTAAATAAAAAATACACATACGTTGAAAAAAGTATTGCACTAACAATAGTAGAGATAGATAAATAATTCCATTCTTAGCAAGAGTGCATTTGGATAATGACCAGTGGCGTAACTATATCATCTGGGGCCTGTGGCAAATTCCTTTAATGGGGGCCCTATCATTACGCTTTATTATACTTACGAGTAGTTTAGTTACCCACAATCAATAACAATTTTCAATTGAAAAGAACATGGGTTTATACATTTACAATAAAATAATTTAATTTCAACAAGATATTTATTAAGAAAAATCCACTTGGGTCGGGGGCCCGTGGCATTTTGCCAGCCCTGCCACCCTGTAGTTACTCCTCTGATAATGACCATGTGTTGGAATAGAAACATTTTGAAGGAACATAGGGAGGTGAATGAGGGAGGATCCCAGGAGTCAATGGTATATGGGAAAGAAGATGGCGAGAGTGATGATACAGCTAAAGTTAAATCTGAAAATTGAGTCAAATAACATTGCAAAGGAGAATAACCCTATATATCTGGGGGGGGGCTTGATCCGAATTGACCCTGAAAAGCCATATTGATCAATGCTCTATTAAGGAAACCAAAAGGACAGCTCTTGTGAAGAAAATCTGGTTCAAAGTGTTGGAATATAGCATCACAAGCAGGGGTACTGCACTTGTTTCAAACTTTTGGAGGGTTTTCATTGCATAAAACCAGGGCCGGGGGATTATTACAGGGAGAAATCAAGACTAATCAATAAACTGGAGACTCTAGTTAGTAAAGCTCTTTTTTTTTTCTTTCCCTTCCTGGGCTTTTGGCCCACACGGGGAATAGTTAGTAAAGCTGTCTAGTATGGAAGATAGAAGTGATTTTAAGCTCTAAGGGAAAAAGTGTTCAAAATTCAGCCTCTGAAAAAGCAAAGACCATCCCGGATTAGATAGAAAGAAGAGTTACTTTAGTATCAACTTGAAAAGCTGCCTCTGTGGAGCACACAATGATATGCCTATGGACTAATCTATTTATGGATGGTCACCCACAGATGCAGTAATTAACTGCGGGTCATATTTTATATAATTTCCAAACAGAATCATTTTTGAGGAGGCGATTCCTGTAGGGACTCTCTCCACCAACTTAAGTGCTGATCAAGTTGCATTACTGGAGATATTGAAAAATCTGAGATCCCTAAATAGAACTCTCAATTCTAAAATTATAATACCGTCATATGCACTCTCCGTTGTTCAGACTTATAGATCTAAATGGAAACTTGGATTGAAGCAATTATCAAGAGAGCTGGAAAGTTTTGGTCCATAACAGTGGAGTTTTACAATGGGTAATGGAACCAGTGGTCTGTGGTATTGAACGCTTTGGTGAAATATAGGAGAATGTTAATTTTTGCTGATATGGAGTAACAATAAATATATTAACAACAAAATTTCACCAATAAAACCCTTAATTATCCTTAAATGTTGATAATTATTTAATAATTTAAAAGTTCTTGTTTTTCTAACTTTTAAGATTTCTCAAGGTACAAGAAATAAATTTAAGATTTAAAGTTCTGTTTTGCCCCCTTAATTAAAAATCATTGCTATTCCCAAAAAATAATTGTTAGAAACCTGTTATGTAATATCCTCCCAGTTAATCTTAATTGTTTTTTTTTTTTGTTGGATGTTTATTTTTTTTTTAAAAAGCAATTTTCAGTATAAGATGGTGGAATAGAAAAAAAAAATGAAGTATATATACTCAAAAATACCTGCTAATTTTTTTCATAATTTAACGATTGAGTTGAAACTCAAACAGCATTGTTTATCCATTTTCTACATCGTTTATGTATATCTAAAAAAGCACGATTTAGTTCATAGTTGATGTGACAACAATAAAATTAAAGTTTGTGTAGCCTTGGGTTGAAAAGTAATAAAAAAGGGTCTGATTATATTTAGACCTTTAGACCCTTTTTTTTATGAATCAAATTAATTTATTTCAAATATTTACATAATAAAACTAATCTTATGCTAATATGCAAAGCATTTAGTCTAAAAGTAAAATACTAGTTATGTATAAACGTTAATTTAGGCAAAATTATAAACAAAAAGACCAAACTACAAATAACTAGATACTAATCGAAAAACATTTAGTCTTAATACATATGCCCTAAGCCATTATGTTTAGATAATTTATCTTTGTCAGCAATATTTTGAATTAATGAATTCTCTCTTCGTTTATTTTGTGGTTATTGCTTTAAAAATATCTACAATGTAATGAGCCTTGTATACTTCAACCTTGTTTTTTCAAGGTCAATTCAATTAATATTGTTAGAAAGTTATTTTTGATTATTTGATGTACATGATGATATATATTGATAATTATACAAAGCTGGATAGCGCTTTTTCCTGTTGGTGAACCGCGCATGGGAATGCCGGAGGGCTTACGTCAGCGCCCAGAAGTCACATGGGCAGATGGGATGACGTCATTGATTGACGTCAGTCCTCCGCACATACGTGCCCAGGCCGTGTTGTTAATGTCTTCGGGAATCCCTGACCGATGAGTATTTATAATGTTAACGGTCGGTGGTTCTGTCACAGCAAACAGCCTCGTATATATGGACATAAAAATGGACCGACACCTCCGTTTCAGTGGCCATTTTTCAAGGCAATTAAAACAAACAAGCACTTTGAAAGCACAGGCTTACCTCACTTGCTGGCTTCCCCCAATCTATCTCTGCGCCTCAAGCTCATGATTTATAAGTCATCTGACTGTAGCGACAGCAAAGTGACTCCAACAATTTCAAAACGGTATACTCATGAAAGTGGTCCGACATGCTTTCATTGCAAGTATGGAGAAACAGTGAGCTCCATGAAGATTTTGAGCTGCCTACGGTGGATGAATTCATTCACTGATTACGACCAACCACGTGTTTTAACTTAACACGACATCCCTATCGATGGCAGATGGCAGCCGAGGCAGGAACACTCTAGATTTAACTTAGTATGTAAGATTAGTTTTACTAAAGTTTGTAAGTCCCTTTTGTAATCCGAAGGTGAGCCCCATCACCTAGTCCCGTTTTCATTTTATATAAATTTTAACAATAAAAAGCTAATGTTAGTTTTTAGTATAACAACTGCTTAAAATGCATATACGAGGGTGGTCTGAAAAGTTTCCGACCTAACAAAGATACAAGACGTTTTTTCAGAATTTTATTTTTTATTTTTCAACATAGTCTCCTTGTAACTATACACATTTCTCCCAGCGATGCTCCCATCTCTGTAACCCGTCCAAATAGTACTCGGCGTTTTTCTCTGCAAAATAATCGTTCACGAAGGTGATTGCCTCTTCATTTGATGAAAATCTCTGTCCTCCGAGCGCAATTTTTAGATGAGGGAACAAAAAGAAGTCGCTTGGGGCTAGATCTGGTGAGTAAGGCGGATGGTCAAACAGTTCAAACCGTAATTCATGGATTTTCGCCATGGCAACCACTGAGGTGTAAGACGGTGCGTTGTCTTGGTGAAACGGGATTTTCTTTTTCTGCAAATGTGGCCGTTTTTCCGCAAGTTCTGCCTTTAGCTTGTCAAGTAATGATGCGTAGTATGCTCCTGTAATGGTTTTTTCCTTTTGATGATAATCGATTAAAATAACTCCATGACTATCCCAAAAAACAGTCGCCATAACTTTCCCAGCCGAAAAAACAGTTTTTGCTTTTTTTGGAGCCGGTTCCCCCTTTGCAGTCCACTGTTTGGACTGTATTTTTGTTTCGGGCGTATAATGGTGTATCCAAGTTTCATCCACAGTAATTAATCGGCGCCAAAACTTGGATTTATTGCGCCTAAACTGCGCCAACAGAGCGTTGGAAATGTTCATTCGAACACGTTTTTCGTCTGACGTGAGCAAAAAACGCGGCACCCAACGCGCGGACAGCTTTCTCATCTCTTAATGTTGATTTAATATGTGGCAACCCCCATTTGGCCTAAGAAAGACAGTCAAATATAGTCGTATCCTTAACACATGACTAAGTTGGGATTAAGAAAAATATATATTTAATTACCGAATTGAATTAAGTAAAGAATTCATCGTCCCGATTAACTATGTTCAATTTGTGTTTTTTGTTTTTTTTTAAAACTATAATTACAAAAGCCAGTTAGCTAATTGTACATTAGCACAACATTAAGAGTTTCGTTGGTCATACTAATTACTGCCGTTGATATTTTTAAAGTGTTCTTGAATTATTTTTTATTAGCATACACACTTTCAATAACAGTTTATTATCTAACACGCAGTGTACATGGCTGTTTGTTACCATGGCCACAGCTGTTTTATTCAAATATTTAAAAAGCAGTCGTCATTTATCTGAAGCCTGAACCCAGTACGTAGTGGATGTTTAGTTTGATACCAACACTATATAGTAGGAACAATTTTTTTTTTTTTTCATTACACGGAAATTACCGATTGATACTTATTATTTTTTTACAGGATTTATTTTTGTTACCAACGGGCCATTAAATGGAACTCGGTACCATGAAAAATATCATGTTGCCAAAAAAAAATACCCTGTTGAGTTATTGTTACGAACCCGATTTTAATTACTCTGTGTCCAAAAATAACAACAAATGAATTAATTAATAACTCTTTATCATATTGTATAGAGTTTTTAATTTTGAAGAAAATCAACGACTATTTTATTTAGATTTTTGTTTGATAACACAAAAATCATGTTAAAAATAATACTAGCGAACAAATAATAAAGGATCGTTAATAATATTAATTAGTAATCAAAAATGAATATTTTTCGACTACATCGAGTAGGGTACCAATTTAATAACCTGTACCTGAGAGACCGACAAACTTACTTGTTAAGTGTCAAACATTAGACAAAATGCTATTAAACATGAAACTTAATAAAAATAACTCAATGAAAATTAGCTGATATATCAAATGGGATTCATTAGTGAGATCAACGAAACCGTTAATTGTGAGATACTCCTTACTAAATGAGTCGCCATCTTTGAACAAACATACAGACAAAATACGAGCGGCCCGGTCCCCTAGTTCAAAATGAGGTGATTAATGCGCATGCCGAATTTTCATTGACTACTCCCTTCTGACAGCATAGCTCCCCGTATATGAGGCTATCACTATGACTAGACACCATCATGCTCACCTGATCGATCTCAAAAGAACCAGCAACAAAATGTTTAAAGTGTAACGTTAGCCCGTCTATAAAATATATTTGTTAGCACTACCAGAATACTGTCAAGCAAACTTATGCCCGCCAGATATATCAACAGCTCAACTGGAGGTTTAGTGAAATTAGCAAAAGGTTAATACGTTTATAAGATTTATGCGTCATTGGTTTTCCTGCGTCATATGTGGTCTGGTATCCCTGCGCCTGGGGGAACAGGAAAGCCTCACTTGTGATGATTTCTTACCGTCTTCAAACATCGCAAATCACAAATCAAGATGAAGAAAGAAGACACAAACAAACTTTTTTTAGCCAAATTATAGTCAAATGGCCATACTTCACTGACTGTGTGTTGTTCAGTTATCGGTACACTTTATCCCAACAAAGGTTGGCTTTGCAAAGCTAACAAACTAAAGATGCAAACATTGGACAAGTGCCCCGCCGGCTAGACTGTACGTTGAGTTAGCGGGAGGTGACATTATAAATACCCGAAGGGATGCAAGGTCCTAAGGCGACCGGGTATCTTCTAAGATAATCCAAAGAACCGTGATGGTTAATTCTACGAAGACCTCATTCTCTAGGCATATCATTTGCTAGTGGCAATTTATTCTCCCATTGTAAATTTTATATGCTGTTTAAATAAAACAAAATAAATAAAAACCATAAAAAAAAAAAACAATTTGACAGCTGACAGTTCAGGGTTAGTAAAAATGGAGCGTTACACGATGGAACAACGTGTCTTTATTGATGAGCATTATCTCAAAAATAATGATAGTTTGGCGGCCGCAGTTCGAAAATTTCATACAAAATATGGTCGGAATAGTGTTTTGACTGCATCAAATGTGAAGAGATTAATTAAAAAAATTAGAGATATTGGATCAGTTGGAGACACTAAACACACTGGTCGTCCAAAATCAAGCCGTTCATCGAAGCAATGCGTGAGAGTGTTGTTGAAAATCCAGGAACATCAATTCGGCGTCGTAGACAAGAATTGCAAATTTCAAGAAGCTCTCTACAGCATATACTCACTAAAGATCTGGGTCTCCATGCTTACAAAATTCAGTTAACAAAACAATTGAAGCCTAATGACCATACACAGCGAAGAGAGTTCGTTGAATGGATTATTGAACATCAACAAGTGGGTGCTGATTTTTCGAGCAAATTTATCCTAAGCGATGAAGCACATTTTCATCTTGATGGCTTTGTTAATCGAGAAAATTGTCCCATTTGGGGTTCGGAGAACCCACATGTGATTGTCAAAAAACAAATGCATCTACAACGCGTCACTGTTTGGTGTGGATTCTGGGTTGGAGGCACATTGGACCATACTTTCTTGAAAATGAGGCTGGTCAAGCAGTGACTGTTACTGGTGCTCGATATCGCGACATAATAACACAGTTCTTTGTGCCGAAATTGGATGATATTGATGTGGCCAATACGTGGTTTCAACAAGATGGTGCCACATGGCATACAGCCCATGAAATTCAAATGCTGAATGAGACATTTCCAGGTCGTCTACTCTCTCGTTTCGGTGATCAGAATTGGCCCCCTAGATCGTGTGATATTTTTAAGGGGTTATTTGAAGTCAAAGGTGTATGTCCACAAGCCCACATCTACCCGTGCATTAAAAGAGGAAATTCAACGCTGAATCAACGAATTTCAACCACATTTATCCCAAATGTTCATGGAAAATTTCGACAAAAGAGTGCGTAGGTGCCAGCAAAGTCGTGGAGGCCATTTGCCCGATGTGTTATTCCATAAATAACCATATCCTATTTACTTTATAATTCAATAAAAAAATAACAACAAAAATAATAAAAACTGTGTTTTCTATTTAAATCAAATCTTACGTTAATTCTGGGACACCCTTTATAAGCTCTTAGGATTCATTCATTTGTTAAAAAGATGATTTTCAGTTATTGTCATAACTTCCACTAATCTTTATCAATCATCTGTGATTACGTGGTTAGCAATGGCACTGCTGTTGTACCTACTACTAAGTACAGAATAAAGAAATTCGTATGTAACTTGTGCGTGCTTATTGCAACAATAACATCATACATACCATTTAAAATTCTTCATTCACTCGCTCATCCAAAGAGTATTTACAAACAGCCCAGAGATTTCCCAAACCCACATGATTGTCACCCCCCCCCCCTCGCATGCGAAAGAGGAAGCGGAGTCTTGGAAGTCCCCCACGCTCCTCCGTCAGCGGATACGAACCAGTGGAGGCTGACCACGAGCGCGAGGGCCACATACGCTCAGGACATGTTGAGGAGAAACTGGCCATTGCCAGGATTCCCACTGTCACGTATTGACAGCAGGTCACGAGACTACTGCCGTTTTAGTCTCCGAGGAGGATTATAGGGATGAGTGGTGCAGTGCAATGACAGTGCTAGGGGATTAGGATGGTGGGACAGGTTACTATGGAATTTCACGAACTTGGAAGGGACGAGTTCAAGAATGTAGGCTATATTAAGATAGTTATGAAGGGTTTTGTTGCTGATTTAATAAGGAGCATTTACTATTGTTCTCAGGACTTTTGATTGAAAGCATTGGATACGCTTGATGTTCGACTTTTTGCTGTCCCTCACAGTTCTATTCCGTATGTCCTGATTGGCTTTAGTATAACTTTGTAAATTAGTAATTTATTTTCTATTGAGAGATTGTCTTTTTAGCCTCGTGTGTTCATGTTAGCTTTTAGTCGAGATGGAAGCCTAAATACTGTACTGTCTTGGATACAGGGAGAAGAATGGAATTTAAAAAAAATAGTGGGCAGAACTTGCGGCAGAGGGTAAAAGTAATGTGGGAACAATTTGCTTGATTAACTTGCGTGCTCATGAAGTATAATTCCTGGACTGGTACGAACTATTCACAGGCGTAACAGTTACGAAGACAGCGAGCCAAATAAAATTTAGTCAAAAACACTGAGTAGAGTTTTGACAATTGTTTAATTTTATCTTTTGGAATATTTTTTTGTGTTTCCGTCTTTAATTTGCCTTTAAACCTTTGGGGGAATCAGAACACCGAATATTAAATAGCTTTTCAGTTGTTATTTGAAAAATCTTAAAATTTAATGAAACAGTACAAACATTTTTTTCAAAAGAGTAGATCCTTTTTGTTTGAGCTCGTCAGATACATTTCAATACCCCTGCCATGTAAAGTGAAAATAATATATGAATAATAATAATAAGTTAAAAGAAAAAGATTACGAAAGAGGGACAAGTCCCGACTGGAATCCTTTATATATTGCCTTACAGTTTGTGTATTCGGATACATTTGTATATCGGATATATTAGTGTATCGAGATACGCTAAGTAGCAGTTCACTGAAGTAACTATGAGAAAATGTAGCTTTGACATTCTTCATTGCAAACAGTACAATATCAAAGTTGAATTTTATCTTTATAGTGTCCGATGTTGTTATCGTTATTTCCTGCCTTTTCCCTTCCCAGGGTCACTGGTCAAATTCAAAAGGTCATATGTTTTAAAAAATTCTTTCTTAAAGAAAATGAAAAAAATACACTTGGTATGTGGTATGCTCGACATACACTTACATAGTTCAGTGATTATTCATTTTTGACTTTACAATTTATATATAGTTTTTGAGATTTTAGAAATTTAGCAGTCAAATTTTACTTCATTCTCACATACTAGGAAATATGGTGTCTTACACTTGTTTTCATTATTTTCTTCTGGGAAATCTACCCCCTTGGGAATCTGACAGTATGGGTTGTAAATTCGGGGCACCCCTTACAGGTCATACGACTTACATATTTATAACAGCTCATGAATTTCCGTTTACCGAACGGAAATGCTTAGTCACGATTCTCACTCTCGAAACCGCATAATTCGGGAAGATGGATTGGCACAATCGATATCCTGCTGATTCTTTTGGGAGATGAATACGTATAACGTACACCGGTAACGCTAGACAAATGATAAAAAAGGGTCATTTGAAATATGATAGAAAAAAATCATTATTCTGGGATTTCGTCCCCCCACCAATAAAGAAAAAAGTAAATGGTTAGTAGGTATTGGAATAGGAGGATTTTGATGTTAGCTATAGACGAAACGTGACGGATGTTACGAGGAAGAGAATTCTAGCGAGTGGTGGTGGAACGGGCGAGAAAGAAACGGTCGAATAGTGCGGGTAGACTGAGGATTTGAACTGTGGTACATTGTGTTATACGTTCACACTCAAATATGACTCTCTGTCATATGAATATTTTCCAGCATAATACTTCTTATTGTACCACTTTGCACTATCTTTTCTCGACTTGTGTCATAACAACCTCCCTTCTGAGCACGGTGAATTCCTCCTTGCTAACGTATATAACATGACAGCTGTTTCTAAATCCCGGTCCAATTCATGCCAGCTAGTGAATACTATCAGGTCGAGTCATAAGTAACTTCCGATGCAGCTAAGTAGAATCTATCATTCCTATCTACCCGCTATGAGTTACCATGACAAAAGTTTTTGTTTTCACTATACAGACGAGGCTTCAGTTAGTCTTTTGTCAACTGTTTTGTGCGATACACGTTACGTTAAACTGTTTTTTTTTACCTCTGAAGTGGAGAGTCAAAAAGTACATATTCGACATATAACGCTTAGGGAATTTAACCAAGTGCTAGGGCGACAGCTGAGAAAATATGCAGTGTATATGGTGAAGGACTAATAACTGATCGGGCCGTTAGAAATTGGATTATAAAATTCCGTTCTGGAGATACGACATTAAAAGACGAACCGTGGGCGGGACGTCCTCCCGACTTTGACGACAACCTTTTAAAGGCAATATTGGAGCAAAATCCACGTCAATCAACATGAGGTATAGCAGAAAGGTTGAAAACCACACAATCAACTGTTAACCACCACCTGGAGAAATTAGGGAAAGTCAGCAAGTTAGGAGTGGGTACCTCACAATCTCAGTGAACAGAATAAAGAAGATTGCATATCAATCGCCACAAGTCTGCTCTCACGGGTAAAAATTGAGCCTTTATTAAACAGGATTGTAACAGACGATGAAAAATGGGTTACCTATGACAATATAGTCCGCAAAAGACAGTGGCTTGATAAGGATCAACCACCCCTACCAGATCCGAAAGCAAACATCCATGGCAAAAAGATTTTATTGTGTGTATGGTAGGATTGTGAAGGAATAATTCACCACGAGTTATTGGAGTAAAATTTAACGATTACTGCGGATAGATACGTTCAGCAGTTGCAAAGAGTGCTAGAGAAACTCCAAGAAAAGCGTCCTGCACTAGTCAAAATTAATATAATTTTGTTATATAACGAGAGCAAAATAAATGTCTGATAAAAAAACGGAAGTTACTTATGACTCGACCTAAATAGATCTCACCCATTCTACCTAGATTTCTTTATCTATCTAGACTATTCTTCTTCTTTGGAATCTAACAAATCTTAATTCATTCTTTTTATTATAATTGTCATTATTTTTTACTTTTCGCTTTCTTCTTCTTCCCCCTGGTGAATAATTCCTCTATTTTCCTGATGTTCCTAGTCACATCTGTTAGCAAATGTCATTCGCCTCGACACATTTACGTTTGTTTATTTAAATATTATTTATTACATTTATTACTGTTGGTTGAAGTAGACGTACCTTCATTTTTACCTTTTTATTATTCTTATGGAACTATTTCCCAGCATAAAGGTTGGTTGTTGATAAGTAACACTCATTAAATGATTAAAAATATAGGATATTAATCGAGACAGAACAAATCGTGAACTCCGGTTTGTGCTAGAAGTTACAAGAAATTCAAAAGGCGTTTCGCAGATAATGAGCCTGAGTAACATTATCTCCTTGAGCCAATCGGTTGAGTAATCTTCAATGTATCCGCGCCACGCTGCAGTAACGTGCGCCTGTAAAAATATACCATATTTTTCTTTTGATTTAACTGATAAAAATCAATGATAGAACCATTTAGTTTTTCAGCGTCTTTATTATTGCCTTATTCGGTGAAAAAAAAAAATCCGTGGCGCAAGGTAAGACCGAGGTTGCCACTCTAGGTAGGTGGCGCTAGCGGCTTTGAAATCTCTGTTGAATTAAAAACGTTCGTACAATTTAAGCCCTCTGTTTTACCTAGTAGTATTCAGAAACTGGTTATACTGCAAAGGTAATGGTATATGGTGTGGATTATTCGAGTGAGTACGTTTTCTTCGAAAAATTCCCTTGAAGAAATTCTCAAGAAGTTGAAATTGTTTTCTTGATTTTTTTCTTTGAACTCTCTTCGTAACTGTGTATCGAAGAAGAAAACTTTTCCCCCAATTTTCTCCTAAGAAAACGGACAAAAGTGATTTTTTCCCGAAAAATGGTATACAGATCAAAGTAGATCCAAGATATCACTAATTTGGAGCTTAAAATACCACATATTCCAGCTCCAATGAAACTTAAAATAAAGAAATACGTATTTTTTACGTTGTGTCTTCGTCACTAGGAGGCAGTTAATCGAGAAGGAAATTCGCTAACACGCCCGCCATCGGCTCTGGTATTGCATTATTCATGTTTCTAATTTAAGAGATACCTGACACTGCTGTTTGCACAGGTCTGTGTGTGTGTACCCAGCGGCATCCGCCGAATGAATTTCAATAACAGCTCATAACCGGGGCGTAGCATACTGATCGCAGCGAGGTAGTTCAAGTCAAAGAGGTACTTAAGTAAGGTATAAACCACACAATTTATAGCGAGGTGGCAAGTTTCCGTTTTTAAGGTCCACTCCTTCCCCGTAGTTGCCCCACGGCTCTGGGGAATGGTACAGTTTCTTCGAGGTAATTAAGTCTCTAAAGTAATGATATTCTTAATAAATGGGTTTCTGGGTGTAAATTACTCGGTATTTTTGGGCAGAAGACACCTATAAGTGATTTTTCCTTTCGGCTCTTTTAAGAACGCATACAACCAGCATTGCATCCTATTCCAATAAATAAATATATATTCATTTGGACCAATACATTAGTAGTCTATACCAATTTTGAACAAGCAAGAAAGCTAAAATTCTTGGTAGATTCTTGCCATAAGTCTATTCTGATAGACTGACCCTAAAGATAATTTGAAACAATCTCTTTGTAAGCCCTTCTATGCAGTGAAATATTACAGGCATTTTTTTTTTTTTTTTTTTTTTTTTATTTCAAAACCTCAATAAAATAATACAATGTACAGAAAATAAATAATAAAATAATTGGATTACATATTTCTCCTCTTTCTGCATTTACATGCATTTGGCGGAGTGCATAATATAATAAAATTTTTATTGTTGTTAAAAGTTCATCGTTCTTATACAACACTAGGTGATGAGGCTCACCTTCTTTTTGTCACCAACACCAACACTAAACACTAGGAACAAAACAAAACAACTAAACAAAACACAACAAACTAAATCTCTACCTAGAACCTAGGACTAGAGTGTTCCAGCCGCGACAGCGTCCTGCCATCGTTGGGGGAACGGAGCGGGGGTTATAGTGTTAAACACCGGGTTTGTCAAATATTGTAATGAGTCAAAAAATTTGATATGTCTACGCTGGATGAATTCATCTACCGTAGGCAGCTCAAATATCTCATGCAGCTCACTGTTCCGTCGCTGCTCGAATGAAGTACCTCTGACCACTTTCATCAGTATACCGTTTTGGAATTGTTGGAGTTTCTTAGCTGTCGTATACGTCAGATAACGAAATAGCGGTGCACCATACAGCAGAGTAGGCCTGAGTATGCTCTTGTAAATCAGTAGCTTGAGACGCAGTGATAGATTGGGGGAAGTCAATAAGTGCGTAAGCCGGTAAGACTTCATGCGTGTATGCTTCAACTTCTTCGCAAAATGGTTACTAAAATGGAGGTGTCTGTCCATTTTAATTCCCAGATATACTAGGTCGTTGGCTGGTGAATTTTGCTTCGTTCCTACTATGTAACTAGTAGGGAGCGGGCTTTTTCCCTTTTGAAAAGAGAAAATTGCACAGTCAGTCTTACCCGCGTTTACAGAGATATTGAGTCTCCCCAATCTCTCACTGATCTGGTTACAGGCTGCTTCAGCCTGTCTTAGAGCTACCTTGGCACTCATGCTGCTGCTGTACACCGCTATGTCATCTGCGAAAGCAGTAACTGTGGTATTTTTGTAGCGGGCTCCGACAATCTCAGACGTGTATACGTTGAATAGTACAGGGGATAAGACGGCGCCTTGGGGTACTCCACAGGTAAGTGGCACAGCTTCGGAGAAGCTATCACCCACCCGCACCCGCAGCGATCTGTTTTTCAGGAAGCTAGCCAGAATTGAATATAGTTGTTCCGGGCATTCCCGGTCGCAGAGCATTTGACACAGTGTCCCGTGAGACACCGAGTCGAATGCTTGGGTGCAATCAATGGAAATCATAGCCGTGGCTATGTT
The DNA here is from genome assembly GCA_930367205.1 of Acanthosoma haemorrhoidale. Lineage (NCBI taxonomy): Eukaryota > Metazoa > Arthropoda > Insecta > Hemiptera > Acanthosomatidae > Acanthosoma > Acanthosoma haemorrhoidale. The sequence continues at coordinate 56,062,932 of OV884014.1, forward strand.
TCTATTCATGTTATGGCTAACTTCTGACTGCACCTTCAGAAGGGGGTGCTCTGCGCTCATACTGGATTGGAATCCAGTCTGCTCTGGCGGAATGATATCATTTTCCGAGCAGTAATCTTTGAGATAATTCAAAAGAATTTTCTCAAAGATTTTCCCCATCTGTGGTAGCAGACTGATCGGGCGGTAGTCGGCTGGGTGATCTTCACTTTTGGCTGGCTTTAGTAATGGAAACAAGATGGCTTGTTTCCATGTGTCAGGAAAGTACCGCAATCTTATACAAGAGTTGTATAAGTTTGCTAGTTGTACTATCCCTCTCCTCGGCATTTGTTTGAGCAGCACTGTTTGTATCCCGTCGTGCCCTGGAGCTCGGTTTCCCTGACACCGGCGAAGAATCGCCTTGAGCTGCTTCGGTGATACAAACATGTGGTTCTGTTCAGCATCTACCGGAGGAGGCATGTGGTAGTATCCCGTCCTAGCCGTAATATCCCTAGCGTAGTGGTCGGCCAGTTTTGTTGCCTGTTGCTCAGCAGTCAGAACATTGTCGCCTTCGTGAAGACGGACAGGGGCTGTCTTGCCTTTTGTAGTCTTCAACAGCTTCCAAAACTTTCTGTGATCTCCGTGAGTGCTACGAAGTTTCTCATGCCACTGGGCTGTTTTCCAGAGTTTCATCAAGCCCCGGATTTGCGTTGTGAGAGAATTCACAACGACCTTGGCTTGCTGATCTCTCGTCCTGTACCATCTATTCTTCCAAGTATGGCGCAAGGCAATAATTTTAAGAATGTGGTCTGGAGGTGGTCGCAGAGACGGTGGCATGGGAGTGTACTTCGGGATCGCAGTGTTTGCTGCGTCTATGATCACATCAGTTATGAAAGTAAGTTGAAGATCTACTTCCTCTTTCGTGCGGAGAACTGGCACCGTATGCAGGTTATGGTAAATTTGCGACCGATACAGATCCCAGTCAGCACGACGGTAGTCGTATCTCGTGGGGCGAAGGGTCGCCACTTTACCATCCACTGCATACAGTACTGGCCTGTGGTCAGACGTAATAAAGTCAAGGGCGGTGCAACTAGTGATACGGTGGGGTTGTTTTGTCAGTAGTAAGTCAATCGTCGAAGTAGCCTGCGGGTTACTTCTATGTCGAAAAGTAAAAGTCTGGGGGTGAACGACCGTAAACGGCGTTCTCAACAGGAGTCTCCCAGCCATGTTTGTTGCGATGTTATACCACATCGTGTGTCTCGCATTGAGATCTCCTACCACCCAGTGGTTAGATCTCTGCGAACATGCGTGTAGCAGGGCTGAGTACTCCTGGAGAGATGCGTACGGTCTCCTGTATAGAGCGGTAAGGTAAATGGGTCTCCCCAAATTTACCTTAACTGTTAAGTGGTGAAGCTTGGGATCAGTTGTAGTCAGTGGTGAAGCCACTTTCTTCCAATTGATACCAAGGCGTATAGCAATTAGAACGCCTCCATATCCGTTAACCCTTTCAATGGCAGTTGAATAACCTTTAATGTGGAACGATTGTGCAGATACCCTAGTGTCTGTCAAAACTACAATATCTGGTCGGTAGAGCGCTAGCAGCACTTCTACCTCATCTATTTTGGTCAGGAGACCATCAACGTTAAAATTTAAAACTTGGTAATCTACCATTGTTGATGTTTACCAGATATCATAGCCATGAGCATTTGGCTACAGAAGTCGACTAGGGCAGTTACCCATTTCGGTGCACATTCAAGGTCTTTACGCTGGTCGTTTGTAAGAAACTTAAGCCTAGGATCTAGGTACTCACAATTGTTATTTTCCGGAGTGTCCTGCGAAGTTCTGGGGGCAGTTCTTGACGTGGAGGGGGCAGCTCTTGACGTGGAGGGGGCAGCTCTTGACGTGGAGGGGGCAGCTCTTGACGTGGAGGGGGCTGCTCTCGTCTTCGAAGGATGAGCCGTTTCTTCATCTCTAGCTTGAAGGAGCTTGAAGAGCGGGTTCTGCCAGGCGGGTATAGATGGCGGTGGAGCAGGTCCCGTGAGTGGCACGTCTGGGCGGCGCCTCTTCTGCTGGGGCTGCATTCTGTCGAGGGCTGGCTTCATTCTGGCTAGTATTTCTTTTCGCTTTGTGCAGCCTCTGTAGGACGCCGGGTGAGCCTCGCCACAGTTGGAGCACTTGAGCGGGGTTGAATCATTCCTCGGACATTGCACTACCTCGTGGGGTCCCGCACATCTAACACACTTTAATTTCCGGCCGCAGTGGTTTCGTGTGTGGCCGAATTCTTGACATCGATGGCATTGTGGGGCGCCTCTCTGCTCCTTGAACGTCACGACACGAACTATGACGTGGTTAATGGCGCGTATTTTTTTCATTTACTTCAACGTGACACTGGCATTAGCTGTTACCAGCACTGGCGCAATGTCCTGTTTGCGACCGGTTGGGTCACTTTTTCTAAGACGTCGCACATCGACGACTTCCGGGATGTTATCTTTTATTACGTCTGAAATTTCCTTGATGTCCTCCTGGACATCAAGTCCGAGAATTAAGTATTTATTGTTTCTTTTGCCGCCTCTTGGGGCAAATGAGTGGTACTCCTTCCCGCCAGTTCCGAGTAAGGCCAATATCTTTACTCGATCCTCTTCCTGATCAGGGTAAATTGTAACACCCTCCTTCGTCTTCCTGAGGGCGAAACTATTTATATTAGCTTTTTTGAGCTGGTGCGTCAAATCGGTTGTTGTCTCTCCCGAGACAACAATTGGCGGTGGCTTCCTAGTCACTGGAGCTGTGGGGTTTATGATTTCTGGCGTCTCGCTCGCAAGAGCCTGAAATTTGTTCCCGATCTTCGTCGGGTTTTTCGATCTATTAGGTCGCTGGACCTTGACAGTAATTTTAGGGTATTCGAAACCCTCGTCTTCACTGTCCGTGGTGGCTGTTTACAGGCATTCCTAATTCTAAATGAATTTGGGTATTGTTGTTGAAACTGGTTCCTCCCAGTACTAGCTGTACTATTTGGTTCCGAAGCGTTTAAAGCTTTGTCCTGATGGACTTACTAGTGAAGTGGCATACCATGAGTGTGTGCAGACAACTATCCATGGTGTAAAACATAACAAAACAAGAAATTAGGGATATAAAAATTGAATTTTCTGGGAGTAAGAGGGTAATTTAATGTCGGGCTATATGACACTGCTTCAAGAGAGGCCAATCTATACGGAGTATGGTCCGACATACTCACTAATCCAACTCCTGTCTCCAAAACAGTACTCAAATTGCCGAGGACAACTGAACCACCACCTTTTTTTTTGTTGTATCTATCTTTGTTCGCTTATAACAGAGCCCATAGTTAGAGGCTCAACATTAACAAAAAAAAAATGTATATGGGAGTGCCTTTCGTCTATTAACGATCTTACAACAGTAAAGACATAAAAACAACTTATAACAATGTCATTGACATTGAAAGCTATTATTATAACAAGAGTGGTGACTGGGCAATGGGAAAATAGACCGGTATGAACTGTAGGTGAGAGGTTAAGGAACGAGTCGGCTGGACATGAGAATTTAAATTGAGTTACTTGGTTTCACAGCGGGAGGTTAAAAAGGGTTTGTTTGTTCCTTGGTACGTATTCCGGTCGGCTAGGCCTTAGGTGTTTGCTCGAATCAGGTGCACGCCATTGCTAGCGAGGCGCAAATTGTCTAACAGTTAAATAATCTTTGCAGAAGAGAGTCTTTTAAAAGAAAAGAAAGAAAAGCTTTATTATGAAGTACAAGCAAAACACTGGTATATACAAATATTAGAGAGTTACGTTACTATACACTGTGTGAAATGTCTAGGGACGAGTAAGGTCTGGGGCTAAAGCTGAGACATATATGTATTATATAAGAAAAGGATAGCATTCTGGGAAGTAGGGAGGTCTTGGAGGGATGTGGTCGCTTACTTAAAAAATAACAGGGAACCATCAGTGACTTCCATGAAGTCACGAGGCAGGTATACAGTTCTGCTCAGGCCCCTTCTACTTGTTCTCAACAAGGTTATAAATATTATATATAAAGCAAGCATTATAAAACTTAACGATTACTTTTTATTGTGTAGGCTTTATGCCAAACCGACCTCTGTTGTGCTACAGCTACAGATCTTTGTCCTATAACTAATTGTCTGCATGTTTATACCATACAAAACAAATGATTCAATCAAGATTTTGACAATTTATTCATATCCCTTTCAAAAGTGATACTTACTCAGCATTACTTTTTAATTCCATAAAAAAATAACAATCGAGAAAGTAACAAAAAAAAAAAATTAAAGAAGGCATCTATTCATGACAAATATGGTCGACTTGTTCTGATTTTTACTTTTTACTTATGTAAAGACTCACACGCGTATCGGTAATTTTGTGGTTTCATGGAATTTTCGAATATTAGACGGAACCATGTATTTGACTGTCGTTATCTCTGCAGTATCTCAGTGAAGGACCGGGAGAACCTTATCTTGTGACGTCATCACTCAAGGATCTTGTGCAATAGGTAAGCTGGATTAAGTCACAACTGTTTTGGCTAAAATCTAACTTATTCTGCTGGCGGCTGTTATTCATTATCATACCTCCATGTTAAATACAATGTTACACAACCTATGAATATAACGGTCCTATAACGTTTAACACGCTCAACTCACCATCTGAGACATAGAAGTTCTACGGGATGTGTTTGAAAAGCCATTGAGTAGCTAATTGGCCGGAACTGTTTGATTCATAGATAATTTACCAACAAAAATTTTCTTATATCGATTGTGAATGAAATATACGAAGGAACTATCGATGGGTTAGGAAGATGATCGCGATTGTGAAAACACTAATCAATACTTTTTTATTAAAACGACATCATTTTATTTAGAACATAAAACTAAGTCTGAGATGTGAATTGAAAAATGTTAAAATAAGGGACAGTTCACTTTTAATTGGTTTTTTTGTAAACCTTTTATGTTGAACGAAACAATATATTTTTGGCCATTGAAATGCTATGGGTACCGAAGCCTGTGCACGTCTGTGGATCTAGGTGGTATATATTAATAATAAAAAAATGGTTGCTGGTATTTCTCTCATTTCCCCACACTCATTTTACGATAAAAAAAAAAAAAAACTAGATGATATTCTTGTTTGAATATATTTTTTTTTGCAGGAAAAAAATTTCCATTGGAGCATCAAACTAGAAACTACCTAGGAAATACCACGCCTTTAAAAAAAAAAAACACCTGTTGAGTTGAAGTAACAAGTGGTGGTTTTAATGGGGTATTGTTGAGAGAGTTTTTACATGGCAATTATTATCTTTAATTGAAACGGAAGAAAATAAACACTTTATTTTTTTAATAACGAGAGCAGTCTGCCCAATTTAATTTTTAAGGATAAAAAAATCAAATATTAAATTTTGACAAAACAAATTTTAACAATAAAAACAAAAATATGTTGAGCATGAGCTTCACACATGCGTATTTGATGATTCAGATAGAGTCGACAAAATATGTATAGGGTTAATCAGAATGTTTTTGACACCTCGGTAAAAATCATTATTAAAACAATGGTGGTCTTGTTTTATTCAGATGGATATATTTTTCATTCCTGTCCAAAATAAAGTGGGGGACCTCTAATAAAAAATGGCAGTAGGAATGATGAGTACGAATTATTTTATTTTAAAATGAAACGGAAGAGAGAATCACTTAATGTTTTTCAAACTCAATTTTAATCGGGTTGCTAAAATTCTGCAAATACGTCAAAAAAAAAATAGCAAAACTTTTACGAAAATAAAACATAATATACTGATATTCAGTCATACATTTTAGAAAAATATTTCCCCAGAACGTTTGTAAATGTATATTTTAAACCAAAAAAAAAAACTCGTTGCTTAGTGACCAACTAGATTCGGCAAAGGTGATATTGTTTTGCTTTCAGAGGCCTCCAAGATGATGATACTTAATGTTATCCAATAACATATGAGATAATTATGTACCACTTTTCGACGTTAACCATTTATAATATAAGTTTCCACTTTAATTTGTCATTTGATTTTTTTTCAAATTTGAGTGTTTTAATTCGAGAAAATATAGAAGAGACTGTAGGGTAATATATAGAAGTTAGGAAGTAGCCAGTAGCCAACTGAGTCACCTGTGTTCCCTTTCCACTTTCCTTAGCATACATATTTATGGGGATTGGTCACCGGTCTGAAGTCATCTTTCTGCTGTCTCACCGTTCCATCACAATAGCCTTTGGCTATATAGATACAAGTATGGTCAGCTATGTCAATCACCTATTTAAATAAAGTAATTGATCCGAAGATCAGTAACCACGCTTTTTTTTTTTTTTTTTTTTTTTTTTTAAATTTATGTATATTTTTAATCGTTAGCCAAGGAAAAATAAATGATATTTACCTAGCTTGAGAGTGTCATTTCGTAGAGTGAAGGTACGTTGGAGGATAAATTCTCATGAGAAACATTTGCCGGTTCAAACAGGCTGATGGCGACTATTGTCCATCTATTATTCATTATCATACCTCCATGTTAAATACAATGTTACACAACCTATGAATATAACGGTCCTATAACGTTTAACACGCTCAACTCACCATCTGAGACATAGAAGTTCGAAAAGGCATTGAGTAGCTAATTGCCCGGAACTGTTTGATTCATAGATAATTTACCAACAAAAATTTTCATATATCGATTGTAAATGAAATATACCAAGGAAATATCAGGAAGATGATCTCGATTGTGAAAACAGTAATCGATACTTTTTTATTAAAACGACATCATTTCATTTAGAAGTTAAAATTAAAAATTGTCTCTGAGATGTAATTCGAAAAATCTTAAACATTTTAATGTTATTGTCATTGTTAAACAAAATGAGAAACATTTGCCGGTTCAAACAGACCCATCTAAGGACTAAGTTGAGAATTTTTCGGATAAACATGAAGTCTGTTCTGGTCTACGAATGTCAAACATGTAAGCTCACAAGACATATAATAACCAGTAGTGAGGTGTGGAAGAGGACAGGACAAACATATATATATATATATATATATATATATCTGGGAGAATTGGATATCAGGAATAGCCGGCTTGGGATTCATAATAGAAACACTGTTTGGAATGATTGAGATGATTATTTAATGAACTATAAACAGTAGCGTAAGGTAGCAAGAAGGCGGGCTTCCTCGAGAACAGTCTGTACACCATGAGTGTCCACTGCAGAATGAATCTACTTTTAATAGATCATCACAGAAGGGTGCCGTCGCAAGGAGACGCCAGTCGCGTATTCTTGCATTTCCAGCTCTGCTTATTGGCCCTTGCTGCCAGGCCCACATATCAGTAGAGCTTACTTAAAGAAAATATGGCTGGCTCCAGCGCACTGTGAGAAAAGAGACAACTTGAGTCGGTAGGCTCAGGCCCTTGAATGGACACCCGCAATGTAAGAGAAGTGCTGGAACGCCCAGAGTGTCCTGAAGAAGGCCTTTTCAATTGACCTTTCGTAACTTCAGAAAAATCAGACAAACCAAGACAAACCAATAAGTAACAATATAATGCCGGCGTATGTTTAATATTTGACTCACAGGAATGTTTCAATAATTACCACTGCAAAATGAAGCCACCGGAAGAACGTCGACTTACATGGCTCGGACATGTGTGAAGAAGGCAGAATGCCTGTGAACATAGACCGAATGGTATATGGAGGCCAGACCGGAAGTAAGAAGACCGGATATGACATACAGGATATATTTAAAAACGTTAGAGATACAAAGAGGAAATAAGTGGTCCGATGGACCAGATGGCCGGGATTAGTAGTGGATGTGGACCGAGTAGGCCCGAGCTCTACGCTGAGAGGCAGCATGAGCAAGTGAATAAAGAATATTCATATAATGGCTTAAAAAAGAAGCTAACGGTCCACTGTTAAGTTAAAAAGATAACATCGTAGTCTGCTTTGTAAGATTGTGAATCAGAATCGTCTGATTATGCACAAGCAGTAGGGAATCAGCCAAAGAGAGCGAATTCAAAATCAGGCCGTGTGTATTATTATTATTAATTTTTTTACTAATACTTATTACAGCAGTGGGATTACATAGCACAACTATCGCCAAGTCACTAAAAGAAACGACACGGGCGGAATATCAATATCAATTCAAGATATAATTATGTTACTAGCAGAGTTGAACACGACGTTGTCCGGCATTGATTATAATATCATAATACAGGAGATGTTTTTTCTATGTTATCGAAGCAACTTTATGTAACTTTATGTACAGCAAATTCATAAAATTTGTTTCTGTTTGATAGTGCGCATTTGTGTTCAATAATAATAGCAGACTTATACTTTCTAATTTATTTTTACAGTAAATTTATCAATCCGATTCGGTACATACAAACATATGTTAAACATGTTGTTATAGAAAATAACTTTGTCTGGTTTGTTGTTCTATTATTTTTATTGAATGGTTATTTTACCAAATTTTAGTATATATGATTACATAGTAATTTTTGTGTTATGTTTTTTAAATCTATTGTTTGTATTATGTTACTTTTAAACACAAAAAATTTCTATATATCTTGTTTTTAAATGTAATTATATTCAGTGGAAGGGTTAGTGTAAATTCAAAAAATATGTTTTTATAGCCTAACTTTAATGTAAATAAACAAAATGCATCAAGTTTAATTAAAATACATTGTTGTGGTCTCGTTGTCACTTTTCATTTTTTACTCTCAGATTTGATTTTTTTTTTTTTTAATTTGTTCTTATACTTGTAGAAATCAGAATTTCGATCTTCAAAACAGCTGTTTTTTTTTTTTCAAAACCTCAAAAAGTAATACAATGAACAAATAATATGATAAAATAATTGAAAAACAGATTTCTCCTCGTACTGCGATGCACTGATGTATGCGAAGGAGTGCATAAATATAATACATTTTGTTTGTGGTCAAAAGTTCATAGTATCATATTCAACACTAGGTGATGAGGCTCACCTTCTGCTTGTTACCGACACTAAAAACAAAACAAACTAAAACCTAAACCTAGAACCTAGGACTAGAGTGTTCCAGCCGCGACAGCGTCCTGCCATCGATGGGGGAACGGAGCGGGGGTTATATAGTGTTAAACACCGGGTTTGTTAAATATTGTAAGGAGTCGAAAAATATAATATGTCTACGCTGGATGAATAAACAGCTGTTGAACTGACTCTGGTTCTGCATCGGTAGTAATTTTTTCTACGATCGAATCGAATGAATCCGACGCTATTTCCAAAATAAAGCTTTGGGAACTGAGCTTTTAGTATCCTTTATCATTTTTGTCACTTTTCATTCACTGGACCATATCGCATTTGTCTACTTTATCGAAATCACAAATTGTTTCTACTGTCTCAAGGCATGTTTCCCAACTCCGTCGTCGACTTATAAATTTTTTCTCCTTGAAAGTTCCATATATTGAAGTTAACAAGAAAGTAATTTCGGTTTTTTAGTGTGAAATAAAACTCAATTTTTTATATACAAAAAATGAACTTTAATCAGTCAAATATCTTCTATTCTGTTCGATGAACTTTTGCCATCTTTCTGGTAACTTCATGATCCCGCGCTCATAGAACATCTGGTCGTATCAGCAAAAAACTCAACCAAGTGCAATTTGAGGTCATCGTTATTACTGAAATTTTTACCATTTAAGAAGTTTTGTAAACTTCGAAATAAATGATAATCCGATGGTGCAAGGTCGGGGCTGTATGGGGGATGCGACATCACCTCCCAACCAAGCTCTAATAGTTTCGTACGTGCTGTTAAAGATGTTTGAGGCCTCGCATTGTCGTGGCGGAACCCAAATATCGAGCTTCTTAACAAGTCAAAGACGGCTTATATGATTTTCAATTGTTGTGTGAGATACATTTAACTGTTTTGCAATCTCTCGCACAGCTATATGACGGTTCGATTCAGTTATGGCTTTCATTTTGTCATCATCAACTGGAGAAGGTCGACCAGAACGTTGGTCATCTTTTAGTGAAATATCTTCAGAACGATATTTTTTAAACCAATTCTGACAGGTGCGTTTTGTGTTAAAAATCGACACAATAGACTTCACATGTCTCTTTGTGAGCCTCTGCCGTTTTCTTGCCTTTATGAAAATCAAAAAGTAAAACGTGTCAAAAATGCTTATTTTTGCACTCATGTTAAAACTGACCGTAAACTGTAAAATTACAAGGAATTTCTTTCTATAGCAACCTAAGCGTATCGATTACCATATCTCAAAAGAAAAAAATTCTAACATTGACAAAAGGATAACGAAAGAAACATAAAGCTATCTACTGGTGCAAACCGAAATCACTTTCTTGCCAACCCAATACATTAGGTATTAGTAGACAAACATATGTCCTTCATCTGTTTTTAAAACGGATTCAAATTGGTGAGATTCCATGCTGTCCAGTATGAGAACACCCTTAGTAGTAAATTCGTTTTTGCACCGATATTCACCGACATATGGAACAAATTTAAAAAAAAAACTCTTAGTAATCAAAAAGAAAAGCACATTAATGGAGTACCCGTCGAGGTTGTACTGTATATCTTGTTTCTAAATTGTAGTCCTGATGATGCCTGAAAAATAAAAATACTGAAGATTAAACAACATAAAATACAAATATACAGCTCGTGTATAGTTAAGAGACAATACCCAAGAGAAAACGATCTTATTAAAATATTGTGATATACTTAAAAAAAAGTACTTAAATTTATTCGTTAAATCATCTCGGCCACTTAAACAAATATAACTGAAATGTTGACAAAAATCAAACCAATTGGAATCTGCTTTAAGTGCAATAACGTACAATTAAATACGTGATTTCTAATGTCGGTGCTATCTTTGAAATTATTTATCCCTAACCGTAATGAATAATTCGACCTTAAATCTCTAAGAGATTCTTTTAACTGTGACTTGAGAAAGATTCAAAGTTAGCGAAAAAAGACCAATTTTTCATTTTATTTACTTCACGTTATTGTATTCTAACAATAGTATTAAGGTGCATTATTTACACAGCCACCTGGACCGTTTTCCTGAAAATTTAGGATACACCAGTGAGGAGGAAAAAGGTGAAAGATTTCTGAAACTATGGAGGCCCAAATGGCGAAACGATGGCAAATTACTGATGGAATTTTTGAAAGGGACTGTTCCAAAATGCATTCAAGAATGTCACTGTTCAGTGACTAGTTTGTTTCATTTATGACTTTTTCCTCTAACTATTTTGCATAGAAGAATATTTGTTTAATATAATAATAAAAATTGCGTGTTTAGTTTTTTTTATTTGATCCATGAATTTAACTTAAAATAGTCTAACTTATATTTTATCCATTTATTATATTGTATTCTAATCAACAAACAACCAGCATATTTTTAGGTCTGGATTCGGAATACACCTATAAAGTTTCAGGTCATTCAACCATTTTTACAATATCTGTCACAGATCATACAGACCGACGGATCCATGACCATTGACAAAAGCCAGTCAAAATTTACAGGCTACTGATCCACGCTTTCAGTAACCACAATACTCCATTGGTGATTCGTAGCTTTAAGACCCATCCTGAAGGTATTTCATCACGGATATGGTAACTTTATCACTGTGACCTAGGTATAAGCAAAGAAGAAACATGTTTCATCAATGCCATCGCATTTTAATTCCAAAGGTAGATAGTAAATTTTTTTTGTATTTTATAATTGGCCTTTAAAGTCCTATATTCAATCAGGTTTTCTTTGTATATACACATGTGTTGAAGGCAGCGTTGAAGTTAAGTCTGACAGAAGAATATGATCAAATTTGTTTTGATTTAGAGTATTTTTTTCAAAGTTATCGAACCAAATACGATTTTACGTTACATTATTCTAAGTTAAGTCCAAAAAAAATTAAAAAAAACTAAATACGGAATTTTTATAATTATATTATATAAATATAATTATATACAAAAGTCATCGATGAAACCAACTAGTCACTGGCCACTTCGGAAGCTTCTTTTCCGTGACATTGTTGAATGCATTTTGGAACAGACCTTTTTTAAACTACAGCAGTAATCTCCTATCATGTGCGTATCGTATCACCCTTGGTTACGGGCCTCCATAGTTTTAATATCCTGTCCACGCTAGTCGTTTATCGAATGTCAGTGCAAGGTACTTGGATAGTTTTTGTTAGTAGAATAGTTTGTTTTTTTAATGTTTATAGGCGTAGTTTTTCTGTTTTGTAAAGATAGGTGCTTAAATTTTCTTAGTAATAATAATAATGACATTTATTACTTACTAATTAATGGGAATATTTGTTAAGAACCTAAGCCAATTTCCGTATAAACACCGACTCATGTAAAATTCCACGGCTCACTGTGAACTCAGAGTGTGAATATATGTATGCGTAATTTTCGATTATGGTCTTAACCTTTACACTTTACATAAATTCTATTGCAGCATAAGGGAAGGTTTTCGTCTTATTGCTATTGTCATTCCTTTGCAAAACAACTAAACTGCCGATAAAATATAAAGCAATAAATTATAAAACGCTGGCCCTGTCTCTATTAAGCTATTCATCGCCGTCCTGGAGTCCTAACCTGTACTAGAAACTTTACTGGCAAATACTCTCTATTGGGCTATAATTACAATCTGCCTTTTATAAGGCAATCAGTAATTGCGATAAACGCTCTCATTCATACCATATTTACAATTCATCATTCACTAACTCATTCATACAATATTTACAGACAGCCCAGAGACCCCCCAAATCCACCGCAAAGAGAAAGCGGAGTCCTGGGAAGTCCCCCACGCTCCTCCGTCAGCCGCGTCACCGGATACTAGCCAGTGGAGGCTGACCAAGAGCGCGAGAGCCACAGACGCTCAGGACATGATTGGAGTAACTGGCCATTGCCAGGACCCCCGCTGTCACGCGTTTATAGCAGGTCACGAGGCCACTGCCGTTTCAGTCTCCGAGGAGGATTATAGGGATGAGTGGCGCAGTGCAATGATTGTGCTACAGGATTAGGGTGGTTGGAAAGGCTACTGTGGAATTTCATAAACTTAGAAGGGATGAGTTCTAGAATGTAGGGTATATTAAGGTCATTATAAAGGGTTTTGTTGCTGACATAATAAGGGGCATTTACTATTGTTCTCAGGACTTTTGATTGAAAGGATTGGATACGCTTGATGTTCGACTTTTTTGCTGTCCCCCATAGCTCTATTCCGTATGTCCAGATTGGTTTAAGTATAACTTTGTAGATTAGTAGTTTATTTTCTATTGAGAGATGGGATGTCCTTTGAAGTAGTCTGTACAGTTGTCCAAAGCGCCTGTTTAGTTCTTGTCTTTTTAGTCTCGTATGTGGGTTCCAGGTCAGTCGTTTGTCGAGGTGGAAGCCTAAGTATCGTACTGTCTCGAATACAGGGAGAGGAATAGAATTAAAATAAACTAGTGGACAAGTCTTGCGACAAAGGGTGAAGGTAATGTGGGATCATTTTGCTTCATTAACTTTGATCCGCCATTGATTAAACCAATACTCGATCTCGTCAAGGTGTTTTTGAAGGTTATGGGATGCTATGTCGGGGTCTGGGTGGGATGACAAGACTGCAGTGTCATCTGCAAATGTGGACAAGAAGGTATTGGGAGTAGAGGGGACATCAGCGGTGTATAGGTTATAGAGGATGGGGCCCAGGACACTGCCCTGTGGAACTCCTGCATTTATGGGATAGTAGTTAGAGTATTCTAAACCACAGCGGACTTGGAAGAAGCGGTTTGAAAGGTAGGACTGTAAGACTAGGAAAAGGGTCTGTGGTAAATATCTTTTGAGCTTGTAGAGCAAACCTGCGTGCCAAACCCTGTCAAAAGCTTGAGCTATGTCAAGAAAGGCAGCAGTGCCATACTGTTTGGTTTCAAGGGCTGAGGAGATGTGATCAACAACGCGAAGGCCTTGTTGAGCAGTGGAATGTCGTTGGCGGAAACCAAACTGGTGTGTGGGAAAAAGGTTTTTGGATTCAACAATGGGAAGTAGACGTTTTAGTAGGAGTTTCTCAAATATTTTTGAGAGGATAGGGAGTAGGCTAATTGGACGATAAGATGAGGCGTCATTGGGTGGTTTACCGGGTTTGGCGAATAGGACAATAATGGAATGTTTCCAGAGGAGAGGAAAGTGCGTCGTTCGGATTATGCAATTATATATGTAGGTTAGGAAGATTATGGCTTTAGGAGGAAGTTGTTTGAGAATTTGAGGAGTAAGGAGATCATATCCAGGGGATTTCCGGTAAGGTAAGTTTTTCAGAAGGTATTTAACCTCAGAGGGGTTAACGGCTTTTGGTGGAAGAGAGAGAGGAATAGGTGAAGTGAGGAAATCTTCCACAGTATGGCTTTGATGAGAAAGGTGAGGTGTGAAAGTATGGGTAAGATGAGGAGCAAATTCCTCCGACCTATCCCCATCCGAAGCCACCCAGGACCCATCATCACGACGGAGTGGGTGTGGAACAGGTTGATACTTTAGGATTTGTTTGGTTACATTCCACAAGGAGTTATCCCTGGTGGACAGAGAGGAGAGGTAGGAATTGAAAGAATCGGAACGGAAGGATGCCAATCGCCGCTTTACCAATCGGCAGTACTGATTGTACGTGCGGCGATCAACAGGATGCCGGGATCTTTGCCACACTGCTTTGGAGCGGCGTTTGGATTGGATTAGATCTTTGAGATGCTGAGGTAAACGATTATGATTGTGGATTTTTGGGTGACGATGGGGTGACGATGCCTCCCAAGCCGACCTCTGGACCAGAGTAGTGAAAGAATGCACTGCATCGTCTAGGTCTTGGGATGTTTTCAAGGGCAATTTTAGGTTTACGGACTCTGTAAGAAGCTGGCGGAAGTGGTCCCAGTTAACTGGGCCCCTAATAAATGAAGGAGGAGGCAGTTTGTGAATTGGTCTTAGGGAAATGGTTAATAATAAAGGACTATGATCAGAGGAGAGGTCATCAAGGCACGTGAGTAAGTAGTTTAGTGTTCCTAAACTATTGTAAAAAAAGAAGTCAAGGAGATCAGGATTTCGGTTGGGATCTGATGGCCAATAGGTGGCTGTGTCAGGAGTGATAGTGGAGCAATGTTTCCGCGTGAGTGCAGACAGCAAAGCACGTCTTCGTGTATTTGTGGATCTTGACCCCCAGCGTTGGTGCTTCGCATTAAAGTCCCCACCCACAAGGAAACGATGTCCGATGGAGTCTAGAAAGAAGATGAATTGGGAGTCGGAAATGGATTTATTGGGAGGGCAGTACGCTGATGCTACTGTTAGTGTAAGAGGAAAAGTGAAGGTGGTGATTGACACTGCAGTGGATTGAAGGAAATCATGTTATACCAAAGGAACCATGTGGTGGGATATGGAGTTATGGACAATGACAGCGGTACCTGCATGAGCTGTTCCATCTGGGTGATCAGTTCGATAAGTCTGGTACTGTCGAACGGTAAATGGTCGTTTGCTCTTCTTGTCGTGGAGTAGTGCTGTCAGTACGTTAGTGTGGGTGCGAACACCATTCGCATTCCAAAGGAGAATGGATAAGGAGTCAGAAGGATCCACTTATGGATTTTGTTTAACGGGGATAAGGTAGGAGACAAGATTTGTAAGAAGGGAAATGAGAGGGGTAATTAGGGTTCTGAATTCTGTAAGGAATGATGTTAATAGGCTAGTGAGATCTGAAGAGCTTGGAGGTGAAGGAGTATGTGAGATGTGTGGTTGAGGATGGGATTGGGTTTGCATGTTGGCGGGATGAGCGGAATGCTGGGGAAGAGATACTTGCGGACGAGAAGTGGGCAGTGCCTGTGACTGCTCTCTGTTCCGAATGGCATTAGCAAAAGAGACAGAAGGCCTCAAACTTCTGGTGGGGGCGCTTCTTGAGCTACCTGTCACTGGCTTCTCTTCTTCTGGCTGACGACGTTGCTCGCTCCTGGACTTGAGGATTCTATAGGCCTCACAGCCCTTGTAGTTGGCCGGATGGTCTTGCTGGCAGAGCACGCATACAGCAGGCGATTTTAGGGGCTTTTTGCACAATTCGCTTTTGTGCTGCCCACTACACTTTACACACCTAGGAGGGTGGTGGCAGTACGATTTTGTGTGCCCATATGCCTGGCAATTATGGCATGGGACGATGTCTCTTTTTGGGTAAGGTTTATCGACCTGTATTCTTGTGTAATACAGGGTTGTTAAGTCATAAATTTTCTCCACGCCAGGTGTCCGCTCGAGATCTACAAATAATAACGGTAATGCCGTTTTGGTGGATTCGTTTTGTTGTCTGTCCTCACGTAAAACGTTGGTTATTTGCCGAACTTTGAATCCCAGAGCTGATAGTTCGTCTTCAATTTCATCAGCTGGTGTGGTCGGGTGCAGATTTCTTATCACTACTCGAAGCGATCGTTCTTGTTTCAACTGGTATGTATGGAAGTCTGCATTGGTTTCTTCCAAATACTTGATGATCGCTCGATAATTATCGGGAGTGTCCGGGGAAATTTTTGTATCCCGAGAGTGATTGAGGCACGTATATTTTCCGGTACCTACAACTTTGCTCATTTGTGAGCATAATAGTCTAAAATTGCTAATATTCCTTACGAATATAGCAGGCGGCTTGGGCTGTGTTGGTGTTTGAATAACTTCCATGTCGTTATATAGTCCAGGTTGGCTATTTCTCAGTACCTCGAAGCTATTCGGTTTGAAGAATGGAGATTCTGCTACAGTTTCTTCTTTTGAAGTGCTGGCAAGTGGTGGTAGATCTTCCATAGAGCTGGCGGCAGAAGAATTTATAGGGATGTTCCTATTTGAGCGTCTAGGTTTTCGCTTTACAGGCGACGTTGTCGGAGTTGGGCCTAAGGACCTAGATCTTTTTTTTTTTATTTTGTGATATTAGCTGCTGATAAAATCTCATTTTATCATTAGCTAAGATTTTTGTTAGTTAAAAAAAAATAAATAAATAAAATACGTAGCACCGGTGGGATTCCAGTGGCGAGTCACCGGTCTTGGCTCTGAGCCACCTATCAGGTCTGGCTCAGAACGCCTATGTATCGTGAACGACGGCTAATGCCGATCAGTCAAGATGGCCGACTACTCAGTCCGATGTCACTATTTACACTTCACACCAATGTAACTAGCGATCTACTCACTTATTGAGGGCTCCCTCGTGGCCAGCTCACTTAAGTTGCCAGTTGAAACAATCCCAAAGCCGAAAAAGGGTCTATAAACGGTAGTTATCGGTATTGATTGGGAGAGCGATAGTTGTACGTGGTTGTCTAAAAGTAGCGCATACGCAGAACTACAAGTAACTTAAATTAGTTTTTTTATTCTATTTTTTTTTCTCTATTTTCGTACAGATAAATAAGTGGATATTTTAGTTTTAAATATTAATTGTATATCAGTTTTATTTCAGAGGCGATCTGTCATCGGGAGACTATAAGTAATGAGCCAATGTAACATATAATGAATCTCTCTCTGTGTAGAAGAGGCCCCATCCAATAGTTTATATTATCTACGCCAAATAGGAACTCGTGGTAGGGAAATAGTACTCACACTAGTTGGATTGGAACCACGCCAGAAGCCAGGAATTAGTTTGAACAGAGCTATGCCAAAACTCAAATTTGGAATATACCTGTAAGTCCTAGGAAATATACAAATTATATTAAATATTAGCCTTGTACATCCACATTTTTATATATACCATTTATTTTCCATAGGGAATATAAGTATGACTTCTTTAATAGTCAGATGAGATGTAAAATTTAGGAATAATTTATGTATGACTCAATTAAACACTCTTATCTGTATAGTGTATGTTTTATGTTTTGTTAGCAAGAATTGATTTTTTTTCGTACCACATTGTGGCTGTGGCATTGTGACATGCTATAAATGCATGACAGTGGGATTCCAATCATGTCCTGAGCGTCTGTGGCTCTTGAGCTTTTGGTCAGCTTCCACTGGCTCGTATCCAGCGAAGCGGCTGACGGAGGAGTTTGGGGCGACTTCCCAAGACTCCGCTTCCCCTTTGGCATGCGGGAGAGATGACAACCATGTTGATTTGAGAGATCTCTGGGCTGTTTGTAAATGCTGTATGAATGAGCGAGTGAATGAAAATTGTAAATATGGCATGAATGAGAACATTTATCACAATTACTTATAGCCCAATGAGGCAGATTGTAATCTTATCTCAATAAAGAAGTTTCTATCTATCTATCTAATGTACTTTTATTTATTTGTTAAATGTTGTTTAGTGAAAAGTTCTCTAACTTAGAATAAACCCATTTGCACTGTCCTCGTCATTCAAAGTTGCACTGGCTCGATAGAACTATACCATGTTGGGGACTCTCACCCAGACTAATGCGGCTGCGCGTTCGATCTGAAGCTCATCTCAGCTATACGTCTTTCGTTTTTTTAATATATGTATATAGCTTTGCAATTATAAGACGAATCAATATCACTCCAATCCTGTACAATAATAATTTACATAAACCAGATTTTTTTTCCTTTTCAAGAATTTTTTTTTTTTAACACGCCCGTTTCTAAGAATACGTTAACTTTTATGACATGGCATATTAAAATGACTCGTTAAATTTATCTGACTTCTTCAGATAGCAGCCGTGTGAACGGTGCTAGAATGGACGGTTTGTGTGTACTTAAAAATATTCCATGAAATATATATATCATTTACTCAAAATATCCGTATGTTATGTACATATTATAAAGTTATATGTTAGCAGTGAGTTCTGATGATGAAAAGCGTTGTCTTTCCTGATCGCTTCGCGTTCATAACTTTAACGATATCACAGCAGCTAAGGCTTAAAAAAACACAGCTAATAAAAACAGCTCGCAATAATGACATAATTAAAGCTTTATAGAGGAGATATGACTGGGTAAAATGAACAAAGAGACAGGTATAGACTGTAGGAGAGAGATCGAGGAATGAACTCCAGATCAGTGTTCTACTGAGTTTAAGTAGGACTACTTGGGTTTACCTGGAGTACAGAGGGCAGAGTTCAACAAGTGGCTTGTTTTGTTTCTTATTTTTCTAAAAGCATTTAACAGCTAAAGAAATAAAATATACTGACAACTCAACCAAAGAGCTACCCTGCCTCAAGTGACGACCTCATCCCAAGGTGGGAGTCCAGATATTTTTCTTCGCTAGTTAATTAGTGATAAACCAATTCCATGGCAATAATATATTTTTTTATAAACGATGAATAACACCTTATTAATGGACCTTTTCACGTCACCATGTTCAAACTGGTAAATTAAAATAAAGAACGTACAAAGTGAAGGAACGGGTGAATAAACTACTAACTATTTTTGAACAGATCTATAATTTTTTTATTATTATTATTATTATAAGGGAAATAAATCACTTTAACTTTTGGAAGAATCTCTCTGCTCGCTATCGACAATAATATTAGGCTTGTTTTTAAAAAAACAAAAAAATCTCTCGCCGTATCTTCCTGTAGATATATCTTGGACGACATCCTTTACATGGAAATGGCCGATTAAACAAATCTTGCAGAAATTGTAGCTTTGTCATCGATTTATCGCATTAAGGCCGTAATTGAGTCTTTCTTTTCACAATCGCCAAGCCCGTAGGGAGTCTCTAAACTATGCAAACTAAAAATTCCGTGAAAAATATCTTACCTCTGTATGAAATGGGGTTAGGGAAAAATGTAATCCCAATTTAGATTTGACATTTTCATCGTTATTACAGTTCACTAAAGTAAGGGCATACTACTGATAGTGATATGTATGTATACATATAACCTGTCCGTATTGTGTATAACCTATCTTCGAAATCAAAACTATAGAAAAAAATATTTTTTAACTCTTTATCACGTGATTTCTTTTGTTTATTTTCAATTTCGAGGCAATAATTTGAACAGCGAACACGCAAAGGCTAGAACAGGCAGACAGATGCATAGCGTTTTTGGTTTTAAACTAACAACTTAGCCTTAAAAATGAAATATATCCCCTGGTCTCTATAAGAAGGGTATTCTTCATAAGATAAATGTTCTCTCCACGTAGGGACTCAAACCCATCCAAGTTAGCACTGCCCCCCCCCCCCATCCTCCCATCAGCTAGTGATTGTACAACACGCTGAGTAGATGTGTAGATCTAGTTTTCATTCATAGTCACAACTATGTCGGAATCGTTTAATAAGTTGGCAGCAGTGACATTACGTGGGACGCGTGGGAAGCGGACCCTTCTACCGGCACTTCCTTCTAATAACCGAGTCATTGTTATGCTCATTATAATAACTAATTTTCTTAATTAGCAATATCAAGGTTGTCATATTCTTATAAGAATTTTTATTTTCTTTAAATTACAGTTGTGGGTACGTGTTATAGAAACTCGAATGTATTCGTCAAGCTATCGGACCATGAGCTAAGATGTGAACGTTAGACATTGGAGCCCCGCCAGCAATGGCTTGCACCTAATTACCCTAGAGCAGTGGTAAAATTTATGTTCCTTGAGTTGTTAACCGTAGGTGACAATGCCGAAAATTTGCTCGAGTATTTACCAAAGACCTCCTGTGTCTTGTAAAAACAACTTTATTATGATAAAATTACAATCTGCCATATTAGGCAATAAGTAATCGTGATAAATGTTTTTATTCATACCATATTTACAACTTTCATTCACTTGCTCATTCATACAGTTTTTACAAACAGCCCAGAGACCTCCCAAGTCCACATGGTTGTCACCTCCCTCGCATGCCAAAGAGGAAGCGGAGCCTTGGGAAGTCAGTATCAAGGAGCCTACTAGTTATGCTGTTTTTAAGTCTTTACTGTGAAGAGTCATCTATGAATGTGGCTTAAAGTGGAACTACCACTTCTAGGATTTTATTCTTTCTTGTACTGCTGGTGAGCCCAACATAGAGGCATGAAATTTTAGATTAGAACAACTGACCTGACGTCCTTAGATGAATTAATTACACTAGAGAACAAAATTGTTTGGCATCCGGAAGAAAAATATGTGATTCTGATGGTATTTTTTCTCCTGAATTCAAAATATGATATCGGTTTTCCTCCATCAAGCAAGGTTTCCGAGAGACATTTTTACATTTAAATACTTTCTGCATTCTTAACTACACAATATTCAAACATCTCACTCATCTAGAAAGTAAGAAATGACGATTTTCTGCTATATTTCGCCTGTAGAGCATCCCTCTTGATGGTCCAACATTAATCTCCCAGCATATTAGGAATCCATTTGCCTTGATACCTCTTTTCTATAGCAGAAATCTGATGATAATGTTCCCCATGCTAATTGGGTCTTAATCTTAACTTAATCCCCATTAAACTTAGCTGTTTCATTTGAACTATTTGAAACTTCAAGTTTGCTCCTTCTACGCTTTCCTCAAATGGGTTTGTTACTCCAACCGTCCGAAAATCGTTCTTCCCAACACCACCTTCTTTCCTTTCTCCGGAATACAACCTATACTTCCTCCTCCTTGTAGGTTATGAACTCCACAACATTGATAATCTTAGTCAGCCACACATCGGTTATAAATATTAGTCAATCTGACGTAGGATGGTGACGTCAAAACTTCCAGGAAACAAAAATCATAAATTGATAATCAGAGGATGTTGAATTAGTTCTATTCAAACTGATCCAAGCTCTCTTTAGACCACCGTAGCGATATATCTTCTGACGTAGTCTCAAAGGAACAATGAAACCAATTGGCTGTGACGAAAGAAACTGATGGCTCGATATATAATTTAGCTCTATGTATAATCACCAGGCATATTATAAATAAATTTGGGCAGGCATTAAATAGAAATTATAGGTCTTTATAAATTGTTCGTTTGAGCCTGTTGGGCAGGGTGGCCTGGTTTCTTGTCCTGAAGAAAGTTGCAGGCAAGATCATAAGTCGTAAGTTCTTCAATAGGGTTTTACATAGGAGATATTGCCAATTCTAATAACAGCAATGCAATTCACATAAAATATTTTCAGTCTATATAATTTACTCCGGAGTTTACTGTTAGATTTATGTGTTTGTTTTTGTATGCAGCAGGAAATAAATGAACTCTGTCCATAAATGTCATCCAAAGAGATAAGATGCCTAGCCATTTATAGGGGTTTACTTTATGTTTGCAAATCACAGTGTTTATGAGTCTCCTGTTCAACCTACATACATGAAATGTGTTATAGAGGTCACATTTGACAGCCGTCTCGATAAAACATTAATAATAGTCAATAATTAATAAATAAGTTAGTTGGTATTAAAAAGTAAACTGACATTTTGAATAGCAACTCATTTTCGTTTTGTTTTTTTTAGAAGTTATTAACATCGTGTTCCCAACTTTAACTTAGTCAGTGTTTGTTTTTTTTCAGATGCATAATACTTGATATGGTAGCTCCATTTGATACTCCGATGACGCTAAACATAATAATAGCAATCTTAAGAATAAGAATGAAAAGTCATAATTAATCAATTACTTGTCGTAAAAAGAAAATATTTTACGATCAAACTACATTGGATATAGAATTGAAGGTATCAAGGTCCTAATTAAAATAGTTTGTTTTATGTGTTTAGGGGACTATTATGACAAAAATTCACACTAAAAATGTAAATAAAATGGTTTTCTCATCCATCACGAAACTCTTAATAGTGTGATATATCACGATTGGTAAAAATTTTCTATTTAACAACTTAATTTTTGTTCTATCTACATATATTATGAAAAAAATTCTTAGTGTTTTCGGTAAAAAAGTATTCAGTTTGTTCTTTAAAGCGTCTGTGGGTCACTATATATACGAAAAAAAAAGAAGCCTTTCCAGATATTATTACCTTTTTTTGGAGCATCTTTGAATTAATTATTTTATTATCATTTTTAATTTTCGTGTAATATCGGGGGTAAAAATGAATAGAGTACGATAGGGTATGAATTACAACTTTATTATATTATCATTAAATTAAATTTTATTATACTATTATTAAATTACAATCTGCCTCATTGGGCAATATGTTATTGTGATAAATGATCTCATTCGTACAATATTAACAATTTTATTCATACAGTATTTACAAACACCCCAGAGACCTCCCAAGTCCACATGGTTGTCACCTCCCTCACGTGCGAAGGAGGAAGCGGAGTCTTGGGAAGTCCCCCACGCGCTCCTCCGTCAGCCGCGTCACCGGATACGAGCCAGCGGGGTCTGACCAAGAGCGCAAGAGCCACAGACTCTCAGGACATAGTTGGAGAAACTCACCATTTCCAGGACTCCCACTGTCACTTATTTATAGCAGGTGGCGGTAAAAGAAATTACTTTAAATTTTAAATTGCTTCCGGATTGAATTTGAGAAATCTTAAAATTTAACTTAAAAGAGCAGACTTTTCAATTTTAATTTTTTTTTTTTACAGTATATTCAACCCAGATATTATGTATGTGAAATGCGAGACGAAAGAAAACTGTTCCTAACCTGTTTAAATGTATACCCTCCCTCTTGAGGTTTGGTAGCGACAGCCAAAGTAGCAATCGTAAGCACACAAAGGGTATTGGGCATAGACCCCGCTTCGAGAATCATTAATGGGTACTAAAAGTAATAAGAAAACATGTTAACCTTCTCTCAAGATAACAACTGCCTTCTAAACTGAATTTATTTATAGCATAGAACACTATGTATGACCCAAGATGCCCCCTCATGTCTGGGCAACAAACACTATTAATAGATTAAATTAATTTTGGTTTCGACTCTATCAACGTGTAATATTTAAGGCAACAAATTAAAAAAAACTCAGTTGAAATCCCATGACTGACGGAGAACTTACGTGCAGCTCCAGTAAATTAGATACCTTCTGGAAAATTCATAATTTTTCGGAAACTTTAAAATCATTCCATTTGAGTATGATAACCATATTTCTGGTCTATTAGGATCTGGAGATAGTTCTACCTGGAAAAATAGATATGCAGTTGCTAAACACAGTATGTATATATACAATGTGGTATGGGGATCAAAAGAGTTAACTGCTCTGCCAACTTGTTCACCACGAACAAATAGAAGTTACCCTATTCTCGGACCTTAAAACGCCCTCCTAACTTTCCTATATTTTATCAATAAATCTTCGGTGTCAATATAGAGGGAGGGGACTACTTCATGATCTCTTAGGCAAGAGTTCACAATGGGCGTGGGCGTATCGAGGCGTAGCCGAAATATTAAGCTCTCTCATTCGCTGTAGGCATGACTGACCTGCCTATAAAAGACAGAAAGTCTGAGCTTTTTCAGACAGCTGCCTACTAGTTACATAGTAGGAACGTAGCAAAATTCACCAGCCAACAACCTAGTACATCTGGGGATTAAAATGGACAGACACCTCCATTTTAGTAACCATTTTGCGTGGAAGTTGAAGCAAACACAACAGAACTCTTACCGGCTTACACATTTATTGATTTCCCCAATCTATCACTGCGCCTAAAGCTCATGATATATAGGAGTGTACTCAGCCTGCTCTGCTGTATGGTGCACCGCTTTTCCGCCATCTGACGTATACGACAGCTCGTATACGACTCCAACAATTCCAATACGGTATACTGATGAAAATGGTCAGACATACTTCATTCGAGCAGCGGAGCAACAGTGAGCTTCACTAGATCTTTGAGCTGCCTACGGTGGATGAATTCATTCAACGTAGACATATCAAATTTTTCGACCCCTTGTAATACTTGACAAACCCGGCGTTTAACACGATAACCCCCGCTCTGTTCCCCCATCGATGGCAGGCCGCTGTCGCGGCTGGAACGCTTTACACAGGTGGTCTGAAAAGTTTCCGACCTCAACATGAAGATGATAATAAAATAAATAAATGCTAGTGAAATAAAAGCTTTGTTAGGTCAGAAACTTTCAGACCACCCTCGTAGTCTTAGGTTATAGTTTTAGGTTTAGTTTTTAGTTATTTTTTCCCACATTGTAAAATGAAGGTGAGCCCCATCACCTAGAATTGTATATATGATATTGACTTTTTAACATCAATCCGATATTTTAATTGTAACCCTACTCTCCTTCGAAAGCATCAGCGCATCGCAACAAGAGGAGATAATTGTTAACTTGAATTTGTGAATTGGAAACTGTAAATTGTTAAAAAATGTTATTATTGTTATGGGGTTTAGGGAAAAAAA